>OU383779.1:69060579-69214196 GCA_910950805.1 Acrocephalus scirpaceus scirpaceus
TGCAAACACATAAACATTTATCTAGGTTGATTTCCTATAAAACCATACCATCCTATATTAACTTTACACAGCAAAAAACATTTTAGATTTTCTGTGAACAGGATTTTGGTGTAAGATTTTTGTCCTGCTGATATCCAGTGTATATTTTGATATTAGATTGTTGAGTGTGTATCCCTGCTTGCATTATTTGCTGTACACAGGTTACCATAATCAGAGATTTCAGGAAATACCTGAGGGTTTTTTTTTATACAGTTTCAGTACCAGAGGCTCATAGATCACAGAGTGAGTGCTGGACACAAATATCCCATTTTAGGAGCTTGTTGCAGTGCACTGGAAGGGATGTAACTGGTTTATGACTTATGGCCATGTCTGCATGGACACTCACTCCAAGGGATTCCAGCCACATGATTTAGGATTCCTACTTCAGGGCTAAAATGCTGCTTTGCCTTATTTATCAAAGCCACCTGAATGTGCCTTTGTCTGCTCTCTTAAGGAATAATGGCATGGAAAGAAGAAGAGAGGGGAATTGCAGGACAAGGTTGAACAGCCTCCGTGGATCTGAAATTGTAAACAAGGGAAGATAACAGGGGAATGCTCAGGCTGGAGTAGGGAATTGGAGCTGGAAAGAAAGAGTGAAATGGAGAAAGAGAAGATTAGGAGTAAATGTCGTGGAAGAGCATTCAGCAACACTCAGGGCTTTTTAGATGATTCTTCCAAAGAAAACAAGGGAAAAACTGTTTTGGGACAAAGGCCCTTCTTTTTCCTTTTTTTTTTTTTTAAATTTTGTTTTGTTTTGTTTGTTTGCTTTCTCATTTTTTCCCGTTTCTTTCCTTCAGCTTAACCACTCCGTGTAAAAGAATCTCATCTGGGTATACAAAAGAATGCATTGAATTTTTGAGGCATGGCTGTGGATCTCAGCATCCCCAGGATTGCTGTGGTGGCTTTGCCTTGGGGATCTCTGGCAGTGCAGCCCTCACGTTGTACATCTGGAGCAGCTCTGGGTGTATTCCATAGGGTCCTGGAAGGGATCTTAAAGCCCATCCCATTCCACATCATTCCATGGACACCTTCCACCAGCCCAGGGTGCTCCAAGCTCCATCCAACCTGGCCTTGGACACTCCAGGGATCCACAGCTGCTCTGGGCACCCTGTGCCAGGGCCTCCCCACCCTCACAGGGAAGGATTTATTTTCCCTAGTAAAGAATTCTACTATTCTACTATTTAATTTAATTCTCTGTGGTAAAGAATTCTATTTATAGTGAAGAATTCTTTTTTGTAGTAAAGAATTTCCTTCCCCGATCTCAGTAGGACTTTGTAGGAGCTGAGAGATTGGGGTAGTTGAGGATTTTGTTTTAGATAAGTTGAAAAATGTAAGAGTAAAAACTGGGCTGAAGTGGGTTGAGATGAAGAGAGGAAGGTAGGAAGAAATTAAACTTTTATATAAGTGTTTTGCTTTTTTGATTTGTTTGTAATGCCTGTAAATGCTGTTGCTGTATTTACCATCAGAAGGACCTGGATGACAATTCCAGCAGTGGTGTGGACTATTTAATTTGAGATTAAAATCATCTGTGGGAGCAAAAAGAGGGGATATATTTATGGGTAGCAAAGAAAACACCCAAATTCAAACTTTTAAATGGGTCAAATGAATGTTTTGAACAATATCATTATTTTGACATGGATACTCCTTAACTAAACTTTTAAAAGCTTTTGATGTCTTTCCTTGAAAACTTTTAGTATTATCTCCAGTGGCATAAAATTCTTGCAGATCAGAATTGCTTTGGTGGTTTAAACTGATGAGTTAAACTGGCAGCACCTCACTGAAAAGGATAATTTGCTTTTTTCTCCAGCAGCCAAAGTGTTGGACAGAGTTTTGCCCAATTCCTCTTGCCCATTCTTGCCCTCTCCACATGGTTTTCTCCTCTTTTTGTGGTGGTGTCTCTGTGTGCTAAAGAAATGCAGCAGATAAAACAGATTTTGGGGTGTTTTTATGGGGAGGGATGACTTAGATGGGTTCTACAAAATCTCCTCCTGTAGGTTCAGTTTTTGGGGGAGTTGTTTGTTTTACTTGGACCTTTGCATTTTTCTTTTTCCCATTTGTACATTTCCAGTCTTTTACCTATCCCAAATAATCATTAAAAACGAATCTTTTAAAACATGAAGAATTTCGAAAAAATTTTTACATTTAAACCACAATTTTATCTTGGGGCTCAAACTCCTCCTTGTTAACTCCTTGCTAAAAGATCTTTTAAAACATGAAGAACCTCGAAGAAATTTTTAAATTTAAACCACAATTTTGTCTTTGGGCTCAAACTCCTCTTTGCTAAAAGATCTTTTAAAACATGGAGAATTTCAAAGAAACTTTTAAATTTAAACCACAATTTTATCTTTGGGCTCAAACTCCTCCTTGCCACCTCCGTGCTAAAAGATCTTTTAAAACATGAAGAATTTCAAAGAAACTTATAAATTTAAACAACAATTTTATCCTTGGGCTCAAACTCTTCCTTGCTGCCTCCTTGCTAAAAGATCTTTTAAAACATGAAGAATTTCAAAGAAACTTATAAATTTAAACCACAATTTTATCTTTGGGCTCAAACTCCTCCTTGCTGCCTCCTTGCTAAAAGATCTTTTAAAACATTAAGAATTCTGAAGAAAATTTTAAATTTAAACCACAATTTTATCTTGGGGCTCAAACTCCTCCTTGCTAACTCCTTGCTAAAAGATCTTTTAAAACATGAAGAATTTCAAAGAAATTTTTAAATTTAATCCACAATTTTATCTTTGGGCTCCAACTCTTCCTTGCTGTCCCGAGAGGTTTTATGGCAATGCAGACACTCCAAATTTCCTGTTTTTTTGAGAGCAGCCTGTTTTATCCATTAATTCCATAACCCAGCACTTATCCAAGCAACTTTTCCACAGTTAGGCTGGGAAGAGGCAAACTGCACCCCTGATCCATCAGGATCCTCAGGGAGTGAAACCAGCACTGCCCTGGTGGTTCCTCCTGCTGACAAAAATGGGGATGCACCAATTGTGGCTTGAAAAACTCACAAGGTCGTTTTCTCCCCCCAAAAATATTCCAAACCCAAAAAAATATTTCAGACAGGCAGGGAATTCTGCTGTTATCTGCTGCTGGTTGAATTGTCCACGTGGCTGTTGTGGAGATGTCTCGGGTGATAGTGGGGCCTCTCCGAAGTATTTTTTCCTGGAAGGTTTTTCTTTGTAGTGAAGATAAGATGGAAAGAGTAATGATGGAGACAAAACTGATAAGGGCAGGAATATCAGAAGGAATGGTAGAATAAAGGCAGAGCTTTGACTCAACGTGCCTTAAACAGGGATTTGTGCCAGTGGGAATCCTTGTGGCTTCTGAGCTTTGGAAAGCACAGGTTACTGAGAAAAAAAAAATAAATTTATGAAGTCCACCCAGAATCATGTTTTTCCTTATTTTAATAAAAAATAAAGAGGGGCAAAAACCTATTAAGACTTTTTCTTTAATGTGCCTAAACCCTCTGCTTTTCCAGCAAGGCAGCACAGTGAGCTGTGAGGAAATGGGATTTTATCTTCTATTTCACGAGGAAGGAACACGGGCACGGCTTCAAATAAATTTGCTATTAAGAAAAAGTCCATTATTACATTTAAGGAGCGTTCTGAAGTTTCCAGGAGTGATTTGCAGGGGCTGATCTGTATGAGCTGCACACGCAGCTGAAAAGGGAGATAAATTCCTTTCTGTTAGTAACACAATCATCTCTCAAGGTATTTTTTATTAAATTAGATTGGCGTAACTAAAGTGCTCCTGATGTCATTTGTGGATGCTCCTAAATCATCAGCTAAAGAGCAGCTGCTCTAAGTTTGGCCAAAGGAAAGGGATGAAGTTTTGGAAGATTATATTCCTTGTTCCTGATTCCAATCAATCAGAATTTGATATTTGTGTACGGGCTTGTTTTAAAAGCATTGTAATTATGGCAGTGCTATAAATCTTATGTTAATGGAGAAGGGAAAAAAATATTAAATGTGACCTGTGCTTTAAACCTAAATATTCAATGGATGTTCCTCATGGAATGAGGATGAAGGGAAAGCAGGTGGAGTGATAGGTCTGTGTGAATGTAGGCCTGGAAAAGTGGGATACACGGATTAAAAACATTTTAATTTTACATAAAGTCTTTTCCTAGATTTCAGCTTGATGCTGAACATGCCCTGCTATATAAAGAAGAATTCCTCTGTTAAATCTTGGGGGATTTGGAGGCACTTATGAATTAATTTGTTTCCAGGAGTTCCATCAAAAGAGAAATCCTTTGTAAAACTGCAGGTGTTAAAATACAGACCAAAAAATATTTCTTGGTCTGGGAAATTAGACACAGTTCTTAGCTGAATATTGAAATTAAAATTCAGAAAAGACCCCTGAAACCTGTTAATTATTACTCTCACATTTCAGAGAAATACTTTTCTACACTTACTTTCAGCTTTCTTCCCTTAAAAATAAACAAGATGTTTGTGATTTCATGGAAATCCTTCCAATGACACCAAAATTTATTGTCTGAACATTGATAGCAGTTAAATAAATAAAAATATCCAAGAGAGGAGGGACCAGTGCAGCCCCAGGGCAGCCCCAGCCATGGCAATGCCCAAAACCAGGCAGAAACTGCTTGAAACGTGGTATAAAACTCTGCATTTTGTGCTGGATAATTATAATTCAGTGAAAAGAACAGGAAAATACTGTTGAATGGAAATTGTCATAAGATCAGCCAATTAATACAATTTTTCTGTTGCGTTTGATTGCCTTTTCTGTCCTTGGAAGGAGCCAGAAAATAAACCAAGAGATGTATCTGAAGAGATGCATTTTTTTTTCTTTTGGCTGCACAACCACAGATTGATACATTCATAAATTTACAACATTTGGGGCTTCTGAATGTTTCTAATTTCATTTTGGAGGAGAAGAATATTTCCTCAAACAACTGAGGTTCAACACTGTGCCTTTTTTTTTTTTTCCTTTTTCAAAGGAAGTCTCTGAAGAGATGTCAGTGTTTTATCTGCAGTGAAGTGTCCTCTTTTCAGGTTTGGATTCGATGTCATCATTTCTGATACCCAGCGTTTGAAAGCACAGGAGCATTAATTATTTTATAATAGTAAATGTCAGCGTGCAGTTATCTCAAAACCCACCAAAAATAGAACTTTTAGCCCAACTCACACCATCTTTGCAGGTTTTAAACCTGAGCGCTGCTGGGAAATAACCAGCCAGAAATTAAAGAAATTGTCTCATTCAGCCCCATCAGTTTTTAGCTCTAAGTTTAGAAAAATGAGAGTGTGGCATCAGTTGCCTGTGCAGATTTGTTACAGACACAGCCTGCCCTGGAGGCAGTGAACGCTGTCAGGGTGACAGCCACTGCCACAAACCAGAGGGGAATATTTTTGGAACCATCCAAACAGCAGAGGAAGAACATCCTGTTATAAACACACTGATACTCTCCTGGCTGGAAAAACATTATTCTCTTTTTCTTCCTCGAACACATAAAAAAATAAACGACAGGGAGCGTTCTCAGCCTTCCATTCATTTTTCTGAGTTTCGTGTTTTTGGGAGAGCCCCAAGGGTTGGGAGATGTCAGGGATTTGGTGTTTCCCTTCCAGCATGGCAGGGATTTGAGGAGGTCACCACAAGTCCCTGTTCCACCACAGGTTTGTAGGAGCAGGGTAAGGCTCTGTCACCTCCACGTGATTTGTGAAGAGAAGGACTCTCGGGATATTTTTGAATGCTGGAGATGTTTGGATGAATGGCAGTGGATATACCAAAGGTTTTCTTTCATTATTTAAAAATTATAAAAGGCCAAAATCCTTTTTTTAATTTTTTTTAAATTTTTTTTTTTTTAATTTTTATTTTGGAGATAGTTAAATTTGCTGCTGCGTCACCTGAGAGGTGAGGGACGCGTGAGCGGACGCTTGGTGGTTATTTTAATGAGTCTGAACGCAGAGAGCACTTGGGTGAAATATGAGTAAATCTCATTACTCTGACAGTGGTTGCCTGACTACAAAGAAAGTTTATATTTAGTAAACTACTCACTCCTGTGACCTAGTTTGCTGGGGATGATAATTTCCTTAGCGTGGCACTGAGCTTACTTTTCCCTCCTCAATTTCCATGAATGAGGGACTCTTCCCATCTCTGCATTTCTGGGCTGCTCAGAGCAAGGAAAACTCTTGGAAGTTAACTCAGTCCATGGATTCCTTCCTAAATATCCCATCCGTTCCCTGTGTCCTGTCCCTCTCTATTCCTTGTCCCAGTCCCTCTCCAGCTCTCCTGGAGCCCCTTTAAGCTCTGGGTTCTCCCTGGATCCTTCCCTTCTCCAGCTGAACATTCCCAACTCTCCCACTCCGTGACCTCTTCTGTGCTCCCTTACTCTGTTCAGCTTTAAAGAGAGATTAGCTGCTGAAAAAAAAATATTTAGAAGTAATCCAGAAAGGAAGAAAATGGAGATATTCATGTTTGGAAGATAAATGGGATTTTTTTTCCTAATGGAGTTTGTGTCTTGTTGAGGGCTGGGGGATTTATTTCTTCCAGAAATATTTTGGTTCTCAGGAATTTTGATAGCGCTGGGATTTTGCCTGTAGTAAGAAATGAACTATCTGTTGTCTGTATACATAGAGAAAACACATTTTTTATTCTATATACCTATATATTTATGTATAATATGTGGGTTAGGCTTAAATATGAATATACAGAGACAAATATCTGGTGCAGAATACAGCACAGCATCCCCAAAACTGCCCTTCCCCAGAACACCATTAAATCTGTAAAATCAGTGAGGCTCTCCTACTTTTAGTTAAAATATCTTCTTGTTTTCTAAAGGTAGTTAGAAAATTCAGTTCTGGTGGTGTCAATAAAATGGTAAATAACAGTTAAAAGTGGGATGGAATTCTTCCTTAGGACAATCTTGGGGTAGACTCATCTGTCATGTGATCTCATTAGTCCTCGCTCGCTGGTCTCTGACAAAAACAATCTGACCTGCTTTATTTATTTCTCACTTCAAACTATTAATTTAAAAGAAGGATTGAGGCAGCCTTTTCAGCATTATTGTGGAATAAAAAAAGGGAAAACACTCGTGTTTTCCTCCTTGTTCTTCTCCAGAGGTTTCATTTGGATCACTCTGGGGGTTTTGAGCTTGGAGGAGGATCCAGCCCTGCTCATTCCTGCAGATTCCTGGTCCTGTCCTGCTCCTGCACCCCTCAGGTGTGAAAATACAAAGATCCCTTCCATGTTTTTCCAATCTGCTGCTCCTTTACATTTACCACTTAAAAAAAGAAAAAAAAAAGAAAGAGAGAAAGGAATTAGGAATATTTTCCTGACTCTGTGTGCAGATATTGTGTTATGCATCGAAAATTTCTGCTGTTTCCTGCGTGCATTTATCTTGCTGTGGAATAATTTTCATGTGACTGGAAGGATTTTTTTCCTCACAAACAAGAAAAACACCTCCCAGAGGCAAGAACTGATGGAAATTGCAGAGGCTTTGGAGTGTTTCTGTGGTGGTGCATCCCAAACACTCCCTTATCTAACAGAAAATGATGTGAGATTTTGCACCTGTCTGAGCTGATGGGTTTCTTTTCATTCCTAAATATCTTTAAGAAGCTCAGGCATGTTTGTCACCCATGAGATTGAAGAATTCTCATGGAATCCTGGAATGGGTTGGGTTGGAAAGGATTTTAAAGCCCATCCAGTGCCATGGGCAGGGACAACTCCCCCTGTCCCAGGTTGCTCCAAGCCTCATGCAGCCTGGCCTTGGACACTTCCAGGGATCCAGGGACTGCTACAGCTTCTCTGGGAAATCCATTCCAGCACCTCCCCACCCTCCTAAACAGGAATTCCTTCCTAAATTTTGATTTGGTAATGAATTTTTGAACATTTAATAGTTCTTGTCACATATTCAGACAGTTCAGCTTCTTCAAAGTTGTTGCATGGGAATAAATTAACAAAAATTTATGGGAAGTTTCTTATCTCAGAAGATACTAAATGTTGAGTTGTATCTAAAGAAATGTTTTGTCCCCAGTCCAGGAAGAAATTTAAAAAAATAAAAAGAAATCAAAACAGATTCTTCCATTTGAGCAGAGACATATGTTTGGTGGGTTGGCACCAGACTAGGATGCAGAATCCTGTAGAACCAACTCTTCATACTCTGGGATATTTAGAGGAACAACATTCAAAATAAGGTGCTGGAGAATAGGAGAGAAAAAATTGAACAAGAAGAACAGGGAGCACCTGAAGAGCAGCACAAAGGAATTCCAGGCACTCCTGGGCTGTGGTGAGCAGGAAAGGGTGTTAAAGGATGTTCAGGATCCATAGGGATCTGTTGGATGGGGCTTGGAGCACCCTGGGACAGTGGGAGGTGACCCTGCCCATGGCAGGGGTGGGACTGGATGGGCTTTAAGGTCCCTCCAAACCCAAACCAGTCTGGAATTCTGTGGAATTCTTTCTTTATTTGTCTATCAAATGTCTTAGAGGAACCATCACTGTAAATAACATCCTGTGTTGTTAAACAGAAAGTGTTTAATTTCATCAATAAATCCCCATTAATTGGAGGTGAGGTCACAGTGACTCCTGATCTTAGGGTGCTGATGATAAAATCATCTGAAATAAAAACGAAACACTCGGGTGCCATTCAGCAAAATTAACAGATCCCAAGGAATTCAGCAGATTCCCTTGAAAGATGTGGTTAAACACAGAAGAAATTTCTTCCCAGTGCCATGATTCTCCAAGCCCTTGGAGAAGGCTTAGAGGTTTTGAGAACAAAATTAATGATACCCTTACAATTATTGCAGTTGTTCTGTTTGAGAGTGATGATTAAATCTGATCAGAAATAACATCTGCAGTGGGAGCAGAGTTTAAATATCTGGATTGTGGCTGTGCAGTTCACAAAGAAAATAGAAAATATCATCCATTAACACAAAAGGCAACGTGAGAATGATTTACTTGTCAGACAAAGAAAAAAATAAAATACAAATCTTTTCATGGCACTGAAAAAATCCTAGGGAGGTTAAGAGCTGAATGGGAAGTTTGAAGCAAGGTTGATAGAAAACCTCAACACCAAATTATGTGGACAAAGTCACTTTAAGGGAAGAGTCAGAACCACTTTGGAGACTCCAAACAAGATCTGCTTAAAGTGGCAGCCAGAGCTGCTCCATATTGTGTGTTCTCCCTTTAAATTGCCATTTTTCACTCCAGTTCTCAATCCATTTCCCAGTTTTCAGCAGGTTGGCTTTCCACTTTGGAACCACTGATCCAAACTTGTGTGCTGAACTCATTAAAGAAATCTCTTGTAGGATCCTGCCTTGGCTTCTGTACCAGTTCATTCCTTGGACTTTATGGGGTCAGGCTTAGGGTTTGGGTAGAGACCAAACAAGGGACACCAAAGCCAACAGGGCTGTCACAGGGTGCTGCTGGTTGAACTTGGTGAACTCAGAGGCTTTTCCCAACCTTAACTCCTGATTCTCAGGGGCTGTAGGTTTGGATTTCAAGGTGATTGGGTTGGGTTTAGTGGTTTTGGGTTGGAAAAGCCCTCCAAGGTCATGGAGTCCAAGCTGTGACCATCCCCACCTTGTGCCACCTCAGAGCTCAGTGTGCCAACATTTGGGGTCTTGGGTTGGGTTTCTCAGTGATGCTGAGCTCATCACCAGATCTTTTCCACCTCTTCTTTCACAGAAACTTCTGTGACTTCCAGATCTTCCTTGAGCCTTCAAATGATGAAAAAAACCTTCTTTCCATTCCTCTGCTGCCCCTCATCCCCACCTTGAGCCATACCTGGGTATTCCCCACCAATCTGCCAGGGCTGGAATGTTTTCCCCAGGTGGATCCATCCATTCTCAGCTGGGCAGGCCTGCAGGGGCAGGGACAGCAAATTGCTTTGTCAGGTTTGCATGAGACAGAGAGAGAACAGAATCATGGGCAGTTTTATTTCAGAGTTCTCTCCTCTATGAGGATTTTGCATTTTTGGAAGCTCTAGAAAGAGCAGAGTATCCATGCAGGTATTCCATAACTTGCTGCTTTGTGGAGAAAAAAGTGGTTTTTCTCAAGTGATAAAGTCAGGGAGGTTTTCCTTTGCTTAGACTTGGATTCCTCCATGATCTTAAAAAGTCTAAACCAAGTGGAACTGACTGAGTGAAAAATTGTTTACGAGACAAAAACTTTTGTGCCTGATGAGTTTTCTAGTGATTTAATTTTTTATGTTTATCTTTCCATAGCTACAGTGCTGAGATATGAAAGCAGCACTAACAAATAACTCTGGGGTTATATTGTTGAATAATTTTATTTTTTAAAAGCATAACTGGCATTTATAGTGACCTTGTCTTAAAGTTACCTTTTAATTTCAGTCTAGGGAGGTGGTTTAACTTTTCATAATCTCTTAGTGCTTCTAATATGTCACATTTCAATACTGATTTGTAATTTTATTTAATTGAAATCTTAACTCGTGGGATCCTTGCTGTTGTTATTTTGGTGTAACAGTGAATTCCCCAAGTCCAGGTGTATTTTTAAATATAATAATGCAGAGTAATTATCATATTCCTCAAGCAGATCAATCCCTTCCTGTGTAGTGACTGTTTATTTTGAACAGCAGCTCCTAAATTTTTGCATTGCATGAAGCTGTGCCTTTTTAATAAATAAATCAGTTGAAATTCAGTTTTCCTGGCTGATTTTCTGCTCTGGTGTTGTTCTGCAGATCCTTGTTGACGATGGTGGTCGCTGGAGGCAGCACTGGTGAAGATTTTATCATTTACAGACAAGATCTCTGAAATCTCTTTCCTTCAGACAGCAAAGGTAACTCAAATCATCCACATTATGCATCTGTCTCAGAGTAATAAGTTCATGTTTGACCTCCAAAATTGAACAGCAGCTGAAGTTTGGGTGTCTGACCACTCTGCCAACTTTTAATCTCTTTTTTAGTGTTTATTTATCTGAAGTGAAAAAGAATATCCATGGAAAGAGCTCAGTTTCTTCTCCTCCTTTTAGTTACAGGAATATCCATCCTTCCTTAGCTTCTCTTTTTTCCTGCACTTTATGTTTTTCTTTATTTTTTTCTTCTCCTCTTTTTAGTTACAGGAATATCCATCCTTACTTCTCTTTTTTCCTGCACTTAATGTTTTTCTTTATTTTTCTTTTCTCATGAGTGTTTTGACCTGCAGATCAGTTACAATATTTGTGTGGTACTGATGAGAACCAACAAATCTAAAATCTAAAGAGTTAATGAGGATGGGGCTTATGCTCAAAAAGACAAAAATTAAGTGAAAAAAGGGTAAAACAATGGTAAATCTCTTGAAAACTTCTATAGAATTTTAAAAGTATGACTTCTTTTAAATTAAATATTGAAAGCACAAATCTGATGTGTCCTGTGCCATTTATTTTCTCTGCTTGTATTATTTATTATCAATAAATGATCCAAATAAATGTGAGGATATTCAGGAGAGTTTTGTTTATGGATCATTTTTTCCTATTTTGAAACTAACTCTGTGTAACACCATAGGTAATATGGGACTTTTTTTTTTTTCTATTATGGAAATAGAGCTAATTTTCCCACTCATTATCTGCTGTTAATTTAATGTGTGGCAATATCTGAAATTTAGTGCTGATTATGGCAGTAGATTTTTGGTTAGCAGTACAGCTCATCTATGAGCAAACCAATTAAGACATCATTTCAGAATATAATTGAGCTCCTAATGGGGCCCTTGAATTCACTGGGAATTTACATATTTGCTTTTCTTTGCTTGAGCAGAGAGGTCCAAAATGAGCTTCAGTTTGGAACTTCTGGAGGCACCAACTCGAGCTGAGGCTTTTCAAAGTGAAGCCTGCAAAATGCTCTTGAGTGAGGGCATGGATAAATTCATGGATAAGCTCCTTAATTCTCAAATCTGAACTTTGGATGCCTCTTAGGAGGTGGGAATTTGAGGAAATTTGAGGAATACAACCTCCACTCTTAGCATGCTGCAGCCCAGGTGATGCTCTGATACAGCACAGTTAAAACTCATTAAAATACAAAGTTCATTCAGTGTTTGTAATTAATTTTCTTCTTTTAGTCAAATCAGGATCTGCTGGGCAAGGGCTCATTTTGCAAATCTTTCTAATTCATATATTTCATCAATAAATTACATATACATATATATTAAATTACCATAACATATAATCTCTATTTTCAAGCTGTATCAATAGAGAATTCTTGGAAGTGCTTTGTTAGCCCACACAAATTAAGTGTCTCATTTATGGAGTCTTTGGAAATGAAGGGAAAAAAAATGAAGGCAGTTGTCTTCCCTTTTCATTTTCCCTTAGTTTGGGGATTTTTTTGACCCTCAAAAGGGAGATTTTTCCATTTAAAAAAGACCAACAGAGCTGAGAGAGGTTATTTATACCTCTGCCTTATTGAGGGGTTGGGTTTGTTTTGTTGTCACTCTTCCCTTCCAGGACAGACCTTTACATATGTTTTTATTTGTTCTATAATGGGAATTACACCATTTGGAAAACCAAATGTTTTGGGGGAATAATTATCAAAGTCTGTGTTTGGGTTCCAAAAAAAACCCTTTTTTTTTTTCTTTGTGAAAAACTAGGGCAGGGAAAGTAATTTTCTCTGTAAGGTTCACGTTGTACTGGTTATTTCCTGAAAGTTTTAATATGTACATGTGGATAAACCTCAGGATGCTCCAGTGAAATCCAAGAAAATATTCAAGTTCTCATTCTCAGCATCTTAATTTGTATTTTGTACTCTATTTTTAAATTTTTTTTTTATTTTTTCCCCACTAAAATGCTCACAGCTGTGCAGGTATTGCAGCCACTGCTGCTGCTCCATTTGATCTATATTTAAAAGCAGGGGCTCTCTGGCTGGAATCCACATTCCTGTGCAGTCCAATGCTCCCAAACCTTCCTGACCCTGCCTCACCCACTCAGCCCTCGTGCATTATCTTTAATTATATGATAACATTGCTATTTTCCTTCCATAGGAAACCCTTCCATTAAATAGATGGAATTTAACCAGCAATCCTCTGCCTTTAATTGTTCAATCCTTCCTTCCTCAGTGAGGTTCAGGCCTTTCCCTGCAGATGGAATTCACAATTTGCTTTTTGTGCTTTCTTGCACCTTTTAGTAACAGGTTTTGGAGAATCCCACACTGGTTGGGGTTGGAAAAGATGTTAAAATTTATCCAGTTCTGTGGTAGGGACTCCTTCCACTGTCCCAGGGTGCTCCAGCCTGGCCTGGGACACTTCCAGGGATCAGCCACAGCTGCTCTGGGAATTCCAGCCCAGCCAGGAATATCCCACCCAAATCTCCTCTTTCCCACTGGGAAGCCATTCCCTGTGTCCTGTCCCTCCATCCCTTGTCCCCAGTCCCTCTCCAGCTCTCCTGGAGCGCCTTCAGGCCCTGCCAGGAGCTCTGAGTTCTCCCTGGATCCTTCCCTTCTCCAGGGGAACATTCCCAGCTCTCCCAGCCTGGCTCCAGAGGGGCTCCAACCTCTGGACTCTCCAGCAGCTCCATGTTTTCCTTATGTTAGGGGCAAATCCAGCATTAATAACACAAAACCCTGGATCTACAGACCTGGGGGGATGAGTGAGGTTCGCATCTGTTCACCTTTCTAAACCTGGACAATTCCAGTGTGGAATGGACGGAATTTGGTGCTGTGCAGTAACTGACAGACACCTCCAGTGCTCTGTGCCATCCCCAGCTCCAAACTTTGTTGTCCCTGAGACATTCCTGAGCAAACTCCAGAGCTGCTGGAGCTGTTGAATTCCCATGCAGCCTCGGCTGTGCTCCCTCTGCACAGCCTGGCATCCCCAAGGGTTGGCCTGGGATTATCCTAAGGCAGACAGGGAGCAGCTTTGGGTTCCAGCACTTTTCTCCTCAGCCTATTTTTCCTGAGTTGTCATTAAAAGCAAGGAGCTGGGTTGCCTTTTCTGAAGGCCTGATGTTTTTCTGAGAACAATCAATTTTCTGTCTCGCTCTGTCTTCTTTCCATATGAAAGGCTCTGAGTTTTGTGAAATCCCAAGGTGCTCTCTCTAAAGCAAGATATAAACGAGTTCTACCTTCTTAAATTTAATAAAAGCAGACCTACTTCATTTGAATTTTTTTTTCCCTATTATTATTTTAAGGATTTGTGGTTAAAAAAAAAGACATTTTCCTAATGTTGCTCGTAATTATCACAACTTTTAGGAGCATTTTAGAGCCAAATATTCAAAGTACATTTGAAATGTAATAGATTTGATAAGTTCTCTGCCTGAGCAGAAATTTTTGTACCACTTCTGCCAAGTTTTTGCACAGAGCAAGAAGTTTGTTTTCCGTGCTCCCCGTTCCTCTTCCAGCTGCTCCTTCTGAAACTGAATTATGGGCTGGCCTTTTGAATTTTTCCTTGCACAGATATTGTAAATAAAACCAACTACAAAGGCTTTTCATTTTGAAAAATTGGAGCAGCAGGCACCCTGAACAAAAGGAAATGTTCTCAACGTTTCTTTTATTGTAACCAAATTAATCAAGCCCAGGGATTTAGTTGTAATTTCAAAGTTAAATGTTTAAGTAATGCAAAACTTTCTGATCCTGCAGTGCCTCTCTCTTGAAAATTCATATCAAAATAGCAAAATTGTTACAGTTAATTCTTTTTTAATAGTTAATTTTTCTCAGCAAAACCAAAGATTGGCTTCCTACAACCCCAGGAACCTGGAAACCTCCAGAAAGTTTTGAGGTTCTTGGGATATCTCCAGAAAATGTTGAGGGTTTGGATTATTTCAGTCTGTGGTATTAGAAAATGTTACATATCTCCATCCTCAGGTTTTCCTGAAATATCACAAGAAATTTCTGTGAAGTAAAAGCCACATCTTTTTGCTGAAAGGGCTGCTGCTTTAAAATAACAGAGAAGAGCTCCTGTCATTATTTATTAATTATAAATAATATTTAAAAGAAGAATGTATGGTGTAATACTTAAGATAAAACAAATTATTCTTTTCTATTGAAACACCAAACCAAACTCAGATCATTGATTTTTGTTTTAATAATTCCTTCTGGGAAATTTAAAAAAAAGGAAGCTCAAGGGCAGGAAATTTAAAATGTATTTGTTAATGAAAACCTAAAAAAAGTTGAGTTTTTTACATGAGAGTGGCCTGAAAGGTTGTGAAGAGATTCTTTTTATCATTTTGTGCTTCAGTTTTGGTTTTTTTTTCCCCTTCCCATCAATTCACATCCTTGGAGGGCCACTGTCATAGTGAAAAATGTATTGAAATGCTTAAGGAAGGCATTATCATTTTTGAGATTCTCAACTGGCCTTTTCCTAGAAGGATCCCAGTGCAGGGAAATGCTTGAAAATTAAAACCAGGGACGCTTTTAAAATCAAACACACGGAGTTTCTGAAGAAAAGAGCCTCTCTTCCTCTCCAAACCTGTGGTGCTGCTCCACAGCTGAACACAAAAATGTTCTTTTTATTTTCTACCACATTCCTGAGAAATATTCCTGAGAGGTGAAGAGTCTCACCAAGGTGGGTCAGTCATTGCCACTGAGTGGCTTTGGCTCAGCCTCCCAAACTAAGCTGGGATCACTTCAAAGGATTTGTCACATTTCTTGGAGGTTTCATCACAGAATTGTGGAATCATCTGGGTTGGAAAAGACCTTTAAGGTCACGGAGTCCAACCATTAACCCAATCCAAGCCCACCCTCAGATTGTTCTGGGAGTGGGGGAAAAGCAGCTGAGTTTAGAAAAGGCAAGATGAGCTGAAGTTTCTATTTAAAAACTCATCAAAAGTTTAAAATATCTCCTCTTTTTTGATCAGTCCTTAATCAAAGAATTAAAACTGTTCAGGACACAGATCCCAGTGAATTTTCCATGGGAGCAGGAATCTGTTTGAGGTGCTGGTTGTTTAGATGTTAGAAAAGAAAATTCTCTTGTTTCCATGTCACATAAATGGGGTGTTCACTGGTGAATCTTGGTGTAGTTTGATAATAAATATTTCATCAGGAAGCAGATCCAGGAGTGAATTCTTGTTTAATTCCTGCCCCTACAGGGGAACAGCAAAACCTGGCCACAGGTACCCCTTCAATAAAAGGCAACAGAGGAAAATCATAAAGATTATAGGTATTATAATGTATATTTAACCTTCCCTAGATAATTCTAACACTGTTTTTATGCTGCTAATTTTTATTTGGAAGTTTTATCCCTTTGCCAATGCAGGCATTTATGTTGGTTCAGGCCTATATCTTTTATTATTATTATTATTATTTCCTTAATTTTCTCTTTATTAGCAGCCCAATTTCAGCCTTTGAGTGGCAGCGAGTGACATTTGCAGAGGACAGATCCTGCAGGCAAACGAGCAGGTGACAGGAGGCACAATGGCACTCAGGGACAGTGTGACACGTGGGTGTTCCCACTGGAGGATCCTCTTTGTGCTCACTGAAGTTCTCATGGAGCAGCTTGCAGTTGATACCGAGTACAAAATTCAATTGATATTGAATACAAAATTCTCAGAGTATAAAATTCAGTGTATTCCCATCACACCCTGCCTTCAGCTGGGGTTCTTCACACCTTTCCTGGTGTCTTTCTACCTCATGATGCCACTTCAAGTGCAAAAAGCTGAGTAAAGTGCCTCTGGGTGCTGTGTCAGAATGAAATGCACATGCCTTGATCGGGTTGATATTTATTCCATTGATTGTGATCCTTGGAAAGCAGTTTTTGGGAAGTGGTGATGGGAGAGAAAGCTTTGTTCCTGTGAAGGGCACTTCAAAACTCACTGGAAACGACAAAACTTTGATCTTCCAGTGAGGCAAGTTAGCAAATCCCTGATTCAGGTGGTGTTATTAAAAACAGTGAGGCCATATTATCAATATTGGGCTGATTTTTCCATCTGTCAGGGGTGTTATTAAGGCTGTGGGAGCCCTGTTGTGCAGCCCTGCAATCCTGTAAAATCCAGCTCTTCTGCAATGTCTCCTCTTGGAAAGGGTTGTGAGGGTTTAAAGGTGAGCCAGGCACCTTCCTGAGCATGAGGGCCTAAAATCTGGGGGTTCCTACCAGATGTTTTTCTATAATTCACTTGGTTTTTCTCTTTCTTAGGACTTAAAAGGCTTTTTTCTAATGTCTTTCCAGTGGAAAGTATGATTATGAGCTAGTCCATACATAAAACTGATTTTTCTGATTGGTCTTAAATTGCATTCCCTTGATGATCTAAAATCTAAAATACATTCCAAGCTTTTAAAAATAGACCCACAGAAAGGGACAAGTCCCTGCTTTGACACAGATGTTTCTGCAGGAGGGCCCATGCCCTCAGATTATCGTGATGGTCCCATCAAAACAGATTTAAAATACAAAATTACCCATTCTCCATGAATAGTTTTGATTTGGGCTGCAGGAATGTGGAGCTAAAATTCCAGTTAAAGATGGTTTGTAATTATGAAGGACCAGCCTGGCTGCAGCTGCAGGGACAGGGATAAGGACACGCTGATGAGACCAGAGCAGGAGCTGGGAATCACACACCTGCTCCCTGGAAAAACACACTGAGAGCTCGTGTTTAATGCCCAGAGTTACATTTGAGTGCTTTTGTCAAGAGGAGAGTGTGGCTGATCCATGAGAAAATGCTTTCAAAGCAGGAATATTTGTTGGGAACCCCATCCTGGAGGGAAGGTGGGAGCGGGGCCCTCACTGGGTGTGGGTTGTGGGGTTGTGTCTGACATTTCTGGAAATGCTCCCTTCAGGATTTCATTTCCTGCCCCAGAGGGTCCTTTTTCTTTCCTAGGCATCCAAGGGAGAGTAAGGAAGGGCTCTGGGGTGACTTTCCAGTTCCTAAAAGGGCTCCAGGAGAGCTGAAGAGGGACTGGGGGCAAGGGCTGGAAAACAGGACACAGGGAATGGCTTCCACTGCCAGAGGGCAGGGATGGATGGGAGATTGGGCTGCAATTCCCAGAGGAGCCCCTGGATCCCTGGAAGTGTACCAGGTCAGGCTGGAGCAGCTGGGGATGATGGAAGGTGTCCCTGCCCCTGGCAGGGGTGGGAATGGATGAGCATCCAAGGCCATCCCTTGTGGGATTGTGTGAATTTCAGAAGCCACAGGGCAGGATCCAGCCCAGGGAGCGTTCCCAGGCTCCTGCAGCTCCCGGGCTATCACCTTTCACAGACCCTGATCACAGCTCCCTGCTCGAGTTTCAGAGCCTGGGGCTGACAGTGAGCTCACCACAGCACCTACAAAACTGCTTCCATATTAATCACCCCTAATAGTAACAAATTGCATTTTATATAAAATTACTCCTCTTCTATCTCTCATCTGGATGATCTTAGAAATCTTTTCCAGCTTTACCCATTCTGTGATCTGGACTGAGATATTTTGTGTTTTATACATATTAAATTCCTCCTAACTGTATTTTTGCTTATTGTTGTTGCAGTCCATGATTCCTTGTGCACCTCCCTCAGCTGTGCTCGTGCTTCAGCCTTTTCTTGCACTTCTTGCAAAAAGGAAAAACGATGCCAGTTGGGAAAGGTTTGTGCAAGGCATTTGTGTGGAAATGATCTCCCAAGCAGGGAGCTGAGGAGCACAGCCCAGTCCTCCTGCTCTGGCTCTGTGGCATAAATTTGATCCATAAAGTGCTACATTTGTAGCTGCACTCCTGATGTGCCTTGGTTTTTTATCCTCTAAGTTACTGATAGACACAATGTGGTAGATTTTAAACAGAGATTTTTTTCTCAGAGACTAAAACATTTGTGAAAGTAAGGCTTGTGGTGTCCCAAATAAACAGTTAAACACCAAATTGTGAGGGAGATAAACTGGCATTGCTGTGAGTTCAGAGCCTGCACTCCAGGTATGCACTGACAGAATTCCAGCACGGTCTGTCCTCTCCCACTGGGGAGAAATTCTGGAGGAAGAGCTAAAACCATAAGTGATTTTTGGGTTCAGGTCAGGGGGATTACATTTCTGGCTGGAAGGAAAGAAAGATCTGGCTTCCTGCTCCGTGATCAATCCCTAAATCCAGAAGGATGTAAGAAGCTGAAAGCAGTTTAGCCCCTCAGCCTGGGAAGTGAACATGAAAAGTGGGATGAAGGGAAGGGGGGCAAGGAGAGGTTGCAAGGATTACACACCCTTCCTTGTTGGAATAGCAGGGCTCTGCTCCTTAGAGTCAATTTTAGCTTCGATTCAAGTTCATGGAATATTTACAATAATGGGAAGTATTCGCTGAAAAGGGAGGGAAAAAACCCCAAACCACAACATACAAAAGATCTGCTGGACTGACACAACAGTAAATTATTTGGTTAGATGGAAATAGAAATTTATAAAACATGAATCTAGGATTGAACCGTGTGTTCTAGCAGTGAACTAAATGTGATTTAGTGATGATAAAAAGGTGATTTTAAAGCAGAGAGTTTGAGGATTGTCCAGCTGGAATTGCTGAATCCTGGAGTTCTGAGCTGAAAAAGCATTTCAGTTATATGCCTAAATCAAAGAATCACAAACACAGCTCTGTAATGACTGAATTTCATTGTCCCATTCCTGAATTTCAGTGTCCCATTCCTGAATTTCAGTGTCCCTTTCCTGAATTTAATTGTTCCATTCCTGCATTCTGGAAAGGCCTCTGATTCCAGATACCTGACCCTTCTTCTGTTTTTCAAACACTGAGGTAACTCTGCATCAGGTTTTGCAAGATGAGCTCTAGGACAGAGATTCCAAACCAGTTAAATTTCTTCTTACCTGTCATTGAACTCATCTAGAAGCACTGTCAATGCTGAAGCCATCCCTTTTGTTCATTTCCATGATTCTATAGCTCCAATAAAAGGTAAAAAATAAAGATTTTGGAGGAGTATTGAAGATGATTCTGATGAGGTTTTCTTCTGAAGGTCTAGAGAAAATAACCATGAATTCTTCTATCAGTAGATCGTGCATCTGCAACTTGTTGATTGAAGTTTAATAAATTACTGAATTCAGGGTTTGACCAACAAAAGTGAGTGGTGGGACAACCTGTGGCACATTTGGATTTGTCCAAATGGATTTTGAGTTTGTCCTTGTCCACAGCAGCTCAAGGCCTGCCAGTAAAAGAAAACAGAATATTTCTGAAAGCTCAGAATGCTGAGTTGATGCTTTCAAGACTAAAAAGCAAAATAGTACAATAAAGCAACAACCTGATCTGTGCTTCTAAAGAAAATGCACTAAAACAGCTGAAAACCTGTGACACCTTCAAGGCACCCTTTGAACATTAGAAAAACTTGCATTTTATCTCCTTTTCACTCAGAGGCATGGGCGTGGTGTGGTTTGAAATGCAAAGGTTGGTGATCTCCAGGGCCTGGATGCTTTTTCCTTTTGACATTTCCTAAGCACCTAATAAAGAATGGGAGGACTTGCTGGCTGCCTAATTAGGGTGATTTAATTTTTAACAGCTTTCAGTAGGTGCCACTTGTGGTACCTCTGGATGGATCCTGACAAGAGGACAGCATTGAGGGCCTTTGGCCAGTCCTTGGCAGGAACCAAAGGAACCAAAAGTGTCTCCTCAGCTGTTGTTGTGTCAGTGGTTCACCAGAACCAGGCTAAAAATGCCTTCAGGGATTTGGGAGGTGGGAGCAGAGCTTTCCTCACATCCCTGAATTCCCTTGGAGTCCCCCTGATCTGTGCTGGTGCCTGGTGGAGGTTCCTCTTCAGTGGGGAGTTCTATCTGGATGTTTAGGAGCAGGGGACCAAGGTGTGCTTTCACCAGGGACACTGGCAGGGTGTGAGCAGTGATTCCCAAAGCTTCACATCCCAGATTGTCATGGAACAGTGGAATGGGTTGGGTTGGGAAGGACATGGAAGCCATTCCATGGTCAGGGACACCTCCCACTGTCCCAGGGTGCTCCAAGCCAATCTGCCTTGGTTTGGAAAGACAGGTGTCTGCCAGGGAAAGCTGGAGCTTCCCTTGAAGTAGAGAATGCAAACCCCTTTCCTGCCAAATTATTCTAATTTTGCAATTAGAGGCTTTCAGGCAAAGATTTGGGAATAGGAGCAACAGTTCTTTACTAAGAATATTAAAAAATACAAATGTAGTAGTACAAAATAAAAAAAGCAAGCAAGCAAACAAAAGTCCTGATGAAACCCTGACAGGGTCAGGGATACGACCTGACCCCTGTTGGTCAGGGTGTTGGGAGCAGCCCAAATAAATCCTGCTGGAGTGACAGAGGTGGTTCTGTGGGGCAGAGATGGTCCTGTAGAGAGTGCAGGGGTGGTGAGATGGGTCTGGTCTTCCTCCAGTGGGAAAAAATGGGATCCCTGCTGTTCCTGAGTCTCAGTTTTTATCCAGGTAGGAACGGTTGGCTCCTCCCACACTGGGTGAAGCGTCTCCCAATGGGATGATGTCATGTGTGATGTCATTGGTGAGCCTGCATGGCCCATTATCAGCAGATATCCCCGATGATGTCATGTGTGATGTCATTGGTGACATCATGGCCCGTTATCAGCAGATATCCCTGATGATGTCATGTGTGATGTCATTGGTGACCCTTCATGGCCCATTATCAGCAGATATCCCTGATGATGTCATGTGTGATGTCATTGGTGACCCTTCATGGCCCATTATCAGCAGATATCCCCGATGATGTCATGTGTGATGTCATTGGTGTTGTCATGGCCCATTATCAGCAGATATCCCTGATGATGTCATGTGTGATGTCACTGGTGAGCCTTCATGGCCCATTATCAGCAGAAATCCCCCTGGAGGATGGACGGGTGGTGACAGAGATAAGGAACACTGCCCCAGCTGGCTTGAACAGAAAATATTCCCTGGAATTATGAGGGATGGGTCCTGGAGGAGATAAGAACACTGCCCCAGCTGGCTTTAATGGCTGTCCCATTATCAGAAGGCATCTGCCCCCCTCCCTTTGGAGTTACAACAGATAAAGAAAAACATCAGATGAAATAGAATACACTTTTTGTTTTGTTTTGTTTCATAACCCAAAACACCATCCAACCTGGCCTTGGGCACTGCCAGGGATCCAGGGACAGCCACAGCTGCTCTGGGAATTCCAGCCCAGCCCCTCATCACCCCCACAGGGAAGGTGCCAAGGCTCCCGACAGTTTATTTATCCTTGTTTATCCAGGAGGAGTCATCCCTGAGGGAATCGGTCTGGGAAAACTCATACTCATTAGGTGGTTAAAAACACCAGGATTTGCAGTATTCCAGAGAACACTTCCAGAAAGAAGTTTAGTAGCTGATTAACACAGTAACAATTATCATTACAGAAAGCTCTCTGGCATCTCTTGGAATGCACCTGAACAGCAATATTGCTTTTTGCCTAAAAAATAGAAGAATTTCTTAAATTGTATTGATGTTACACCAAAAGCTACCAAAAATAAATGGGATGCCTGCTCCTTTTTGTCCCTTCCAAAGAACAAAACCTAAACCTAGAGTTAAGTTCTATCTCTGGCACTTTATTAAATTTAAAGAGAAGAAAGAAGACACATTGGCCCTTTTAGACTTTGCAGTGGTTTGAGAAAGAAAAACTTACTTTTAAATGGAAAGAGAAGATGAGTATTGCTTGGAGTGCTGGAAGCCCAACAGTTAAAAATACAAGAAATCTTGTACCATTGCAAATCCTGCTCAGTTAAAGGGAACATGGCAATTCTAAATCATCTGTCCCAGGAAATCAACACTGGTTTGAAATGTGTACAAACTGAAAACAGTCTATGCCAGAACTCCTTGTGCTAGTGCCAGCTAAAAGCAAGAAAGAAAAGGGGGAAAAAAATCAAATTGATGGGTTTCAAAGCTGATAATTGTGCTTGAGTGCTGTGGCTGTAAATCACTGAATGGCTTTTCCTTGGATACAACAGTCAGTGCATGTAAATGTACACATGTCGCCTTTGCAATAGCACAAAATACCTGAAATCCTCGATTCCAGTTATTAAAATACAACCTGATGCAACGTTTCACCATTTGCCTTAACCTGAGATGATTCCATGAATGTCAAATACCATAATGCTGAGGGAAATCAAAATTCGTGCACAACATGACGGCAGAATGTGTGACCTTAACTTCAGAGCAGCGCAACGTGTTAAATTATCTTGCTGTAGTTCCAAAAAGCTTCATGGATTAAGTTTTTGAGAGTGTTACTCTTGAAGAGTGGGAAATTTTAAAAAACAATTTTCAATTCCGTGTGAAGAGACGTTTCGGTTTGGCTCAGCTTCTCCAGAATCATCTCCCAAGTCTCTGCCTGTGTCTGCAATCGTTTTGGGCAGAGAAAATCATGACTCTGAAGGTGTGCTGGATCTGTTCCTCAGGATGACTCCACACCCTTGGTTGCATCCATGGCCCTTCCTGAATCATCTCCTGTTGCTGATCACACAAAAATTTGAAAGGAAATGTTAAAACTTCTGTTCCTCTTTATTGGTTTTATGTCTTCCGTATTCAGAAAGAGCAGCTGGAAAATGCGCTTAAAAAATGGATTTTTATCAATCGTACTGGCAGAATTTATCCAGAGGTACAGAAATGGTGCAGAATCGTACAGAAATTCATGGAGTCACTGGATGGGTTGGGAGGACCTTAAAGCTCATCCCATCCCACCCCATTCCATGGGCAGGGACACCTCCCACTGTCCCAGGGTGCTCCAGCCTGGCCTTGGGCACTGCCAGGGATCCAGGGACTCTCACAGCTTCTCTGGGAATTCCAGCCCAGCTCTCTCCACCCTCCCAGCCAGGAATTCCTTCCTAATTTTTTTTATTTGCAGCTTTGAGCCTTTTTTTGCAAAGCCCAGGCTGCCATTCAGGGTGTGGTTGCAAGGAATTTAGAGCTTGTTGTGGCTTTGGGGTTTGGACCAAGCCAATTAATTCAATTAATAAAGCAGCAGGGATGTTTGTGCTGTCACATTAATTCTGCCACAAAATGGCGTGGTTACATCAAGTGGGGAGGAACACTGATATAAAATATTTTGGTAAATAGGTACAATAACAGCACTTGATGGTAATTTGAAGAGTGTGAGAGTATAGTGTTGTTTCAGGTGAATTCGTATTTTCTGTATTTAATATTTCTTTGGGCAAATAAACCAAAAGTCTGTCAGGGAAAAACCTTGGTTTAAGCTGCTCATTTTTATCTGCTGCCTAAAATACTTGAAGGTGCTGAGGAAGAAACTTTTTTTACCCTCCTGTGTTCACCATCATGTGCTGAGTTGGGCTGACCTGCAGCACTAAAAGCCAAATCATTTGGTGTGTCCATTTAAGAGATTTTCCTGTGTGTTTTAGGATAAATTCTTACCTTGAGTAAATTTACACCGCTTTGTAATGAAGCAAAATGATCATGTGCCTGCACGAGTAAATTCCTAATTCTGGTGGTTTAGCAGAGGACATGTTTATAGTTCAGAAAATAAATAATTCAGCAGCCTGTACCTGCCTTGTGCTGACTCTTTGTAACCCTACTTGAGATTTACTAATTCGGTCCTTCCACTTAGTACCAGTTTACTGTTACCTGCAAGGACCTGAGTTGAGGAAAGACCTGGACACTGTTATTTGAAGCTGCTGATGCAGAATATCAAGAATATCATCATAACAATATCAGTAATAATAAATAAATAAATAAATAAATAAATAAATAAATAAAAATAATAATAAATGTTATTTTATATAACATGTCTAATGAGGCTGCTAAAAGCTTTAGAAAGAGCCACGGAGCAGGAAACTGAACTGATGTAAAATTTGATCACTCATGATGTTAAAGGAGCCCAATAGGTGCACAGATCTCAGTTCATGCAAAATTAAAGATGTCCTTACTGGTTTCCAGGCTGTCTTGATATTAGGGAGAAATGTTGAATTATTAAGGAATAATTCTTGTTGTCCAAACTGTTTCCATCTGTTCTCTGCAACTGAGCAGGAGCTAAAATAGGCATTTTCTGTGCTCTCATTTACAGAATGGCTTCACTTTGTCTTTAAGTTCAAAATATGTTTTGTTGGCATTCTCTAAGGCTTTGGTTGCTCAAGTGAAGGTCCTGTTCCTCACACTTGTTGGTCACGTTCATCCAGAGAGAGGACAAAAGTAGATTTCCAGTTTGAGGTTATTTTAAGTTGTTTTGTTTAGGTTTGGTTGCCACTTTTGCACATTCACACATTTCAACAAAGCAGATTGAAGTTTTCTCTCCTGGCACAGTGCTGCCATCCCTCAAAAGGTGCTTTTAAAATCCAACCAAGTTCTTTGGGTATGGAATTACTTTCAGCCTCGAACTTTTTGAAGGTGATGGGACCATTCAGATCCTTTAAATCGGGCTTGTTTTGGAGCTGCTCAAAAAAACAGAGCCCAAAAATACTGAAATACAGGAGAGACTGAATGGAGGAGCAGCAACTCCCAGGGGTTGTAAGATAAGGAAAAAATTTCATGTCCAGACTTCATATTTCTGTGTTCCTGGTGTGGAATAAAGATCCCAGTGCAGATCCCAAGACCTGGATGACATTCCCAGTGCCATGCCTGGAGTTCCTGCCCCTCAGGGTCCTGGCAGATCACATCCAGCTACCTGCACCTGACGTGTCCAGCTTGTTCTGCTGACCAGAATTTGGGAGGAGTTCTCTCAGAGCTGCCAGGCTGAACTCAACTCTGCAGGAAGCTGAGGGATCCTCCCTCCCTGCTCACCTTTGCTGCTGGAGCACTTGGATGGAGTAGGAATCTTCTCGGGATCTGATTTTCCATCAATTCCAATCTGATGCTATTCTGGGGGAACTTTAAGTTTTGGGTCTGATTGTCCATCAATTCCAATCTGATTTCATTCAGGAGGAATTTCAAGTTTTTCTCCCTTTCTTCTTCCTGCCAGACCTTTGAATTAGGGAAGTTTGCAGGTACAGGAGAGGAAACAAAAGCTTCAGGGGTCAGAAACTTCAATTTTTATTATGCCTGAAGCCAGAAAGTGTAAAAAACAGGCTGAGAATGAAGGAACTGGGGCACTTCAGTTGTGGTTTCTGTGAAGGAGGAAAAATTCAGTCATTAAATTGACATCTTGCAGCTCGCTGTTCTTAGAGCCATAAGAAATTGTAAGGCTGTAACATTATTACACTTACATTTTAATTATGAAAATTAATGTTATTTCTTTCTTAAGCTAACTTAAGCAAAGCAATTAATATTGTTCAACTTCTTGTATGTTAGAAATTTCTTTAGCTTGAAAGGGATTTTTTTTTTTGGTCATAGGGAAATCATTAATGAAAACAAAATTTTCATATAAAATCATGAAATAAAAAAGCAAATTTAGGTTTAACCAAGTTGTCAGTTGACTGCTACTGAAAATCTTGTTCTCAGATCCTTTTCCTCTGTGTGCTGATGTGAAAATCCTTCAATTTATACTTGTGTTTTTAACTTTAAAAATCTGGAGTTTAGTTATGCCTGTTGCTAATTTTCTGTCAAACACCTTGACACCTTTAAATCCTTGTTTTTACTGTGCTTTTCCCCACTGACTTTTGGTACATTTTTCATTAATAATATTTAATATTTCTCTTTGGCCTTAGTGCTGTTGTGATACATATTTCTAAAAATCAGAGGAATATTTGATTATTTAGTCCCATTTACTTAGAAATACCTTAAAACCAGACTTAATAAAATCTCTCAAAGCTTTCTGAAAACTCATTCCTAGGCTAAATTTTTACAGAATTTTGAGCTCTATTTCCAAATAAATAGATAGATATTTTAAAATGATCAAACAGATTGAAATAGTAGGGCATTTTTATATAAATATAGACTCAGGAGTGATCCAGTGTGAATTATATTAAACTCAGTGGGAACCCATCCATTAACCTTAGCGAGAATAGAATCACAATTTCAGAAACTGAATTCTGCTGTAGGAGCCCTGTGCCTGGGGATTTTTCCAACACCTTCCTGATACTTTCATCAATGAATTGGGCAATTAGTTGTACTAATTAGCAGCATCACTTTGAAAGAATTACTTGGAGGAAGTGGAGTGACAACAACAGAGGGGGCCTAGAGCAGGCAGGGATGGAAGTGGGATGAAATTCCTTCTCTGTGGAAATTAACTTTGGATTTTCTCAGAGTTTCCAGTTTCAGGATAATTTCAGTTCTCAGCCTTTCCAGTTCCAGGGTAATTTCAGTTCTCATACTTCCCAGTTTCAGGATAATTTCAGTTCTCAGCCTTCCCAGTTCCAGGATAATTTCAGTTCTCAACCTTTCCAGTTCCAGGATAATTTCAGTTCTCATCCTTCCCAGTTCCAGGATAATTTCAGTTCTCAGCCTTTCCCAGTTCTGGGATAATTTCAGTTCTCAGCCTTTCCAGTTCCAGGGTAATTTCAGTTCTCAGCCTTTCCCAGTTCCAGGATGATTTCAGTTCTCAGCCTTTCCCAGTTCCAGGATAATTTCAGTTCTCAGCCTTTCCAGTTTCAGGATAATTTCAGTTCTTATCCTTACCAGTTTCAGGGTAATTTCAGTTCTCAGCTTTTCCAGTTCCAGGATAATTTCAGTTCTCAACCTTTCCCAGTTCCAGGATAATTTCAGTTCTCAGCCTTCCCAGTTTCAGGATAGTTTCAGATGAATCCAGAGCAGAGTCTGCTGGAGTCTCCTCTCTGCTCCCATGGCAGCATCTGCCCTGCAAGAGAGTTTGAAATAATCAAGATTTGCCAGTTATGGAGATTTGTGCCAAGAATTTTTAAATAAGAAGTAACACAGTTTAGAGAAGTTGATGTTATTTTCTTTGGGGAAGATTTGATTTTAAACAACGGCATTGTGTCATGTCTAAAAGAAGACAATTATGTGATGATAAAGTGTCATGAGGCAAAAATATAAACTGTTGGTGTGCTTGCTGCATGAAATTTCTTCTCTCCTAATAACTTTGAGGCTTTGGGAGAAAAGATTCCTCTGCAAATCCAGGTATCCTTTTTCTTTTTCTTATGCTGTGGGTATGTTTATCCAGGATAGAGATAAAATTGTGTAAGTTGTGGAGAAATGGAAAAAGTTCTGACCTCGGGATCAACACAAATGTATTTATATGAAATAAACACAAATTATTTATATGAAAGAAACACAAATATATTTATATGAAATAAACATAAATATATTTGTATGAAATAATCAGAGTCAGGAGATAGAAATGAAGATATTCTGGTAGGTTGAGTCAACTTTTGCCTGTGGAGGAAGTGTTCCAGCAGTGTTGGAGCAGTTGGAGGGGCAGGAGGAAAGCGTGGACACTGGGGTGGGAGACAAATGTGACAATTGTTTCTCTCTCCTCTTTGGGTTATTGTACTAAATTACCAAATTTTTTTTTCACTTTTTGGGGGATATTTATATTTTTTATGATAAGGCCAAAATAGAGATACCTAAAGAGAGAACCTGAGCATCCTGGCTATAGAAAATGCCCCTGGCCATGGAATGGGATTTAAGGTCCCTTCCAACCCAAACATTCTTGGAGTTGGAGCAAATTCCTGGAGTTTGAGGGAATTCCTGAGGAGGGAATTTAAAAAAAATCAATTATTTGTAAGTATGGAGTAGTAACAACTAAATTTTTTACTAACTCATTCTTTTGTGCCTTTAGCAACATTTGTTTAGGAGAAAAGACAAACTGGCATTATACAGACCTCAAATTCTTTGTTCATCTTCTCAGCTCTCATCAGTTTCTCAGTTATCTCTAAATTAAATTAAAGATCAGTGAAGGAGAAAAGTTGATTACATTTCCATTGTGAGGCAGAAAACAGCAATGCTTGTACACCAGGTATGCAAAGGGGCCGAGGGAAACAAATCAACTTTTCAAAGTGCTGTGTTACAGATGAGTGAAAATAATTTGTAAATTATTCATCAAATTTAATTCTAAGATGTTTAGAGAGAACCAAAATAAATTGTGACGTGTGATTGTTGGAGAGACCTTTATTCTCCAGACTTTACAGGTCTAAATCTTGAATATGAACTTCATCAAGATGTGGAGAATGTCCAAACTGCAGGCAGAGGTATCAGCTACTCAGGATTTATAGGATTGAAATATTGACTAAACTGATGTCTGACTTTTTTCCTCTTGCAAATTAAACCTCCTTTTTGGTTTTTGTTTTGTTTTGTTTTTTTTCCTGTAACTGGAGACATTAAAAAATAGATAAAATCCTTTCTTACATCTTCTGTGCTCAAAGCAGCAGCCACTCAAATGACAGCATTGCCAAACCTTTGAAAAATGTTACTTTTATCTATATAATCATTTTTATTTTAAGTAGCTTTACATGTGTAAATATGTCAGTGCTTTAGCCTTATGTATCTATCACATACATAAAGGAAATACATTGGTATGTTATATTTATAACGATGTATCACGTAATTTCAAGGAATGTGATAGTTTGTTGGCCTTCCAGCTGATTTCTGAATTCACTTCTCAGAAAGACCTGCCTGGTTTTTGGTATTTCTCAGAGCTCTCGTGTTTTTCACGTGGTCCATGGTGCTGTTAGGCAGCTCCAGTTCATTTTTGAAGTTCTGTTCATCTGGCCAACTTGTTGTCGTAGCAGAGCCCAGGAGAAGGCCATATGTTCCTGCAAAGGTAGCCTTGGAAGGTGGGGTAGCTGCTTCTTCTTTTTCTTCTGCCATCTGTTGTGCTTTAACTTCATTTTCTCCAGATACCGTGTCTACAAATACTCGGATAATAAATGGGAATTCTGATCAGTATGGAAGCAAGGTTATTGTTTCCAACAATAGTCAAATATTCAGAATTTTTTAGACATTCCCATTGCTGTTTGGCATTGTAACAGTTGAAATTTAGAATTAGGAAGCTGTAAACAGATAAACATTATTTTTATTTAAACAGTGAATTCATTGAGATGCACCCATGAACACAGAAGAGATTTTCGGCGCTGCAGGCCTCGGAAATAAAATGAGCAAACATCCCTGGATTTCTCCAAGTGCCTGCTGCTCTTCCCACTTGGAGTTTCTCATTCCTGTCCGTGTGCCACTCCTTGCTGCTGCAGCCCAAGCATTCCTGCAGGCTCAGGGATTAGGGAAGGATCTGGGTTAAGACTAATCCAGCAGAAATACACAAATCCCAGCCTGAGCCAGCAGGGACACACGGAGCAGGCCTGGAGCCCAGGGGTGAGCTGTGCCCTCTGCCTGAGTGAGGGGCTGCACCTCAGGAGTTCCCTCCCCAGGAATTCCCTCAAACTCCAGAAATTCCTTCCTCAGAAATTCCCTCCTCAGGAATTCCCACCTTAGAAACTCCCTCCTCAGGAATTCCCTCCTCAGAAATTCCCTCCTTAGAAATTCCCTCCTCAGGAATTCCCTCTTAACTCCAGGAATTCCCTCCTCAGAAATTCCCTCCTTAGAAATTCCCTCCTCAGGAATTCCCTCAAACTCCAGGAATTCCCTCCTCAGAAATTCCCTCCTCAGAAATTCCCTCCTCAGAAATTCTCTCCTCAGGAATTCCCTCTAACTCCAGAAACTCTCTCCTCAGGAGTTCCCGCCTCAGAAATTCCCTCCTCAGAAATTCTCTCCTCAGAAATTCTCTGCTCAGGAATTCCCTCTTAACTCCAGAAATTCCCTCCTCAGGAATCCCTCCTCAGAAATTCCCTCCTCAGAAAATTCCCTCCTCAGGAATTCCCTCCTCAGAAATTCCCTCCTGAGGAATTCCCTCCTCAGGAGTTCCCTCCTCAGAAATTCCCCTCCTCAGAAATTCCGTCCTCAGGAATTCCCTCAAACTCCAGAAATTCCCTCCTCAGGAATTCCCTCCAACTCCAGAAATTCCCTCCTCAGGAACTCCCTCCAACTCCAAGAAAATGGAGGAGTAAGGAAACAATCTGGAATTTTCAGGCCTTCTGCTGAGGAGAGCAGAAAGGCCTTGATTTAGGCCAGGCCTTCTGGATTGAGGCTGAACTGGGGAAAACCTGAAAATCCTGCGAGCCCTGTGGTTACTCCAAGCATAATCATGGACACATCATTTGTATTTTCACTCATTTTTTATGCTGGTTAGAGGAATAAAATTAAAATAAAATTAAATACAAGGCCATGCTTAGACCGAGGTCATGCTTTGCCATCACGTGTTCAAGTCACAGAATTCTGCTTGGTTTAGGAGCAAAATCTACAAAGCATTTGGGGGAAAAAAAAGTCTACAAGTCTATAACCTACTTTTAATGGTTCTAAAGTAGTTTGGGGGTTTTTATATTAATTTATAGAAATGTCCATGTGTGTGAGTGTATATAAAAAGAGATGTGTATATAAATAAGCAAAACTGGGCGTCTTTTTGCTATTTTCGTTCTCTGGAGTTTTGTGGTGGATCCTCTCAAGAATATCTCATTTTCAAGCCCTTTTCTTCATTCTCCAGCTGTGTGGGCTCTGTTTTTACAGCCTGAAATTCTCTGCAAGTGTAAAGCAGGAGAGAATACAGCCAGACCTGGAGCCCACCTGCACTGCAGGGAATTCTCCTGGTTCTGGATGTTTGGGCAGTAAAGACAGAAATCCTTCCAGAAGGAATTTAGGAATAATTTACCTTTCTGCAAATCTCCCTTCAGTACAACCTGTATTTTATTGCAGGAAGAAGAGGCTTTATCGCAACAAAACGGGCAAAAAAAACCCCACAAAGACTTGAAGAAACAGCACTTCTCTAATTCTTCCCTAAAGTTCTGAGAACCACCAAATCCTAAAGGATTACACCCATCAGTCTTCCTGATTTCAGGTGGGTGAATTCTCTTTTTTTCTCTCTTTCTGGAAGCCCAGGGAAGGTGAGGATTCCCATTCCCTGGAAGGTTGGACAGGGCTTGGAGCACCCAGGGATGGTGGGAGGTGTCCCCATGGCAGGGCTGGGAATGGATGGGATTTAAGGTCCCTGCCCACCCAAACCAGTCTGGGCTTCTCTAATTTCTCTCCAATCCAATTAATAAATATAATTTTGTGTGACTTTTTTTTCCCTTAACAAAATAACAATCACTGTAAAGAAAATCAGACAGAACTGGATGCTCCCAAATGAAAGCTGCTGCTGTTATATTCCAGCATGGAGCTCATGGCTCCAATTTGGAATTATCTGGTTTGGAGGAGAGGTTTTCAGTTCTGCCACAGAGTAAATAAGAAAAATAACCTGAGAAACAGCCACTAATCAAGTTGTTTGATGTAGAAGAAATGCATTTCAAACCCAGCTGAAGTAAAAAGAGAACTGGCTGACTGCCACCCTCTTTTCTACTCATTTGTGACAGCACACAATTAAAAAGTTCAGTTTGTTGCTCTTACAAGAATAACAGTTTTTGGTATTTTTCATGTTTGCTCATAAAATATCTTTAATTTTAGATCCTCCAAATACTGTACTTGTAAGAATATTGTTTGTATCTGGAGAGATTAGATGGGGACAGGATTTTTTTAATCTGTTAGCACAGACTTGTTATGTAAATAGGAAGCTCACAAAGGAAGGAGGCAGCAAAAAGGCTCTGAAAAAACAGATGTGTCTCCCCCAGAAATAAAGTCACTGCTGGATTCCTGCAACTTTTTGGGAAGTGCATTGTTAAGGATGTGCATGGAATAAAAAAAAAAAAAAACAACAAATTCTGTAATCACTGTGTAAGTCCATACGCTCAGTACAGATAATTTTATCATTAATTTCTTGTTGCCATTTAATTTTGATAAATTCAAAATCAGATCATTCATTTAAATGAATTCTTAGGATGCTTTGTTGTCGATTTCTCGAGGCCTTTAGAGGAAGCTCCTTTCCCTGCTGCTCCTTTCTCTGCTGCTCCTCCAGTCCTTAGCCCTGGCCATGTGACCCAGATTTTTTAAGCCCTTCTATGACTTTAGGTTTTATTCTTGGGCTCTTTCATCCATCTATTGGAGTTGTTTCCAGTAAATTAGAGTTTTACAGTGGTTGCTGTGATTAGCATTCTGGGGAACTCATCATAAAAATGTCTCTGATCAATACCTTTCAATGTGTTTAAACATTAATAAATAACTTTATAGTGTTACATCCAAAGTGGAATTATGATCTAAAATACATTTTAATGCAAATTCTTTAATGGTAGGTTATACCATCTTTCTATCTGTTTTTGTTACTGTGAAGATAGATTATAATTATATGAATAACCTGCATTAAATGGTCATGTTTTGAAATACTTCCATTCAATAACATCTGTATATTCAACAATATTTATGAACTGAATATTCCTTGTTGATATTCAGTATTAAGAACAGGTAAACCCTTTATAGAGCCTAAACATTGAAGTTTTCTAGTGGCCAATGCTTAAGAATACCCAAATATATGTTCATAATTTATAGGATGTCATTTATGAAGTCATTGATTGGGGAAGAACTTTACAGAGTTAATAATTTTTATTTTAAGCAGCTTGCATGTGAAAAAACCCCATTCCTGAAAGGCTCTGCCAGGTTGGTAAATGCAGTTTGAGACAACCAGGAGTCATGAATGCCCATTTTCACAAAATGCTGAGCCCTAATTTTGCACTTAAGTTGGGAAGATCAATTGAAAACTCAGTTAAATTGGGGATACTGATGGAATCAGTGAGGCCAAACTGCAGGTTTTGCTTTTGAACTTCACCAAGATATTAAAATAATCACAGGAGATGCTGTTTTTGGTTTCACAGCCAGTGCACTTTGTGACTCTTGTTGTCACAGGGTTGTGTTATACCCTGTTTGTTTGGCTTATCTGGAATTTTTCATTCCCATTTTCTATCAGGGTTTTCTGTGACAGAATAAGGTTTTAACAACAAGCCAGACCTTCACTGTGATGATAAATGGCTTTAAAAGAGATTCCAAGGAGGTGATTTGAAAATCAGAACTAATTCCTTCCATTCTCTGAAGGATTCAAAAATCATCGATGTTGCATTTGGTTTTGATGAAGATTTATTTGGGGAAAAATGTGAAATCCCCAATTATTGTGAATTTGATGTCCAACTGTGCTGAGTCCTCAGGCCCTCAGATCCAAGGGTTTAGAGGCCCCATGAAGTCTTTGGGATGTGCCTTTAACCTGATGAGCTCCAATCCATTTCATCTCTGGAAGGATCCAATTCATTGACTCCAGGTCCTGGGCAGGCTGCTGGCTCCTCTCGGGGTCAGAGGGATTCCAGCAGTGCTGGAGGCTCTGGAGCAGCACAGGAGGGACAGAAATGGCCCAGGAGCAGGCAGGTGTCAGGGAATAACAAGCCAAGGGCAGGCTGGATGGGGCTTGGAGCAACCTGGACTAGTGCAAGGTGTCCCTGGCCATGGCAGGAGCTTCCATCCCAAACCATTCTGGAATTCCATGATCCAACAGCTTCTGTTTCAATGGGGGCTTCACCTCTGTCCTGTACCTGAGCCAAAACTCATTTATAGCTCACCATTTATGGCTCATCATTTATGGCTCATCATTTACAGCTCATCATTTATGGCTCATAGTTTTTGGCTCATCATTTTTGGTTCACCATTTATGGCTCACCATTTATGGCTTATCATTTTTGGCTTATCATTTATATCTCAGCAGTGGTGCTGGTGGAACCTTCTACCTCACCAAGACCTTTTGCAGCATCCCAGCTCCAAAACTCTCCAGCTTTTTTAGCTGCAGGGTTTTTGTGTGGATCAGTTCAAAAAGTGAAAGAGTTGATAAAGTACTGGAATGTTCTGTGCCTGGGGAGGTGGTGGAGTCACCATCCCTGGATGTGTTTAAAAAAAGCCTGGATGTGGTACTTGGTGCCATGGTCTAGTTGAGGTGTTAGAGCTGGGTTGGACTCAGTCTTGAAGGTCTCTTCCAACCTAGAGATTCTGTGATTCTGTGAACTCCAAAGGCATCTCCAGTTCCAGTCAAAGCCATTCCTGCCAAACAAACCTTGTTTTGTTTGTACTACAAAGGAATTGTGTAGGGCCTTACAGACCAACCAGGAAAAGTGGAATGGAGCCATTTGGCTAATTGTTTTAATTGGAATGCTGTGGTTATCTCAGCAGATGTGAGTGGGGTGCAGGAGCTCCTCAGATGAGGGCTGGAGGGAGGCAAGGAGCCGGCCCCAATGGACATAGCCCATCCTCGAGAGCACCACAGGAGACTGTCTAAAGCAAAGCTCAAAGGGCAGCAGGAATTTTAAATAAAGATCCCCAAGATAACTTGAAGCAAGACCATGAGAAGCAATGTAGGTGAGTATTCCAAGGTAAATCAGTGCATTTGTTGAGCTGGGAAAATTCAGTTTGGTTTTTTTTTTTTTTGTAATTTCATGCTGCAGCAGCAAAGTTTTAAGTAAAAATATTTGAGGCAACATTAAAAAAAAACAAACAGAAGATCAGGCATTCTTCAGTGTTTTATGGTGCTGAAGTAGAAAAGCAAACAGTCCAGCAGTTCATGCCTTGGTGGAAGGTAGACAGTGCACCCAAACATGGACTTTTTGATAAGAGAACAAAGAAAAAACTTCCCTGACCTTCCCTTCCCTGACAATTTAAGAAATTGTATCCAGCCAGCATGTAAAGCACAGCATTTTAAATGGGGAAACCCCCACCATTTTGTGCTGCTGTGATTCACATGGAGCATTAGTCATAATTGGGTAATAAATAATACATTTTGACATAATCAAACCACAGAACTCCAGTTCTCTGTTGGAAAATCTGCAGCCCCATTCCTGCCCTGGATGATGTTGGAGTAGCAAAGTGGAGCTGGCTGAGATGGAGCCAGACCTCTCCAGCACAATATCAAATCAGGTGCTCTTATCCTTCTAGATTTTCCTAATGAAAAGACAAGGTTGCACCATGTCAACAACCAGCAGATGGGGAAAAGGAACATCCTGGGAAGCTCAAAGAACACGCTTGGAAACGGAGCTATAAATACCAGGCTAATTCCATAGCTTTAAGATTTCTCCAAAGCTTTTTTAAATCCCTCCAGAAAAGGCTGAAGAGATCCCTAATCTGAGGTGGCCCAGTTGAAGGAATGTGTGTGTTTTTATTTTTAAATAAAGTTACATCCACAATAGCATTGGGCATCTTAGTGAGTCACCAAAGTGGCTGTGCAATGTTTGTTGGAGCAAAATAAGGATTTTAAATACATTTTCATCCTGATCAGGACTTTCTTCTTCAGAGGAAATGTGGAATTCTGTCTGATCCCCTCTGAACTGATGTGTGCAGCCTTCCCATGGAATCACTGATGGTCACAACTCGTTTGGAATCCTTTTTTTTGAGCTGTGCCTGATCAGGGAGAGCTGACACAAGAGCTCCCAAAATTCCTTGGTGGAATTTTCTGTAAATCTCTTCTTCCCTGTGAGGGTGGCACAAGATTCCCAAAGAAATTGTGGATTCCTCATCCCTGGAAGTGTCCAAGGCCAGGTTGAAGGAACCTGGGACAGTGGAAGAGGGTGCACGGGGATGAGCTTTAAGGTCCCTCCAACCATTTTGGGATTCTCCTTCCATTGGAATCTCTTCATTCCTTAAAAATATCCCAGATTTCCTTGGTGAGATGAAAGGCAGGAGGTGTTTTGCAATACTGGACCTACCCTTATAATTTAAAAAAATAATATTATAAAAATAATATCATAAAATATTCTATTATAATATTATATTATAATATTATTAAAATATCATATTATAAAAATATTAAATAATTTTTATTATATAAAATAAAATTAAATAATTTTTATTATATAAAATAAAATTAAATAATTTTATTATATAATAAAGATAATATTAGAACATTAAAATTTAAATTTATATTTTAAAGCTATTTTATCTTTTTATTTTAAATTTTATTTTAAAATCAATTTTAATGTCCGTTTATAAAATTTTAATAAATAAATTTTCATTTAAATTGATGTTAACCAGAGGAATGCAAAGCAGAGCAACCAGCCCGTGCCAGATTTAGAAATCAGGGCTCATAAAGAACAGCTGAAAGGGCTGGGTTTGTTTATTGTAGGAAAAAAGGGAACACCGTAGGATGGGCAGAAAAAAAAAATAAGAGGGTTTTATCAAAGCAGTGGTGGGGGTTGTTCTGTAGATTTAAAAAAAAAATAAACTAAAAAGCAAGTTCAGTTTGCACCAAGTGTAATTTAGGAGAGAGGGAAATAGAAAACAACAAAATAAAACAAAATAAAACCAAGGTTTTTATTTTACCTCATGTCTGACTGCAAATATGGATGGAAAACTGGGATATTTTACCTATCACAGGAAACTTTTAAAAACACACAAAGATGGAGCTTTTAAAAAAAATTCAGTCATTTTGACCTTCCCCACTGGCCATGGGCTGAGCATTTTGCTCTCCTGAGCTCTTCATTCACATCCTTGTTTAATTTGCCTTCATTTTGGGATTAAATTTGTCTCATTTCCCTGCAAACCTTTTCCGTTCCTGACAACGCCTTTCAGTTGAAGGTGTGCAACAAAAATGAACCAAAGGACCTTGATTTTCTTAAACAAAAAGCTTGGAAAAGCTCTTATTTCAAATTAATATTTGAAGTTGGGGATCAGCAGCCTTTGGAAGTTGGCCGAGTGCAGGATCTGATGCAGAGGAAGATGAGAAATAAATACCTGCAGCACAAAAGTTAAATTTGTTGTGATGAGGAATTCCCTGAGCGATTCTTTGCCCACATTTCCCCCAATAATTCACTTTTTGGAGCAGAACACCCTCAATATCTACATTAGGCAATTCCAGAGCTGGGTTTTGGGGCATGTTCAGAGAATAAAGAGCTGTTTGAGTTGGGAGTTGGGATATGTATTGTCCTTCAGCTGGGATGGAGCATTTTCCAGGCTCTTATCTTTTTTGGAGCTTCGTTCCTCAACCCTTGGATGTGCTGCATCCTTAAAGGGCCACATGGTTTTAATTTCTGGGTGCCTCTGGGCCTGAGTCTCATTTTTCATTTCCCTGCTTTGATGAGCTGCTGGAATTCTCTGATGCTTGTCAAGCTTGACTCTGATGCACCCTTTTGTTTAGCTCCTCCTGAAGAGAATCAAACTTTTTCTGTCTGTTTTGGGGGAATTTCTCATGCAGGAAAATTTGGTTTTTTCAGACTGGCAGGGCAGAGCTGGGCACCACTACCAGGTACCACCTTGCTGTGCTTTAAAAATAAATTTGTTTAGCTTCTTTTGAAGAGAATCAAACTTTTTCTGCCTGCTTTGGGGAATTCCTCATGCAGGAAAATCAGGTTTTTCAGAGCAGGGATACCTGGCAGGGCAGAGCTGAGCATCACCACCAGGTACCACCTTGTTGTTCTTTAAAAATAAATTTGTTTAGCTTCTTCTGAAGAGAATCAAACTTTTTCTGCCTCCTTTGGGGGTATTTCTCATGCAGGAAAATCTGGTTTTTCAGACTGGCAGGGCAGAGCTGAGCATCACCACCAGGTACCACCTTGCTGTGCTTTAAAAATAAATTTGTTTAGCTTCTTTTGAAGAGAATCAAACTTTTTCTGTCTGTTTTGGGGGAATTCTCATGCAGGAAAATCAGGTTTTTCAGAGCAAAGCCAGGGATGCCTGGCAGGGCAGAGCTGAGCATCACCACCAGGTACCACCTTGCTGTGCTTTAAAAATAAACTTGTTTAACTCCTTCTGGAGACTTTTTCTGCCTGCTTTGGGGGATTTCTCATGTAGGAAGATCAGGTTTTTCAGAGCAGGGATACCTGGCAGAGCAGAGCTGGGCATCACCACCAGGTACCACCTTGCTGTGCTTTAAAAATAAATTTGTTTAGCTTCTTCTGAAGAGAATCAAACTTTTTCTGCCTCCTTTGGGGGTATTTCTCATGCAGGAAAATCAGGTTTTTTCAGACTGGCAGGGCAGAACTGAGTATCACCACCAGGTGCCACCTTGCTGTGCTTTAAAAATAAATTTATTTAGCTCCTTCTAAAGAGAATGAAACTTTTCTCATGCAGGAAAATCAGGTTTTTTCAGAGCAGGGATACCTGGCAGGGCAGAGCTGAGCATCACCACCAGGTACCACCTTGCTGTGCCTTAAAAATAAAAAATTTTTAGCTTCTTCTGAAGAGAATGAAACTTTTTCTCTCTGCTTTGGGGGGATTTCTCATGCAGGAAAATCTGATTTTTTTCAGACTGGCAGGGCAGAGCTGAGCATCACCACCAGGTACCACCTTGCTGTGCTTTAAAAATAAATTTGTTTAGCTCCTTCTGAAGAGAATGAAACTTTTCTCATGCAGGAAAATCTGTTTTTTTCAGAGCAGGGATACCTGGCAGGGCAGAGCTGGGCATCACCACCAGGTATCACCTTGTTGTTCTTTAAAAATAAATTTGTTTAGCTTCTTCTGAAGAGAATCAAACTTTTTCTGCCTCCTTTGGGGGTATTTCTCATGCAGGAAAATTTGGTTTTTTCAGACTGGCAGGGCAGAGCTGGGCACCACTACCAGGTACCACCTTGCTGTGCTTTAAAAATAAAAATTTTTTAGCTTCTTCTGAAGAGAATCAAACTTTTTCTGCCTGCTTTGGGGGAATTCTCATGCAGGAAAATCAGGTTTTTTCAGAGTAAAGCCAGGGATACCTGGCAGGGCAGAGCTGGGCATCACCACCAGGTGCCACCTTGCAGTGCTTTAAAAATAAATTTATTTAGCTCCTTCTAAAGAGAATGAAACTTTTCTCATGCAGGAAAATCAGGTTTTTTCAGAGCAGGGATACCTGGCAGGGCAGAGCTGAGCATCACCACCAGGTACCACCTTGCTGTGCTTTAAAAATAAAAATTTTTTAGCTTCTTCTGAAGAGAATGAAACTTTTTCTCTCTGCTTTGGGGGTATTTCTCACGCAGGAAAATCAGGTTTTTTCAGACTGGCAGGGCAGAGCTGAGCATCACCAGATACCACCTTGCTGTGCTTTAAAAAGAAATTTGTCGTGTTTGGATGGCAAATCCCCTCTGAGGAATGTTTCACCAGCCCTGCTCTGAAGCAGCTGATTTATCCTAAAATCAAAATCAACTCTTTGATTTTCCAGGAGCCAGACTCCACTCCTCACACTTCATTGGCCAAGGATATTTATCCTTATTGAGTGAACACGTCTGATCATTGTTATGTAAAAATTCATCCCTAAAATGTACAGACACCAACTTTGAGGCACTTTGCTCCTTTCAATGAGCTAAAAATACCTTGGCTTGCTGGAAAGTAAATCTGAGTGAAGGGGTTGGGGCAGCCAATCACTCCTGAAGCATAAAATTTTATTTAAAAGTAGCAGGGAGTGTGTGTACAGGCAAGAATTTTGATCTTCTGTGTTGCCAGAATTCAGATAGAATGGAGCAAGGCTGATTTTGTAAAAAAGAAATCATACTTTGGCAGTTTTTTAAATATTAAATTATTTTTTTCCATGACAGAAATGAAAAGTGTACAAAATGAGTGGAAATAGTTATTTCATCATTTATCCTGAGAAACCTTTCTAAGTGTTTATAAATATGAAGAAATAATTCAGAGTCATTTCATATTGGAATTTTAACATCCTGAGTGGAGTGTGTTGCTCACTGTTATTTATTTTCTGTTTTAACTGATTATTTTCCAGCTTGGAGTGAACAAGATGAACAGAGCCACCTTCAATCTGATGCTTAATGAGCAAAAAGGTCAGGATTTTATCATTTCCATTCCAATCCCTGTCCTGCTCCTTATTAATACATTAAAAATCACTTTACGTGGGCCTCAAAGCTTTTAAACAACAAAACAAATGTTTTTGTTATTTAAATGTTTTAATGGCAGGGTGAGCACGAATATTTTCAAATCAAATGGTGAATTCAGGAAAGAGCTGACTCAGAAGAAGGGGCTGGAGAAGGAAAGGTCAGGTATAAAATCTTCATGGAGATTGATTTAAAAATAATGAAACTCATAACTAAGAAATCTCTGCTCGAGCAAGAAGGAAACATTTGGCATTTAAAAGGATTAAAACATTTTTTTTTAATATCTTTTTTTCATTTTTCATCTTTTTATTTTTGTAGAAAACAACAAAAACTCTCTCAAATAAAATAGTGGGGCCAAATTCTCCAAATACTTCCACATTCAATTAGTAATTAATTATCTGCTAATGGAGAGATTAATCAGATTTTCAGTCCAGACTCCCCAATATTATTCCATTTATACCACATAAGATGGGAGGGTTTGCCCTGAGCTGATTTTTATTATTCCCATATATTTTTTAACACCTTAAGTGTATTTTCATCAGGGAAATTGCTGAGCAGAGCTGCCTAATTCAATAAACAGTTGGGAAAAAAAAGGTGCACTTGGAGAAAAAAATTCCAAGGGTCTAAAAATAGTTCAGTCACGTGATTACTACTTTGGCACCAAAGCATAATTTATGGGTTTAATTTGTAATCTTGCTTCAGTTCTGACATTCTCCTGCACAGGAACTCGGGCTGAATAATTCAAATTATTGAAATATTGCTCCGTCCCCAACTTCAGGTGCCTGATACAAAGGAGGTTGATATTGTTTTTTGAGACCTCTGCAGTGAAAATGTGGGAGGATGGGTTTCATTTTTGCCATTTATTGCTTCGTTTTTGCCATTTATTGCTTCATTTTTGCCATTTCTTGCTTCAGTTTTTGGTCTCAAAATTAATGGAGATCTCGGGCTATTCAAAATTTGTTATTCCAGCACTCAGAACCTTTCCCCAGATTTCCAGGAATCTTGATATTTTTCCCATTTTTTAATTGGCGAAAATCTAAGTGAATGTTCATTGTCAGTTTTTAAAAGTTGTGCTCAAATAATTTTTTTTTCCCCTTCTTGATTAAATCTTTATTTTCCCAAATTTCCATTTCCCTGGTAACCTCAAAGTCAATAATGTCCAGCAGAACTGAGCACTTACAAATATTTTTCTCCTCAATTTCTGCATCTCTTTATTTGATATTTTGGGAACATTCTCTATCAACAATTGCTGAAATTCATATAATCTTCATTATAAAAGCATTGCAGAACCATGCTGAATAATATCAGCTTTTTTGGAAGCCTGAAACATGAAAATTGAAAGAAAATTCCTCATTTCTTTATCCAAATTCCCCTAAAACAACGTGGATGTGAAGTTTCTCCACTTCTCATGAACACATTGCTCCATTTATATATTTATATATGTATATATGTATATATTTATATATGTATATATTTATATATTTATATATTTATATATTTGTATATTTGTATATTTATATATTTATATATTTTTTAATATTTTATATTTTTATTTTATATTTTATTCCATTTCATAATATTCCCTGGGAAAGGTTTGGGTAACAGTGACCTCATTCTTAGCTGATTCCTGGTGTACACCAAATATTAAATATTAAATATTAAATATTATTAATTTGGATAAAATCTGAGTGCTGCCATCATCAGAGAAGTTCTGTGTCACATGCAGTTCTGACCTGTTTCCCTTGGAAAGAAAAAAATCCATGTGGAAAGTAAAAAAATGTTCCAGGAAAAGCTGGAAAAGCATTCTGGGTGTCCTTCCATGGGGTGGACATAATAAATATGTATATAAATTATAAAAATTATAAATAAATATTAATAATCAATAGTGAGCAGCCAGGGATGAGCGTTAAAAACAAAATCCTTTTCTTTCCTGCCTTTTTTTGGATTTTTTTTGGTGCAAAGCCTTTCAGAGATCTCTGTATTTTGAGAGGATGGATTTTATCAATTATTTCATTGAAGTGACAGCCTCAGTTCCTCCCAGCTTTGGGAATGGCACAGAAAAATGGGTTAAAAGTCATTAATAAAGAAGATTTTAGGGATTGGTGTTTTCCATAAGGACTGCTAAATAATCCTGCTCCTTCCCAGCTCAACCCATTGCCTTGGATGACTTTATTGGCACCATTAAATCTCCAAAATTGAGGATACTCTGATTTTTCCCTGCTGGGAAGGATATCAGGTTTATATCTGATTGTTTAACAGCACCCTGATCCAAAATGCTCCAAGGAAATGAATTTGTGTGACCTGTTCCTAATGATCAGCTAGATTCAGTGAACACCAATCAATTTTTCTCCATGAAAATCATTTTCCTGTTGTTTTATTTATGAACAGCAGGGCTGGGGTGGCTGCTTTGGGCAGCTGCTCTTGGAGGCTCAGGAGAAATAAATCCCAGAGGTTTCTGCTGGGAAAGCAGGCTGGGAGCTGGGGAACATCCAGGGAAATCCTGGGTGTGGAGAGCAGGGACAGGGCCCTGGAATCCTCCTGGATTTTTGTTATTTATGGGTGAATTCCTCCACTGGAATTCAGGGAATCATCCAGGTTGGAAAATGCCTCCAAGACTGAACTCAATCCCTCCTTGTCACCAGCCCAGAGCTCTGAGTGCTGCACCCAGGTGATCCTTGGACACCTCCAGGGAATTATTTTATGGAGTGCTTAAATTCCAATCCTAAAAAATTCCACAGCATCAAGAGTGGTGTCAAATAAAGGAATATAAACCTTGTTATAGATAAAAAACTGCAGTAAAAGTTAGAAATAATAATAATAATAATAATAATAATAATAATAATAATAATGATGATGATATCAGAGATGGTTGCACTGGTGTGAGGTGAGCTGGCACTGGGGCAGTTTAAAATACTCATTTTAATGAAGTTGTTCAGTGCAGAGCAATTCTCTGGTTGTGGCAAAATATTCTTAATTTATTAAGAATATTTAATTTTCTTCTGTATTTACAAGTGAGATCTGTTTTCAACCCAAAGGCTGGAGTATATCACGAGTATATCGTGATATTATCATGAGTAAATCATGAGTAAATCATGAGTAGAGCTGTGCCATGGCCCAGGACACCACCCCAAGTAAAAGAATCCTGAAGGATTCAAGGTTTCCTTCCCTGCTTCAGGCACTTTTGTTTGTTGAATCACTGGCCTAAAAATAGCCCCTCATGAAGTATTCACCACTGATCTAATTAGTCAGGAGAATGCTGCTTTTCAAACTGGGAAAGCATTCCCAAAAAAAATGATGCAACATTTGTATCTAATTAGATGATACAGGAGAATCCTGGCTAATTGCTTTGATAGACTTAAACAGATTAATAATGTGAGAGTGGTAAGGAAATAAAAACTCCTTTTCATGGAGTGCTTTGAAAGTGATGCTTTTTAAGGAGCTAAAATTTCTTCCTAGTTCCAAAACCTCAGGACTGGGATTGGAGAGCATTTCTCATTTTGGAGGTTTTTCAATGCTAGAAAGACAAGCCTCAAAAATGAGATTGGAATTTGTGTCTCTAAGCAGTGTTTGGTGGTTTTTTCTAAATGTTTGCAGAGCTTTATATCCCAAATATTCCCATTCCATAGGTGGGAAGTGGGATTTGTGCTTCAGAGAGCCAGGCAGGGATTGTGGATCCATGGAATTGTTGGGCACTTCCAAGTTCCTTTAAGAAAAATTAATGGGGCATCCAAAGTATTTGGAGGACAAGGGAGAAATTTAGATTCTATTTGAATAGGAAAAAAATTTATTACACAGAGGGTTGGAGCAACTTGGGATAGTGGAAGGTGTCCCTGGGGGTGGAAAATGGGCTTTAAATGGGTTTTTTTTTTTGTCTTTCCAACCCAAACCATTCCATGATTTGCAATATCAACCTCTCAAAATTTGTCTTAATTGGCTCAACATCCACTTGCTAATAAAATCAATATTCTTCATATCATATGTAACAGATTGGAGTCCAGACAATTAATATCTAATCTAAGTTTCTTTTTTACATCCTATCGAGATTTCTATTTTTTCCCACTTAACTCAAAAATTGTTCAAGTAAATATTAACAGCTGAGTGTGCAAAGAGGCTGCCTGAAATCCAACATTTCCAAAAAAAAAAAAGGGGAGAGAGTCCCATTAAAAATTGAAACCACGCTTCGAGCAGATGAAAATGAAGGAGAAATTTTCCATGCAGGGAAGGGGTCGAGGGGGCTAAAAGGGAGAAGGAATTTCTTGTAGTTTTGCAAAATGCTCCAGTGAAATATTTTGAAGGATATCGTAATGAAACTGGACTGCCAAACAAATCTAAACATCATGTGCTGGCACAGGGCAGAAAGCACTGGCTGGAATGGATGTGGGGAGTTGTGTTACTTGTGCTGAGATAACAGGAGCAGTCTGGAGATCACTGAGGGGAGGGATTTATCCCATCCCTGATGGAAATCAGGCCTTTGGATCCCTTCCAGTGTCCAGAACGCTTTGGGTTTGGTCCAAAATCCAACTTCTTTGCATCCCAGTCCAAAGTACTTCAGAGAGAGAGTGGATGGGGAAGGGGCAAATGGTGCAGCAGATGGGGAGGGTCTGCACTCCTGAAATCCCAGGAAAAGGTTGGAAAAGCTCTCCAAGACTATGGAGTCCCAGCTGTGCCCACCTTGTCCCCAGCCCAGAGCTCTGAGTGCCACCTCCAGGAATTCCTGGGACACCTCCAGGGATGGGCACTCCAAACCTCCCTGGGCACTTCCAAGGCCTGACCTCCCTTTCCATGGGGAAATTCCTTCTGCTGTCCACACACACGGAGATCCCAGTTCCAAACTCCTGGGGAAATCCTCCTGGGATTCCCCCAGTTCTGTGTTCCCATCTCCCTTTACAATTTCCACAGGGATTTCCATTCACACTGAGTGCCACGTCCAGGAATTCCTGGGACACTCCAGGGATGGGCACTCCAAACCTCCCTGGGCACTTCCAACCCCTGACCTCCCTTTCCAGGAAGAATTGTTCCCCCAGGAAAAATTTTTGCACCAGATGTTTTTCCCCCATGTATTCTTGTACCTAGAGGAGAACAGAATTTTGAAATGTGAAATTCCAGCATGGTTTGGGATGGAAGGGACCTTAAAGATCCTCTAATCCTCACCTTCCACCATCTCAGTGCCACCTCCAGGAATTCCTGGGACACCCCCAGGGATGGGCACTCCAAACCTCCCTGGGCAGCTGACCAGAATTTAATCTCCCAACCCCTGACCCCCCTTTCCATGGGGAAATTCCTGCTGCTGTCCCACCTGAGCCTCTCCTGGCCCAGCCTGAGGCTGTTCCCCCTCCTCCTGTTGTAGAGCTTTGAGTTGTGTGGTGTTATTAAATTAATTAAATCAAATAACACCCAGGAACTTTCCCTGTGTGGCTTATGATGGAATTTCAGCATGGAAATACAGATGGGGGTATCTCTTACCTGTGCCATTTGTGCCTACAGCAACATGCAGAGGTCACTGGGGGCTTCACTTTGTGGAACTGTGCTGGATTTTAGGGAAAACCATCTCAATTCCTTGAGATTTCCTACAAAACACGGATTATGTGTGTATTGGAAACTCCCAGGCAGCCTTAGCCCTGTTTCCTGCATCTCACACACCCAGGTACCTCAGGGTGCCCTCCCAGCACAGAAAATTGCACAGAAAAGTCAAATTTAGAGGCTGGGAATAGCTCTGGTTGCTGCTCCTGCTTAGGGGAGTGTGGGGGTTGAAGTATTTTTGTACCTGGAGGAGAGCAGAATTTTGAAATGTGAAATTCCAGCATGGTTTGGGATGGAAGGGACCTTAAAGATCCTCTGATCTTCACCTTCCACCATCCCAGGTTCTCTGGCACCCTGTGCCAGGGCCTCACCACCCTCACAGGGAACAATTCCTCCCCAATATCCCACCCAACCCTGCTCTTTTTCCTAAAAATATTTAAATACTTTCCACAGATTAAACAGTTCAGTGATTTTTCTTTTTTTTTTCGCTTTTTTTCAGTCCTGTTTCTCCCCAGGTGCAATCCAGACAAAGTTTGTCTGATTAGATGTGAGGTTCCTGTGGTGGAGGTGGAGTGAGAGCTGAGATAGGACCCTGCAGAAATAAAAAGTTACTTTGAAAAGTAACTTTGAAAAAAAGTTATTTTGAAAAGCGTCTCTTGCAAAAATAAGCAATTGCTGGATATTATTTGCTCACAGTGGCCCTAAATAGCAACATGAGCCACAGCAAGGCTGGGCTGAGACATGAGCAACTTCCCCTGCACCAGTATTTGATAAATTTTCTGATTTTATTGCATTACAGAAGGTTAATTCTCAATTAATTCAGAGTAGCAGGGAAGTTTTTTAAGCTGTTTTAGCCTTCCAATAAAAAATGCCACTGCAGCTTTCAGCTGTAAGGTAAATTCTGGCCTGCTTTGGATGAAACCTCATCTGCTCCCTCCTTAATCAGGATAAAACCACTCAAACCCCCAAAATTTGTGAACTGAAAACCTGAGCGAGCCCTGAACTGGTGCCAAGAGCTCTCCAAATCCTATTCCTGTGTTGCAGCCTGGGAGATTAAAGGGGGATTGTTTTGCCAGGAGATGTGACAGGGTGTCCATGGGGTGACCTCTGTGGGGCAGGAGCTCCCCAGCCCCCTTGGCCCTTCCCCACTCGGGGCTTGCCAAGGATTTCATCCCTGGGAATTCCTGGGAAAGTGGAAGCAGATCCTGCAGTGCCAGCCCAGTCCAGAAACCTTCATCCTGCAGAGAAGCTGAAATCACTCAGTCATTAAAAGTTAAGAAAAACCTCCAAGATCACAAAGTCCAACCTTTGGAATTTTTTTTCCAACCTCTGTTCTGTAGATTCCAGCCCCTCGGTCGAGGGGCTCTGTCCAACCAGTTCCTTTTATCTTTGGAAATAACCTGGTGAAGTTTCTTTTTTTATTCTTCTTTGGAGCATTTGGAACTTTACATTTCTAAGCAGCACTTGGAAAGGGAATGTTCTGCATGAGGGTACTTAAGGGAACATTTTCCAGGACTATATTTATGCCTCTGTAGTCTTCCTTTAGTGGTCTTGAAGGAAGGAGCTGTTATTACTGTTAAATATAGATGTAATGTGGTGTTATTGCAGAAATGTCTTTATGTTCCATTTCTGGCTTTAAAAAAACCCCTTTTCTTATTAAAATCAGTCAGGTCTGTAACATTTATTATGTTTTAACATGTTGGCATAATGTTAGTGTTGGGAGTGAGGCAGGATTGACACCTGATTGCAAATAAAATCTGCTAAATGATGTTACTACAGCAGTCATCCGTGCCGTCCTATATTTGAATTTAGGATTGTTGCTTTTTTCTGGTGTATTTACTATTTAAATCCCATATTCCACATTTGTCTCACCTTAATAAAATGTCCAGTCCCAAGTGTTAAGTCTCACCTGGTCAGCTTGAGAAAACTGTTTTGGGGGGAATGACAAAACTTCTGTTAGGAGAGAAAATCCCTGAGGGGAGTTATTCCTGAGATTGTTTCAAAAGTATTCAGAGATCAGTTGCTGCTGCTGCCTTTTCCCTTTTTGTTACCCAATTTTTTGGTGAGATGATTATTTTCATTCAGTCGAAACGCAGGAGGTTTGCATTTTTATGGATATTATCAAAGCCTGGAAGCAGCTCCCGTCACATGAAATTCATTCAGTTTTCTAAACAATTTTTAAAGGGCATTAATTTAGTCATCTGCTGATAGTTCTGAACAGAAGCATATGTGAAAATACTCAGTGAAAAGATGCATCCCTTAATTCACCCAAACTCCACATCAACTATTTAACAGCACTTGCACTCTTGTAGCTTTTAAGATGTAGCTCAATTACATCCACGTATAAATAGAAACTGCTGGCAGGCTCCTGTTTGCTCTGAGCCTTGTTTTGATGGTTCCATTGACATTTAAAATTTTGATTTGAAGCTCTGGCAATGGCTGCAGCTGTAAACATCTCCCTGAGTTACTGCACTGGGCCTGCAAGGCTGGAGAGGATGGCTCACGTGTTCCCCACATCTGTATCTTTCAGGCCGTTCGACTGGAGCCAAGGAGTCAGCAAAGAAACTCCAGAACACAACTCGGATCATGACCAGAAGATAAAAAAGAAAAACTCAAAAAGCATGTGGCATATAAAGGGTGTAATACCTGGAGGTATTGGATGTGACTCATGTTTATAAAAATGAGACGAGCTTTCACGAAACACAAGTTATCTTAGGCAGTCATCAAGCTTGGAGCCATCATGCTGTTGAACTAGAAATTCTCCTTTTCCCCCATTCTCCTTTCTGACAGGTAACGAAGGATTGGTGAATTATGATTTTCCCCAGTTGGAAGCACTAATTTTTATCTATAGAGTTCATCCTTATGAATATATAAGGAGTTAAAACATTGCATATTTAATGTGGATTATAATGGGAAAGTGACTCATTAACCAAAATGGCCACTTTTGAGGACTTGGTTTCAAACTGAGCTGGAGCCTCCCGATGCACTTTGTAGGATTTGGGGAAAGCTGTGCTGCAGGGCCTGCTTTGGGAGGCCAGGATGACATGTAGTAAAAGGATATCACCTTACTGTTGATATCTCTGAAGACTCATAACCAGAAACAGGAAAATGAATGGTGGGAAGGAGTGTGACGGAGGGGACACGGATGGAGGGCCACCAGCAGTGCAAGTTCCCGTTGGTTGGCAGCGGAGGGTGGACCAAAGTGGAGTTCTCTACATCAGGTAAGGTCACCTCAGGGGCTGGGCTGGTGTTTGGTGAATTTGGGCAGAGTGTGCAGGGAATTCTCTGCCTCAGCTCCTTTCTTCTGCTCAAAAACTTCAAGAAAGGTTCGGTGGAGTTTGGGCAGAATGTGCAGGGAATTCCTGCCTCAGCTCCTTTCTTCTGCTCAAAAACTCCAAGAAAGGTTGGGTGGAGTTTGGGCAGAATGTGCAGGGAATTCCTGCCTCAGCTCCTTTCTTCTGCTCAAAAACTTCAAGAAAGGTTGGGTGGAGTTTGGGTAGAGTGTGCAGGGAATTCCCTGCCTCAGCTCCTTTCTTCTGCTCAAAAACTCCAAGAAAGGTTGGGTGGAGTTTGGGCAGAATGTGCAGGGAATTCCTGCCTCAGCTCCTTTCTTCTGCTCAAAAACTCCAAGAAAGTGCAAGATTCCCTTGGAAGCTGATGAGGGTAGATTTAGGTGGGATACTGAGGAGGAATTCCTGGCTGGGAGGGTGGGATGGAATTCCCAGAGAAGCTGTGGATCCTTGGAATGTCCAAGGCCAGGTTGGACAGGACTTGGAGCACCCTGGGATGGTGGAAAGTGTCCCAGGAAGGGATTGGAGCTGGATGAGCTTTAGATCTCTTCCAACCTGAACCATTCTATGATTTTGTGATTCTTTTCAAAGTAAATTTAAATCATGTCACCACTCAATAGCTCCAAATTTTTTATGCCCATGAAGGTTCTGTGTTCACTCTCACTGATGTTCTCCAACTTTTATGGATCCCTCACAATTTCTCATGTGGGAAAAAACCCCAAGAACATAAACCTAAATCCAAAGTTTTAGGTACTTTATTTGTTTATTTTCTTAGCTTATTGGATTTTTGGTTTGCTTCACCCTGGAATGGTCACAAAGAAATGCATTGAAATTGCTGTGAAATAAATGTGTTCAGACAAAGAGAGCCTAAATTAAATGTTATTGGAAAAAAAGATCAAAGTTAGCTTTATAAAATGTGGGGACATTGGGTTTGCATCACCCAGGTCTATGTGATTATCAGTCCCTTATTTGCTTAAATTTCTTCCACTGTTCTGTGATTAAAATAACCACATCTCCCAGCACTTTGTGTATCACCAATACAAAATGCTTTAATGAGCCAGAGCACACTCCAATTTTACACTGAGCTACCATAAAGGATCAGCTGCATTCCAGGATTTCTTGTTTGTGTTCTCCATTAGCACAATCAGCTCCAGCCCATGTCAGTGATAGCCATGGCAAAGAGAAACCACCCTTGCATTTCCCATTAAATCCCTGGGCCTCTGCCTCACTTACAGATCAGTGGCAAAGGAAAAGTTGTGGATTAGGAGGTTTTTTTCTCAATAATCTCAATATCCAGACAATAGGAAAATAATGCTTTAAATATTATTGTTTACCTGATGATCCCACCAGCTTTTGAACTTCATTTCCCCATCCCTAATGAGTTTTACACACCAGCTTTGGTGAAGCTCATTCCTGCCCTCCTCCCAAGTTGTCCAGTGTATTTTTTTTTAATTATTCTTTGGTGAATTTTCTTGTATTTTTATGATCCCACCAGCTTTTAAACTTCATTTTCCCCAGTCCTAACAAGTTTTGGTGAAGCTCATTCCTGCTCTCTTCTCAGATTTTCCAATGCATTTGTTTTTAATTCTTTGGTGAATTTTCTGGTATTTTTATGTATTTTTATGATCCCACCAGCTTTTAAACTTCATTTTCCCCAGTCCTAACAAGTTTTGGTGAAGCTCATTCCTGCTCTCTTCTCAGATTTTCCAATGCATTTGTTTTTAATTCTTTGGTGAATTTTCTTGTATTTTTATGTATTTTTATGATCCCACCAGCTTTTAAACTTCATTTTCCCCATCCCTAATGAGCTTTGGTGTTGCTCATTCCTGCTCTCTTCCCAAGTTTTCCAGTATATATATTTTTTAATTCTTTGGTGAATTTTCTGCTATTTTTATGTATTTTTATGATCCCACCAGCTTTTAAACTTCATTTCCCCCAGCCATAATGAGTTTTACACACCAGCTTTGGTGAAGCTCATTCCTGCCCTCTTCCCAAACTTTTCAATGTATTTTTTTATTCTTTGGTGAATTTTCTGCTATTTTTATGTATTTTTATGATCCCACCAGCTTTTAAACTTCATTTTCCCCAGTCCTAACGAGTTTTGGTGAAGCTCATTCCTGCCCACTTCCCAAATTTTTTAATGTATTTTTTTTTTTATTCTTTGGTGATTTTTCTGGTATTTTTATGATCCCACCAGCTTTTGAACTTCATTTCCCCCATCCCTAACGAGTTTTACACACCAACTTTGGTGAAGCTCATTCCTGCCCTTTTCCCAAGTTTTCAATGTATTAGTTTTTAATTATTTGGTGAATTTTCTGGTATTTTAATGTATTTTTATGATCCCACCAGCTTTTAAACTTCATTTCCCCCATCCCTAATGAGTTTTACACACCAGCTTTGGTGTTGCTCGTTCCTGCCCTCTTCCCAAGTTTTCCAATATTTTATTCTTTGCTGAATTTTCTGTTATTTTTATGTATTTTTATGATCCCACCAGCTTTTAAACTTCATTTCTCTCAGCCCTAGTGAGTTTTAAGCAACAGCTTTGGTGAAGCTCATTCCTGCCCTCTTCCCAAGTTTTCCAATATATATTTTTTTTATTCTTTGGTGAATTTTCTGGTCGCCTTCTCCGAGATGTTCTGTTCAAGCAAACTATTTGACACTCCTGTTTGGTGCAAGGCCCAGAGCAGGAGGTGTTGGTTGGAAAAAAGTCCAAAAATCCCAATCTCCTGCCTGCCATGCAGCACCCCCAGGGCTCTGAGGGCAGCTGAACCCTCCAGGATTGAGTTTCCACAACCTCCTCATCGCCCTGCCAGCATTGCACAGCATCCATGGAGGCAAGGAAAGGTCAAACAATATTGACTCCACAGCTATCCCAGGGAAAATTAGTAGATATATTAAGATCTGACATGATTTAAGTGGAATAGATGATCCCAGCTGAATAAAGACTCTCTGTTTGTGCCTCCTCGGAAAGCACGGACGCTTTCCTGTCAGCTGTCAGCAGTTGCTTTGGATTAAATCAAGATTAAATCCATTCATTAACTGGTTTTCATTACCTGGTAGAAACACTGAGTTGACTCTCAGGGCTTTTCTTAGCAAAACAGAGCTGCTGAGTAGGGCTTAAATCATCCCTGGAGGTGTCCAGGGCCAGGCTGGATGGGGCTGGGAGCAGCCTGGGGCATGGAAGGTGTCCTGCCCATGGCAGGGCTGGAATCAGCTGATTTTTAAAGTCCCTCCCAACCCAAACCAGTTAAATTCCATGATTTTGTAGCAGTTTCTTGCAAAGGAAGCTGTGGATTTGTGTCACAGAAGTGTCAATAACTTTGTGCACACACAAAAGCGACTTTGCAGTTACAGCTCTGCCCAGAATTGAGGCAGAAATTGGGGAAAAAATACAATTTAAAATACAATTTTTATAATTTAGTTGGGTTTTGTGGACAAATAACCCTGCATGTTTGTGCAGTAGGAATGCTGGATCCCACATCCCACAGATTGAGTGGACTGACCTTCCTTTCCACTCACTGATTGTCAGCACGCTCCTTTTTATTCCAGGATCTCCTGGAGCCTGCACTGGTTGTGTGTGCCCAGGCAAACAGCACACCAAGGTTATTTAAAATCACTTTTTCTAAAAATATCCCCAGGAAAAGTAGCCTTTTTTAGCCAATGCAAATAAAGCAGCATCCTCACTCCAGAGCAGATTCCCAGAAATGCCTTGAACAGGAGATTTTAAGGATCACACAGAGTGTCTGGAGAGATTTTGGGTGTAGACAGGATGGTCCAGAGCAAATGTCAGCCTGGGATTCTCCCTGGGGAAGCTCCTCCAGTGTGGAGTTTGCCTGGGCTGAGCATGAGGACAGGTGGGAACATCCAAAGGGATCAGGCAGGATCCTGCTTTAATTAAAATAACTAAAAGTAAAGAACAGTTTCCCCTTACTCCCCAAGGATTTCAGGCAAGGGAAGGTTTGACTCCTGACCAGTCACCAGACCTGTGCCTTTATTTTTAGATTGCTCTTTCATCTTCCTCACCCTCCAAACTGTCAGTGCTACACAGATTCAACCTGAGCACTTCTCCCAAAAATAACTATTTCAGGCCATGCCTGGCAAAGAAATGACTTATTGAAACTGTCAGCAGAACTTTAAATGTCACTTGCAGATGTTGCTTTCGATGTGGTTCTGTGCAGGACGAGGTGTTTATGTGGTGGATTCTAAGCACCAAAGTTCATCATGGCTTGGAATTTTGAGTGTTTTCGTGATCCGAACTATTCCACTTAAACTGTTTTTGTTTGAATCAGGGCTATTTACAGCTGCCATTAATAACCAGTGTTTTATTCCAGATAAACAGTTCAGCTGGCCCAGCAGTAAGGAGCAATCTGCCACTGACAGGCTGGGGACACGAGAACTTTATTTTTTTTCATCTTATGAATTAGTGATTTTGCTGTAACAGAGTTCCCAGTGCCCTATTTTGGGATGTGGAGATAATGATTTTCTGGTGGGAGTTGGAGGAATCCGAGTGCAGTTTATCAGGAGCTCGCTGGCCTGGCTCCTTGGTGTGATATTTCTTACTTCCAGTGAGAAGGTTGAAATTTTAGCTGAATGAAACCAAACATTGTGCAACAAAGAGACCCAGCTGCAACAGTTTTGTTTCCTTTAAAATATCTTTGGGTTGGTTTTTTTTTTTGTAAGTATTATCTCAATTCTTGAGTAAAAGCATGAAATGCTCTGAGAAAAAAATATGAAATGTGATTTTACCCACTGTCCTTGTGAGCAGCTACAAATCCTGACCTATCCAAGAGCTCATATTCATCATTTCTGTTCCTTTGCAGTCCCAGTGGGTCTTTATTATCCTGCTTGGAGCAGGTGAAGACTTACTTGCTGACTGATGGAACGTGCAAGTGTGGCCTAGAATGTCCTCTTGTTCTTCCCAAGGTAAAGCACAGCATCATTTTGGACTGAGGTGCAATAATATTTATCAGCTACCCATGCTGCTGACTCAAACTCTCTAAATAAGTGGTGTCCACCCAAAGTTAGAGCTTAAAATACAAAATTCAGCTCCCCTCTGCCCTAGCCCCTCTTGGAGAGGCTCTGACTGAGTTATTATAAATAAATTCATTTTTTATTTGTTGTTCCCAAACATCCTGTCAAGGAATCTCGTGGGCAGTATAGGAGCAGTCAGGAAGAGAGGAAAATTCCTCTCTACTCCATATAAAATCCCTAATTTATGTGAATTTGGTGACTTTGCTGCCTGCAGTCATTCTTTTAAACGCTGGAATTTTCACTGCCAGGTCTTTAATTTTGATCCTGGAGCTGCTGTGAAGCAGAGAACTGCTGAAGATGTTAAAGCGGACGAAGATGTCACCAAACTATGCATTCACAAAAGGAAAATTATTGCTGTGGCTACACTTCATAAAAGCATGGAAGCACCACATCCTTCACTGGTTCTAACTAGTCCTGGTGGTGGAACAAGTGAGTAAAATGAGATCATGCAATAATCTGATTTTTATACTCATAATTACTATGCAAAACCACCCCGAAAGTCTGCCTGTGAGTGCAGAAATAAGCAGATTGGAGGAATAAATAAAGGGAGTAATCAGAGATGGAGGTAGATAGAAAATGAGTCTAAAAGCAGGTCAGCCCAGACTAAGAGCGTGATTTTCTTGGAAAAGATATCAGATTGTTCTAGACAAAGAAAATACATTAGCTCTCATCTTTTGGAACTGTAGTAATATGTCTGATATTCTGTCACATGGGAAATTAGAGGAGCAGAATAAAGTGATTATGAAGGGATTAGGATGTGGCTAAGGACTTGGTTAAATGGGAAATTGTATTGTAAAGGAGAATAGACAGCAAGAGGAGATCTCCACTGTCATTTCTCAAGGATTATTTTTGGCCACCAACCTGGATTAGCATTTTAATTATCCCTATCATTAAAAAAAAAAAAAGAGGAAATTTGTTGGTGGCTGAAGTTGACAGGTATTCTCCAAACAAAAGATCAAAACCTTGTAAAAGCAGGGGGGCTCCCTGAGAGCTGGAGTGAGAGCAAAGTTAGCACTGAAACAGCTCCAAACCCAGAAATTCATCCAAAATTAGGGAATTTGTAAGGATCACAGGTTCTGAAGAGAATTACAAATCCCAGTGGGCAGCACAAAGGAGGGAAGGGGGCTGAGTTTATATTTCTGGGGTTGCAACTCCTGGGGAAAGGCCTGAGAACTCCCTGCACCCCTCACTGCTGTGAGGACACCAATTGCTCCTCCCACTTCCAAGTGGGAAAATTATAAGAAAACCAAGAAATAATAAATTTTAGATAAATGCCAATGCTAAGATCCCCATGCTGTTCGTAGCACTGATGTGCCCCTGCCTTTTCATGTTGAAATTTAGGATTTAAACCTTCCTTGAATTTTTTTTTCAGTATAATTTTGTTTTTAACAATTACTCGAGTTTCTGTGCATTTCCCTGCTTAATTTTTTCAATGAGTAGTACTTAAATTACATCCCTGTTTTCAAACAATTAGCAAAATGAAGGAGGTAACTTATATATTTATGTGCTCTTGCTATCTCTGTTGGTCAGGATTTTGTTCATAAGCAAAGAAGAAAATTCCCCAAAAAATCCCCTTGTAAGCAAAATTTTTGCACATTTATATGTGACCATTTCCTTATTTCCAGCACTCAAGGTGAGGCCTCTCATAATTACTTTATTTTGCAGTTCAGTATTTAGTTTTATCCCCTAAATGAGACTTTGGTTGTATTTTGGGACAGGGGAAATGTTTGTTTCTCTCATGCTGGGGAAAATAGGGTGAAGGCAGGACTGTCAGGCCTGAAGGAAAGATGAGTAGAGGAATTTCAAGGCACCTCTGACTTCATTTGAACACAGAATTTTTAGCTCCCAATTCCAGTAGAATTTTGCACATCCAGAGGCTGCATGCCAAGCACTCCGAGCTGAATTGCAAATTCCCAGAGCAGCAAAACTGGCAGAAAGTCCCCCAGACTTGGAGCTGCTTGTGCTTCTAGTCTGGAAGTAAAACATTGGAAAAAACCCTTTTTAAATAAAGATGGAAAGTGGTCTTGTGTTTGTTGGAAGGTGCAGCCTCCAAAGTGGGATTTACAGGGAATTCTTCCATCGTGTGCAAATATCCCCAAGGCTTTTATCCTGAAAACAAACAGAGAGCATTCAGGATCCCTCAGCAGGGACAGGAGTTGGGACAGGACCTTTTCTGTGGGAAATGAGTCTCAGTCATGGACAGGAGGCTTTGTTCCTCCTGTCCTCAATAGATGGTGCCAGAGGCTCCTTTTCCCTGCCACAGCCATCCTGCTCCTCCTGCCAGAGTGGGGATGCTGGAGATGCAGGAGGCTGGAGGGGGTGGCTGGAAAAGGCAAAAGGGAAGGAAAAAGGTTTAAAATGGTCCATGTTTCTGTGGGCTATGGAATTACAACAGCGTGGTTGGGAACAGGCACCGTTCCAACAGCCGCCGGGTGATTGAGGGTTTCTTTCTGCTGAAGCAAAAGTTGAGCCAAAGGCTCCCTGAGCTTTTTGGGAATGTTTTCACCCTCAGCAGCTTTGCCCTGAAACGTGGGACACTCGGATTTCCAAGCAGTAACTGCTGTGTGTTTCCCATCCCAGGTGCAACGCCGGTAGTTCCCACTCGAGCAGCAACTCCAAGGTCGATGAGGAATAAATCGCATGAAGGAATTACAAATTCTGTGATGCCGGAATGTAAGACTCCTTTCAAATTGATGATGGGGGCATCTAATGCCATGGGTAGGCTTTATGTGCAAGAAATGGCTGGAAGCCAGCAAGCAGAGCTCCATCCTGCCTATCCCAGGCAGAGATTGGGGAGCAATGAACTGGGGCAGAAATCTCCGTACCGCGGCAGTCACGGGGGAATGCCCAGCCCGGCGTCCTCGGGATCGCAGATCTACGGGGACGGCTCCATCTCCCCCAGGACCGACCCGCTCGGAAGCCCCGACGTCTTCACGAGGAACAATCCCGCTTTTCACGGAGCACCCAACTCCAGTCCTATCCACATGACCAGGACGCCTCTGTCGCCGCCGTCAGTCATGCTCCACGGCTCTCCCATACAGTCATCCTGTGCAATGGCTGGAAGGACTAATATACCTCTATCCCCCACCCTGACCACCAAGAGCCCGGTCATGAAAAAACCCCTGTGTAACTTTTCAACCGGTATGGAAATACCACGAGCAATGTTCCACCATAAACCCCCCCAAGGGCCACCCCCACCTCCTCCTCCACCTCCTTCTTGCGCTCTTCAGAAAAAGCCATTAACGTCCGAGAAGGATCCGCTTGGCATACTGGACCCGATCCCCAGCAAACCGGCGAACCAGAACCCCGTGATCATGAACCCCACCACTTTCCACTCGAGTGTCCACTCTCAGGTACCCGTGATGAATGTAAGCATGCCCCCCGCCGTGGTGCCCCTGCCCAGCAACCTGCCCCTGCCCACCGTCAAACCCGCCCACATGAACCATGGCGCTCACGTCCAAAGGGTTCAGCACTCGGCTTCGACCTCCCTGTCCCCGTCGCCGGTGACGTCGCCCGTTCACATGATGGCGCCCGGCATCGCCAGGATCGAGGCTTCTCCCCAAAGATCCCGTTCTTCTTCCACCTCGTCCGATCACGGAAACTTCCTGCTGCCTCCCGTAGGGCCGCAGTCGTCCTGTAGCGGTATCAAAGTCCCTCCCAGGTCCCCGAGGTCAACCATAGGGTCGCCGAGGCCATCCATGCCATCCAGCCCTTCCACCAAGCACGATGGACTTAATCAATACAAGGACATCCCTAACCCGTTAATTGCTGGAATGAGTAATGTATTAAATCCTCCCAACAATGCAGTTTTTCCCGCTGCGTCGGCTGGAAGCGGTTCCTTGAAGAGTCAGCCCGGTTTGCTGGGAATGCCTTTAAATCAGATCTTGAACCAGCACAACGCTGCCTCTTTTCCAGCGAGCAGTTTACTCTCAGCAGCAGCCAAAGCACAGCTAGCAAATCAAAATAAACTCGCTGGTAACAACAATAACAGCAGTAGCAATTCCGGACCCGTTGCCAGCGGCGGCAGCACCGAAGGACACAGCACTTTAAATCCCATGTTCCCTCCTGCTGCCAACGTGCTCCTGCCCACCACGGAAGGGCAGAGCGGCCGGGCGGCGCTGAGAGATAAATTGATGTCTCAGCAAAAGGATCCTCTGAGGAAAAGGAAGCAGCCGACCACCACGGTGCTCAGCTTGCTGAGGCAGTCTCAGTTGGACAACTCCGGGGTTCCCAAAGCTGGCTCGGATTTGATAAGAAAGCCAAGTCAAAGCTCCTTCCCCATCAGCTCCATGTCGCAGCTCCTGCAGTCCATGAGTTGTCAGAGCTCCCATGGGAGCAGCAATAGTTCCTCGGGCTGCGGGAGCTCCAGCGGCGCCCTGCCCTGCCCCGGCACCCAGCTGCACCTGGCGGAGCCCGCGCTGGCCCCGCTGGCCCCGGGGCTGCCCCTGCGTGGGGAGGGGCTGCCCTGCCCCAACCCCAACCCCGGCTTCGGTGCCGGCCCGGCCCCTTCCAACCACCTGGCCGGGCTGCTGAACCAGATGCAGGCCGGCGGGAGCTGCGGGATGCTCCCCCAGGCTGGAATGGCCTTGGGGAACTCCTTACATCCCAACCCAGCTCAGGCCAGGCTCCAGGCGCCCTCCACGCCGGTGATCCCCAACAGCATCGGGAGCAGCTGTAATCAAAGCAGCCCTGAAGCAGGTAGGTGGCTCCCCGAGGGGATTCTCCAGGGTTTTCATCCTTGGGAATCCGTCATGGATGGTTTTGAGTGTTGCTTGTTGAGCTTGGGTTTTTATCCCGGTGAAAAGCGTGCCTGGTTCGTGCTGAAAGCCACGTGCTCAAAAATAAAACAGAAAGGAAAAAAGAAACCAGTGGTAAACTAAAACACATCTCCCTTTTTCTGGACAAAACCATCCTGTGACAACTCTTGATTCTGCTAACTTCCACACTCTCTCCATGAATAAAATCCATTCCCACCCCTCTTTTGTCACTTCTCCAAATAAATCAGGAATTTTTTTGCAGCCTGCCCTGCTCCAAGCCCAAAAGGTTGTGGCTTACCTGGCAGTGCATGTCCAGGTGATCCATGAGTTCTGTCCTGCTGGAATTGAAGAGGTGGTGTCAGAGATGGGAGCAGATCCTGGGAGTATCAAAATGTACAAAATAACTTTTCAGGGCCAGCAGCAGGCAATGCCAAGCCTGTGTTTGCTTTTATTGAGGTAATTTTACTAAGGTGGTGATTAAATGGTTGAATAAACAATTGGAGGAGTGTGGGGAGAGATTTCCTGGTTTGTTCATCAGGGAAGATTTGGAGAGGAAATGGGTTTGCTGCTCTTATCGTCTCTGGGGGGTGTAAAGAGAGAAAGGAATCAGCTCAAAACTGTGAATTTTACTGACTGTTACTGATGGAACAAAGCGTTAGAAGATGGTAGTGGTGTGAATTTCTGAAGTGGAATGAAACCCCAGGTCTCACCAAAGTGTTCAAGTGTCCTCTCCTTAACCCAAGCAAGAACCTGCTCTGCATTCCTCAGCTTCCTCCTTTACAATGGAATGGAATTATAGAAAAGCTGAATTGTAGTCAAATAACATCCTACTATTACTCTGCTCATGGTTCCTGATGACTTTTCAGGGTTTCTCCCTATCCCTGGCATTCAAAGGTTTCATTTTTTCTTGCCTGAAGTGGTCACAGCAAGCAGCTCTCAGTCCTTGCCTGGCTGGTTTGCCTGGGGGCATTTCCTGATGCAGCTCCTGAGACTTTGCACTCCCTTTGCATGGAGCAAAGGTCTGGCATTGCCTTGGGAATTCCTTCCCTGTCCCACCCAGCACAGGACACAATCCCTGGGGTAGGAACCCCTGGGTTCCCACCTTGCCTGGGGTTTCCACTGCTCCCAAAGGCTCCCGTGGTGCTCCTGTGTTAATCAGAGCCTGTGCTCGTAATTCCACTCAGCCAAAAGCTGAATTCCCCCCCAAAAATCCAAATGCAACGAAAAAAATGACTCCAAGCCCTGAAGAAAGGTTCCAGCATCTACAGCCAGCTTGGTTCTCATCCCTGTAGGTGCAGGAATAGGGACATAACCCCCCTGGGGACTCCTGCTGGCATTCCCACTCTGGGGGTGGCTGAGAGGCTTGGAGCCATGGAATTAAAAAAGCCTCAAGCGACACTTTTTGTCCTTATCTAAAAGATAAAAGGTAATTCCAACATTTCTTGTCCTCATCTAAAAGATAAAAGGTAATTTGTGTAGGGAATGGCTGGAAAGTTGGGAAATGTCCCACTCTCTGCTGCTGGAATGTTCCTTTAGTTTGGTGCTTGCAGAATACACAGCCTGCACTGAATTATTTCTTGAAGATCCATCAAGTAAAGCCTGGAGAAAGTTTTCTTTTTTAAGGTGAAGCCTCAGGTTGTGTTACCTTTGTTTTATTCCCAAAAACTCCACATAAACCTTCCCTGAGCCTGAGCAGCACAGGGCTGTGAAGATCCAGGGAGGGGAATTCTGTTGGATTTCCAGGAGAATGGGAATGTTCTTTCCATGAAACTCATGGCAAATGTTGAATGTTTGGGGTTAATAATAATATTTTTTTTAATAAAAACGAGTTGCCAGCCTGCATCCTGCTCTCTAACAAAACTGGGCAGAGGAAAATTGGGATTTCTCCTGTTAGTTTTGGGGTTGGAGCTGGTGAAAGCCCCTGTACACTGAATTTTCAAGAGCAGCTCAGCTGAGGAACATGTCTGAAGGAACCTCTCACGTTCATATTTCAGTTTGTGGCTTTTTTTCCCTTTGTTTTGAAGTCTTTTAATTGCTAAATCTGTTTTCTGTGTCCGTGCCAGCAATTCAGAGCAGCTACTCCTCAGAAATAGCTCCTGAGAGAAAAAAATCCTGTGAATCCCCACAATTAGCTGGTTATTGCCTAAGCTTTTAATTATAATTTAACCACATGGACCAAGTTTTGTTATTCCAGCTCTTGTTTTCTTCTTGCACAGATAACATCTTTAGTTCCCAGGTAATTTTCAGGGTGTGTGTGTGTGGTGGAATTTGTTCTTTTTGCAGGAACTGCATCACGGGGTGATGGATTTGATTGGAGGTTTTTATTTATTTACCTTTTTCTCCTTGTTAACGTGTGGTTCACAGGGTGGAAAATTTGTGTTTGAACATTCAACATCCAAATCCTGCCTAAGAAAGCAACATCCATAAATAATGGGATGGGTGGAAATGAGTGAAAATATTTGGGAATAAAAGCTCTGGACTGCTGATAAGGGAAATTAAAGGAACCTCAATAACCAGAGCAAATAAAGATAATCAGTGGTCTCAAATATTAACATTATAAACCAGGAGAAACTCTGGGTCTAGAAGTTAAGAAGTGACAAAAAATTGGCAGATTTGGCAAAAAAAAAAGGCTGTAATTCCTTGTCTGGAATGGGAATTTTTCCAGGTGAAATGCACAGAATAGAAACAGTAAAATATAATTAAACAGGGAGGAGCAGAACACCAATCACTGAGGGTGAGGAGAGGAATTTGGTTTCATACAGCCAAGAAAATTGGGAATGGAACGTGGCATTGGAAAACAAAACCCAAAAAGGAAGGGGTTTAGGGGGCTTTGATTTAATCAATTCAGGCAAACTGTTCAAAACACAAATTAAACCAAACAAGTCTGGATTTGCTTCCCAAAATTACTTTATATATCCAAAATTACAAAATCAGAAGAACTTTTGAACTCCTGGGTCAGGAGAGTATCTGACAACTTTTTGGGATCTGTTGTGTCTGAGAAAAAAAAAATCTTATTAAACTGGAATCACCCCTAGACAGGATGGCAAGAACCTTCTCTTCTAATTATAAAGTAAATTTAAATTGATTTGGGGTTCATAGAAACATCCAGAGGGACTTTTCCCTGCTTGGGAAGGGTGAGAAGGAATCCCTGTTCCTAAATTTCTTCTTTTTCCCATTCTTATTTCTAAATAATAACTTATTTTTCCTTGTTCTTATTTTGGGGAGAGGAAAATTATTTTTTTTTCTCTTCAGATAAGAACTGGGAAGAATAAGGAAAATTCTTTGAAAGATTTATCCAAATTGCTTGGACAAGATTTGTCCAATTTTTTGGGATTTTCTGGTGTTGTTTTACTCTTAAAATTCGAATTTGCCAACAATTGATGGTCTTTCAGTTAACCCAGCCTTTACCTGGTTGGTGTTTAACTGCCAAACTTTCTAGGATTTTATATTGATAGAAGTCAGGGAGTTTGTAAAAAATAATAACAAATTAATGTAGGAAGATGAGTCTTATTAAAGATATTATTAGGGAGAAAACCTGAATTAATTCAATGGGATTTCCCACACTTATTTTCCATCTGAAAATGGAACTGGTGGGCAGCTCCAACCCTTGCCAGAGGGAGGAGTGGGCATTATTGCAGGAAATAACGTTTTTTATTGAATTTTATCTCCCCAAATTGGCAGTGGAGTGTTTTCCTTCATTTGCAATGCATCTGCCACAGCTGTGAGTGGGGAGAGCTGAGAGGGAGTGAGAAAATCCCCAATTCTGCACTCGTGTGCTGCTGTCTTGACAGTTTTGTGCTCAGACACTGCTCTGCTTTCTGCTGGCAGCTGAGCACATCACAACAGCCTCCTCCAAAAATGCAGAAATCGCAGGGGATGGGCAGGGAGAAGAGCCAAGACTGAAATTCAGACTTGTATTAAAGTCTAAAAATTAAATTTTAAAAAATCCTAATTTTATTAAATTTTTTAAAAAGCTTAATTTTATTAAATTTTTTAAAAAGCTTAATTTTATTAAATTTTTTAAAAACAAAATTTTATGGACTTCTGTTGTTCTGTAAATAGTTCTGGGCCTTTTGCCCTTCCCCCCAAATTTTAGGGAACAAGATTTCAGCTTTGTTATAAATTAAAAACTCCCTGTGATCACAGAGCGTGGTGCCCAGGGCAGGCAGGTGAATATTTCCCAGCAGAGCAAAATTCCATGGGCATGGAGTGCTGCACACAAGGGCAGTGCAGGATTTTAACTGGTTCTGATGAGGAAATTTCATTTTTTGGCCCATTTTGGGGGATTTTGTGCTGTCCCAGGGCACTGCAGGTGACAGCAGTTTGTGCTTAACTGCTGAATGATGGTTTCTTTGGAATTGGTGTAATAAAGAAGATATCAGATAAAATTCTTAAAGAAAAAGGGGGAATATAATTACCAAAATGTGTAACTCCTGGTTCCAAGTGTGCAGTAAGGGATGGAACAGGGAATTACAGCAAGGATTCATTGGCTGGGATCTTTCAGGACTCTGAGGTTGTGTTTTCCATCAGCAATTTCACTGGGAGTGAAAGCTCTGGATATCACTAATTGAACAATCTCCCCACTAATGCAAACTCAGAGGTTTTATCTCTAATTTGTGATTAATTCCAATTTCACCTCGGTGTGGCAGCAGCTCTGGGAGACCTTGGGTGTGCCTGGGTGACCTGGTGGTGGCTGAGGTGTCACAACCCCTTAGAGCTGTGTAGTAATTAAAATATCTGAGTGATCTTCAGAGCTTTCACACCCTCCTGAGCTCAGGGTCAGCTCTCTGCACTCACCCTGGGCTTTTTGGAGAGGATCCTGCAGATTTTTTGCTGCCTGAGCTGCAGCATTGCACCAGGGGAGGATGGAGGTGGGGAGAGCTGAGTGAGGAGTTCTTGAATGACCAAGGAGAGAAAAGGGAGTCCAACAAAGGTTCCCAAATCCTGAAAAGTTCAAAAGTAACAAAGCAGCCAAGGAAATATCCAATCTAAGCAAAGCTGGCTGTGGTTTTAAGGGATATGCAGGGAGAGATTATTTACAAGGGCTGGAGGGACAGGACACAGGGAATGGCTTCCACTGCCAGAGGGCAGCCATGGATGGGAGATTGGGAATTGGGAATTCCTGGCTGGGCTGGAATTCCCAGAGCAGCTGTGGCTGCCCCTGGATCCCTGGAATTGTCCAAGGCCAGGCTGGAGCACTCTGGGACAGTGGGAGCTGTCCCTGCCCATGGCAGGGATGGCCCTGGATGAGTTTTGAGGTCCCACCCAAACCATCCTGGGATTCTTCTCTGAAAAGAACTGAGAATGTGGAATTTATACCATTTCTTTGTGCTCACTTCTAAAAATGATTCATTTTTAATGGGTAATGAGCAAGTTCTGCACTTTCACTGTTCTCAGTGTTTCACACACCTGGTTTTGGGACTATTCTTTTTCCATAAATTCCACCACTGTGTTTTTGAGATTATTTAAATACTGGACTGTGTAATGGAGAGTTTCTCACAGGGAAAAGAGTTGTAAAATAGCACTTGAAATATTCTTTAATTAATACACTCTAAGTGCCATCCTTTTGGAAAATACATCTATGGTTAGGAGGAACAATTCTGAGATATTAATGATGAATATCTTCCACTATGATTTCTTTATTTTAAGTGCATCTTCTGGAACACAAACTGATTCCATAATACCATTTATTTTATTGTCTGTGCTTAAGAACACCCATCGAGCAATGCTTTAAAAAAAGGAACACAGCTGAAATCCACACAGGGAAATGAACCTGCTCTGAAAAGAAAGTAGAATTAAAAACGCTCATAAATAATATCACTAATAATTTTTTAAAAATTAAATGCTATTTATTTGCTCCCAAAACATTTCCTTGATCTGCTTTTTCTGCATTCTGGATATTTTCTTATTTTCACTGCATTGCCAAGAGTTCACTTTTCTCAACAAGTGGCAGAAGAACCTTTGGCAGAGTCCTTTATCTATTTTCATTCTGGTTATTTAGGACTGTTGTTTCCTGAGCTCACACATCTTTGGGTTCCCTGGATCCAAAAATACCACATTTTTGTGGAAGTGGGAATTAAAGTTGGGATTTCCTTTGGGTATTCAAATCCTGTTTGTTTTTCTCATCCAAAACTTCCCAAGTGTCATCATAGAGCCTGGGAGTGGTCACAGGAATCCCTTGGGTGGTGGAGGTTTGGAGTTTTGGGGTTTTGGAGTTCTGGGGGTTTTGGAATTTTGGGGTTGTTGTCATCTTTCTGTCCTTTGGTCTGGAAGCTCCCACAGCCCCATATTGCAGTGAGAATGACTTTGCATGGATGTCCTCACCTGGAATATTGACTTGTTGGGGTGATATTTTGATCTCTGGTGCCACAGAGAAATTTGTCCCTGACTGCAGCTGTAAATAAATACTGTAAATGCACCCAATCCAGGACTTTTCCAGCCCAATTCCTTCTGTGGACAGCAATTATTCTGGGTTTTTTTTCCTGCTGAAGTGTGACTGCTCATCCCCTCTCTGACTCCCAACTTCTCCAGTCTGGATTGAAATAAGGACACATTTTCTTCCTCCTACTCAGTACCCATCAAGATATTTTTTCCCCTCAGGAGCAATTAATTATATACTTAATTAATCTGGAGAAAGGTGTTGAATGCACTTTGGACCTCTTAGAAGCTGTGGGTGATGGGGGTGAGAAAACAAAGCCATTTCTCCCCAAAACCTGGCAGATTTTCCAACTTTGAAATTCGCTGCACAGCAAATCCTTTTCCATGGGCAGAATGGAAAACAGGAGCAGGAATAAATTACAAACAGAGATGAGGTCCTCTGGAAAATACCCAAACTAGATTTGATATTCAGGAGATCTCTCAAGAATAATTTCCTCATGCCTGAATTAAAAATCTCTCCATGTGCTCCTTAACACATCCAAGGGGTGTGGTAGAGCTGATTCTTCCATTGGGAATTCCTTAAATCTGCAGGCTGGTCTTTGGGACTTTCCATGATTTTTAAATCCTTGGGGTATTAGTTCTAAATACTGATTTTATTTCTAAAAATAAACAAATAAAATTTGCTTCTTGTGAACAAGAAGATTTTTGACCCACTCACCCAGAGCAGGATTTCCTCTGCTCTACAACTTCACTTTGCTCTCACCTCACCTTTTGGTACTTTATTATTTAATTTTTGCTCTGAAATGTGATGATGACACTGGGAGAGAGGGGTGAGATTTGTTCTCTTGAGTTCAGGGCAGTGCAAAGGGTTCTGTGTTCATTTTGGCGTTGTCACAACTTCACAGCACTTCAAAAATGGTAATTTGGGTTTAAAATGATGTAAAGGTTTGGCTCAGTTCTCATCAGTTGAGTGTGCTGGCGGATCCTTTTTTAAAGAGTATTTGTTCAGAAAAATGGGAATTGATATTTTGTGATCATTGATGCCTTTCAGTCTCCCACCCTAAGAGCTACATGAGTGACCACTGTCAATTCAAAACTTAATTAAAAAGTAAAAAAATAATAATAATTAAGTAAAAAAATAATAATCATTTATATTTCAGCTTTGCTAAAGGGGTATAAAGATACCCAAATAAACATTTTTACTCTTTCTTTGTAGCCCTTTCATGGTAAATTTGCCCAGCTTTAAATTTACATTTTTCCTTTACAAATTGTGAATTCCTGCTGACCTGGGACAGTCCCATCATCCCATGTATTTTTTAAATTCAGGACTCCAAAACAGTGCCTTAAATAATAATCTAAAACCCAAAACCCATTTAAATGAATTTAAATTAATTAAAAAATGAATTAAAACTGGAAGTGGATCATGGACTCAGCCTTTCACCCAACATCATTCCTGTGATCTTCCTTCCTGGTAGTTAATTCCAGCCTGGTCCTTGACTAACTCTATTAAATTATGGTTGATTTTGGGTTTTATTTCATATATAATCACAGATTTTTGTTGAAAATCTGTGATTATATGTAAATTAAATGCTGTTTTAACCCCTCTCCAAGAACTTTAAGGGAAGTACAAGTGCACAATACCATAATCTCCAATAGGATGTGGCACAGAGTGTCTGGAGCATCTCATGGCAGATCCATTCCTCCTCCAGTCTGGATTCCCCAGCCCCTTTTTCCATGTGCTGGTGTCCCATGGCTGAGCCTGGTGCTCAGTGCCCTGGAGGTGTCTCCCAGTGATGCCTTGGGAAGGCTGAGCTGGAACAGAGACTGGGCAGAGCTGGAGAATAAAGTAGGGATTGATTGAAAGGCCTTTAGGGTACACCTTGGGCAGGACAGGGCCTGGCCAGGGCTGCACCCAAGGTGGACTGAGAATGGTCACAAAATGGACCCAAAATGGTCACAAAATAGACCTAAAATGGTCACAAAATGGACCCAAAATGGGCGCAAAATGGTCACAAAATGGCTGATCGATCATGAGGTCTCACACGTTTTATAAGTTTTGGTCCATTTGCACCTTGGGGTTGAATTGTCCAATCCCAACTCCAGGCTGTGAGCTCCCATCCTTCTTGTTCCTCCCTCCAGCCACCCTTGTTGGTGCTGTTGGGCTGAAAGTTGTCCTTGGTGTGCAGCAGGACAAGGATTTGTTTTGTGTCCCTGCTGTGTGCAGAGAGCTGAGTGACCCTGACTGTGAGCCCAGAGCTGCACCCTGGGCACCACAGAGCCTGAAAATATGAAAATAAAACTGAAGGCATCACCAACAGGCAGAACCCCATTAATATTCCTGCTTTTCCCTTTCCAGGGGGTTTGGGCCCATCGTCATCGATAGCCATCGCTGGCACCAGCCAAGCTGCCATCACCAAGACCACGTCTGTGCTCCAGGATGGTGTCATTGTCACCACTGCAGCTGGGACCCCTCTGCAGCAGGGCCAGCTGCCCATGGGGGCCGAGTTCCCCTTCGCTGGCCACGAACACTCGCTCCACTTCCCGCAGAACAGCTCTTCAAACAACAATCTGCCACATCCTCTGAATCAAAACCTCCTCAACTCCCTGCCTCTCTCTCTGCCGGTGAATCAGCAACATCTCCTCAACCAGAATCTCTTAAACATCCTCCAGCCTTCAGCAGGAGAAGGCAAATCTGAGGTGAACCTCAACCCTTTGGGTTTCCTGAACCCCAACGTCAATGCTGCTTTAGCGTTCCTCTCCGGCGACGTGGACGGGCAGGTTCTGCAGCCCGTGCACTTCCAGCTGCTGGCTGCCCTGCTCCAGAACCAGGCCCAGGCAGCCGCCATGCTCCCCGTGCCATCCTTCAACGTGACCATCTCCGACCTGCTGCAGCAGCAGAACGCCGCCGCGCCCTCGGTCACGCAGCTGCCGGCGCCCCCCGAGCCCCTGCCCGACGGCAGCCGGGTGGAGAACCTCCTGTCCAACCCCATCCCCGGCTTCCCAGGCGCCGACCCCGCTTCCAACCCCCTGCTGCTGCCCGCCGCCTCCGGGGCCTCGGCGCTCATGGCGCTCAACCCGCAGCTGGTGGCGGGCGTCCACCCCGAGGTGGCCATCGCCACGTCCACGCAGGCCACCACCACCACCACCACCACGTCGTCGGCGGTGGCCGCGCTGTCGGTGTCGGCGCTGGGCGGGGGCACGGCCGTGGTGTCCATGGCGGAGACGCTGCTGAACATCTCCAGCGCCGCCGGGACCGCGCCAGGGCCGGCCAAGATCAACAACAGCTCCGTGGTGCCGCAGCTCCTCAACCCCCTCCTGGGGACAGGCCTGCTTGGTGAGTGAAAATTCCTGGGGAAAATAAAACCTGAGTGGGTTTGGGGAGGGAGAGTCGCAGGTTCTGGGTTTGTCTTCCTTATTTTTGGTTTTTTCTTTGTGTTCGTTGAGGAAACGTTAATTGTTCTTGTAAGAATGTGTGCACCAGTCCTCTGGTATTCCCACTGAAATGGGATGGAAGAGCTGGGATGGGGATTGTGCAGCCTGGAAAAACAGGGATTGCAGTGAATAAACCCTGACAAACTGAGCAAAAATGAGACTTCCCTGCTCTCCACATAACACAGTTACTCCTGATAAAGGTTGGGTATCAACAGAGCAAAAAAAGTCACATTCTGCTTTCATTCCTTAATGTTTAATATTGAGAGTTATTAATTCTGCCACCTAGACTTACTAAATCCACTGAAAATGTTGTGAGCAATTGGATTTGTTTCATTGTTCAAGGAGCAGCAGCTCAGAGTTAGTGGGAGTAGCTGTGCTGGAGATGTCAAAGAACCAACATCCCGAAACAAGTGATGAAAAACCCCTTAAATACAAAGTTTTCCCTCCTGGGTGATGATTTTGTGGTTGTTTTAACCTGGGTCTGCTGGGAGTGCCTGTGGCAGCACTGGGTTAGTGGGAGTAGCTGTGCTGGAGATGTCAAACAACCAACATCCCAAAGCAGGTGATGCAAAAACACTTAAATACAAAGTTTTTTGTATTTATCACCCTGCTGGGTGATGATTTTGTGATTATTTTTACCAAAAATATATAATAGAGTAGGTACTCCTCCGTTTGTAATCTACTCCTGGTGGAAAGTAAATAATGATTAAATAATAATTAAATAATAATTAAATAATAATTAAATAATAATAAATAATGCCTCACCCCACCCTAAATGGCTACAGTGAACTCAACCTGCTTGGCATTTTCCATACAAAATACGTCTGACAGCGACTTCTCAAATGGAAATTTTAAGGAAAACACAAGATTTTAATTTTAAAAACTAAACAAAACCAGAAAATGGATGTATTTTAAGCTGTATTATTTCATAAAGTCAGGTTCGACAGCACATTTATTTTTTTAGAGCTAAAATGTTCTTGCAAAGTGAAATTTTCGTGTAATAGAAAACACTAATTCAACTTCTACTCTAGAATGTAAAAGAATTTCTACTCTAGAATGTAGAATTTCTCCTTCACAGTTGGTGGAGAACTCCTTTTGCTTGGGATTTAAATGATTCTCTTTCTTTCTCTCTCCCCTCCTCATCCCCCTCACCACCCCAACACTGTTTAAGTGTGATTCCAAGGCTTGGAATTCCACAGGAGCTCCTCCTGCCATCCCTGGCTGTTTCTGTCAGGAGTGGTGACACTAAAGACCCAACAGTGGAGAAACAAAGAGCAGGAGAGCCCCATCCCTAGAGGATGGAGGGAGCAGGGTTGTTCTGCAGAGGTTTGGGTGGCAGGCAGTGAAATTGGAGTGCAGGGAATCACTGAGCCATGTTTGCCTGTGCTTGCCTTGCAGGGGAAATGTCATCTCTGAACACTACTCTGAACAACCATCAGCTCAGCCATCTCCAGTCACTCCTCAACAACAATCAGATGTTTCCTTCAAATCAGCAGCAGCAGCAGCAGCAGCAACAGCAGCAGCAGCAGCAGCAGCAGCAGCACCTTCTCCAGGGCTACCAGAACGTGCAGGGCTTTCAAGGCCAGCCCCAAATTCCTGGCCCAGCCAACAACCCAAACCCCATGGCCTGTCTGTTCCAGAATTTCCAGGTAGCAAACAGAATTAAATCAATATCCAAGCCATGTGGGAATGTTAAATCAATATTCAGCTCTCAGGAGGTAAAATTCCATCCTCCAGAGTTTGGGTTTCTTTGCTGATTAAGACAGTATCATTTATATAATTATATTTATACTGCATACAATGTATTCTTTCAGTAGTGATGGATTTTGCAAATCAGGAACATTTGTTATTGAAATTTTATCCCTTTCTCCATGGATTTGAGTTTAGTTGCTTTGGAAAGAGTTGTGCTGCATGTATTGAAAAAAAGTTCCTTTATACGCTCACAATCACTACAGAATTTTAACAAAACTCTTTTCCATCACAAAGAAATTATCCTAAATTTTTTTAGCCCATTCTGATAATTCAGCAGTGAGGAATAAATACTGATAGCACTTTGCAGTAATTAGAAACTTAATAAGTCGTTATAAGTGACTGTGTGCACCAGTCCTCTGGTATTCCCACTGAAATGGGATGGAAGAGCTGGGATGGGGATTGTGCAGCCTGGAAAAACAGGGATTGCAGTGAATAAACCCTGACAAACTGAGCAAAAATGAGACTTCCCTGCTCTCCACATAACACAGTTAGTCCTGATAAAGGTTGGGTATCAACAGAGCAAAAAAAGGTGACAAACCCAGGGTGCAGATGGGGATTTGTTGTTCCTCAGCGTTGCTGCAGAAGTGCAGGGGTGAGGAGGGGAGTGCAGAGGGGTCAGGCAGGGAGGGAAAAGGAGAAGTTTCCCTGGAAAATCTCAGTTCTCTGCCTGTTCCCTCTCTTGTAGGAGTTTTGGTCTCTTTAGCCCAGGATGTTTTTGTGTCATATTCCCAGTTTTATAAATAGTCACAGTAAGTAGTTAAAGGGCTTTTGGAATATTTTCCGTGTGGTTTTCAGAGTTTTTCTTGGAGTGCTCTCCTTGACATGGTGTTCCCTGCCTGTGGATGTGACAAGGAACAGGAAAAGCTCAGGTGGTTGAACCTGGAGGTGCCAGTTTGCTGTGTCAGGGCCTGGCTTAGAGCACAGGGATGTGGGATATTGGGCACTGGAGTCCATGAGATCCCATGGGAAAGGCACAGAGCAAAGGGGAGAACAGGAATGTGGGGCAATCCCAAAAGCACAGAGATGAATTCAGGAATTCATGGAGAAGCACACAAGGACAGAGGCAATGCTGGGGTCTGGGAAGGACAGAAAGGGAAGGGTTGAGAGCAGAGCTCAGAGGTTGTGCAGTTGAGGTCTCTCCTCCTCTGGAGATGCACAGACCCCACCTGGATGTGATCCTGTGCTCCAGCAGGAGGCTGGATTGGATCAGCTCAGCTGGAGAAGCCTGGAGAAGAGAGGGCTCCCTTGGGGCAACTTCCAGTGTCTGGAGGGGCCACGGGGAGGCTGGAGAGGGGCTGGAGAGACAGGACAAGGAGGGATGGGCTCACACTGAAAGAGACAAAATTTAAGTGGGATATTGGGAAGGAAGTTCTTGGCTGGGAGGGCAGGGAGGCCCTGGAATGGATTTCCCAGAGAAGCTGGGGCTGCCCCTGGATCCCTGGCAGTGTCCAAGGCCAGGCTGGATGGAGCTTGGACAGTGGGGCAGTGGAAGGTGTCCCTGCCCATGGCAGGGCTGGCACTGGGTGGGCTTTGAGGTCCCTTCCCACCCAAACCATCCTGTGTGTGTCTGTGTCAGAAATATTGACCTTGGTGAGGTTGTTTAGGACCTGAGAGAAAACAGGAGCTGACACAAAGTCTGAGGCAGTGGGTTTGTCTTCCTCTGAATGAGGCTTTTAATTCTCTCTACCCTGTTCAGTGTGAGAATTCACACCTGGGGTATGACCAAAAGAAATGTGCTGTAATAAATAAGCACAGAGTTTATCTGCTGAAATCCAACCTGAGTCAGAACAGCAACTCCCATCCTCTCCTCTCCTTTCCCCAGGTGAGGATGCAGGAAGACGCCGCCACCCTCAACAAAAGAATGATCGCCCAGATGGGAATGGCGCCGGTTCCCGAGAGCTCCAACACTCTCCTCCCTCCCTTCCAGGAGCCCCCCTGTGAGCTGCAGCAGAGACCCGACCCCTCCTCCCTGGGCCAGCAGGCCAAGGACAACCCCAACGCCGCCGCGGCCGGCGACGCCTCGGTGGACGCCATCTACAAGGCGGTGGTGGACGCCGCCAGCAAGGGCGTGCCGGTGGTGATCACCACGGCCGGCTCCAGCTCCACGCAGCCGAGCCCCATCCCCGCCCTGAGTGCCATGAGTGCCTTCACAGCCTCCATCGGGGACCCCCTGAACCTGTCGAGCGCCGTCAGCGCCGTCATCCACGGCCGCGGCGCCGAGCACGAGGGGCGCGGCCGCGGCGGCGCCCGGGGCGCGCGGGGCCCCAAGAGCTCGGAGCACGGCAAGGCTTCCGCCGAGGGCGACGGCTACGACTATTACAAACCCGCCGCCTGCAACACGCCCAAAAAGCAGTGGGAAGGGGAGCAGAGCCCCGTGGGGGACATCAACAGGTGGAAATGCGAGGAGTTCCTGGAGCACTCCGCCCATCTCCACGGCAGCCCGTGCCACGAGAGGCCCAACAACGTCTCGGCGCTGCCGCTGCTGCAGGGGGAGCAGCACCAGGCCCTGCTGGCGCAGCGGAACTGTCAGAGCGAGAAGATGCTGGAGGAGAATTTCAGGTATAACAATTACAAAAGAACTATGATGAGTTTCAAGGAAAGGCTGGAGAACACTGTGGAACGATGTGCACACATCAACGGGAACCGCCCGCAGCCCAACAGGGCCTTCGGGGAGTTGCTCAACGCTTCCAAACAAGACCTGATCCTGGAAGAGCAATCCCCCAGCTCCTCCAACAGCTTGGAGAGTTCCTTAGTGAAAGACTACATCCATTACAATGGAGATTTTAATGCCAAAAGCATTAACGGGTGCGTGCCCAGCCCCTCGGATGCTAAGAGCATCAGCAGCGAGGAGGACCTGCGGAACCCCGAGTCGCCCTCGTCCCACGAGCTCATCCACTACAGGCCGAGGACGTTTAACGTGGGCGACTTGGTCTGGGGCCAGATCAAAGGACTGACCTCCTGGCCTGGCAAACTTGGCAGAGAGGAAGAGGTTCACAATTCATGCCAACAGAACGCTGAGGAGGGGAAGGTATATTTGTGTGGTATATTTATGTCTCTATGCACATCTCTATCTCTCTCTCTCTCCTCACCGGCACACAAATCAAAATTTTGTCATCTTTGTCTCTTCTTTTAGCAGCACAAATGGCTTTTTTTTCGTAGCTGTAGCTTGTAGAACTGAATTTCCCCTGAATTTCCCCTGAATTTCCTCTGGAATGCAGTTATGAAGGAGGTATTGGTTATATTATTATGGAAAATATTCCCTGAATTTCCCCTGAATTTCCCCTGGAATGCAGTTATCAAGGAGGTATTGGTTATATTATTATGGAAAATATTCCCTGAATTTCCCCTGAATTTCCCCTGAATTAATTTCCTGCCAGGGCCATGAGACAGGTTAGATTTGGGCTTTGCTAAATGATTTTTTTTTTTTGGTGTTAACAAAAAATGGTTCTTGCTAACGTGGTGTGTTCAGACAAATCCCTGGCTGTGTCCAGAGCATCTGATATGGAAATACCTGAAAGTGTTGAAACTGCAAAAAAGGAGAAGTGGCCTAATCAGATCGAGGAATCTTTAATGAGGGAAATCTTGCTGATTGACACACACTTCTCACAGGAAATGCACACACATTTCCAACTCTAAAGAAGGTTTTGATCATCATTCAGTAATAAGAAAAGTGTTCCAATTTGTTCTTTCATACTAAAAATCTTTTTTTTTTGTGTCAACAAATCCTGTGCTTGTTGGGGAATATACAGGAAATGCAGTTATCAAGGAGGTATTGGTTATGTTATTATGGAAAATATTCCCAAAACTGGTCTCTGCTGCTTGTGTAACATTTTATCTTTGTAGTTCTTATAAAATGCTGCACATCTTCCACCTATAAATATTTTCCAGTGCCATTTTACAAAATGCAAATTTAAAAAACACAGAAGCAGAAAGGGGAGAGGTAAGGAAATAAAATAGGGGTTTGTCAGTGACACAAAGAAATCAAATCACTGAAAACTGAGGAGAGTGGGTTGGACCTGAGTGTTCCTTTCCCCAAAATTCAGCCAAGAGCAGATACCCAGAGGAGAGAAGGGACAAGATCATCCCATCCCACCCCAGCCTGGGGCAGGGACACCTCCCACTGCCCCAGGCTGCTCCAAACTCCTGTCCAGCCTGGCCTGGGACACTTCCAGGGATCCAGGGACAGCCACAGCTGCTCTGGGAATCTCCAGTCCCTCCCCCTGGAGCTGGAAATCCTGGATGCTGTTGAGCCACTCTGTTTTCACCCCCAGAGCAGGAGAACTTCAGTCTCCCTTGGCTGAATATTCCAGAGCTTTCCATGGTTGCACCCAGCCCAAACCAGGCCAGTGTTTCAGAGCTCATCCCTTAGGAAGTTCAGGTTAGGAAGTGGAGGCACAGGAGAAGATCATTAACTTTAAGGGATAGAACAAAAGTGGAAGAATTCCATGTTCAATATCCCCTGTATGTGTGAATCAGGAGCACAGGAACAGCATTCCCATCCCCAGTGTGCTTGTATGGATTAACTGCAGGATCTGTGTGTCCAAATCTCTGGGAATGTTTCATGGAATTGAAGGGTTTCTTTATTAGAATTTCTGTAAAGAGGGGAATTTTCTTCCCTGCATTCCCGAGCAGTTTCAGGTTTCCTCCCTGATCTGAATGTGCTGTTGGTGTTGTGCAAACTCCTTCCCTGTGCTGGGGTTCCTGTTCCTTGGGAATGTTCAATCCACTCCAGTGCTGTCCATTTCATTGGGGACTGAAACACAAAACCCAGGGATCCTTGGAATGCTCACAGCAAGCTGGAGACCAGTCCGAGTTCTCCATGAGGAATTCCCACATCGTGGATCACCTCTGGCATCAGATCACCTTTAATTAATCAATTTCCATTTCAAAATGAAAGGAATGTGCTGAATTCCTTCATCAAGAAGTGCAGAGTGACCAAAGGGCAGGAGGTGAGGGTGGGAGGTGGGAAAAACCCACCCCAACCTGAAGAAATCACCTGGAAATCCACAAAGAAACACCCTTGAAAACCACAAAGGAATAACCTCAAAAACCAAATATTCTTCAGGAATTCTGCACCATGGTGGGAGTGACCTGCAGCACTTGGGAAAATTCCTTTTTCTCTGGAGCTTCCTGAAAAGATCTTTAAAATCTTTGTGTAACCAGATGTGACCCTCCTGTGTTGTGTTAATTTGCTGTCGGGATTTGTACATTCTCTGGTCTTTTGATTGTTTATGATTTGATTTTGTTTCCATTTCAAAGACTTTGGGCACTCAGGTGTTTCATGGAATAATGGATTTGTTTGGAGGATGCAGGCAGGAGAAGGAGGAATGTTACACTTCCTTTCCTTGATTTTTGGGCACTGGAAATTAGAGGAGCCCAAGGAAATGCAGCAGAAATTTCTGGGAAGAAAAGGAGAAAGCCTAATCCTAATCCCAAATCAGAGGAGTTTTATCTCATTAAGCAATTAATTTGATTATTGCCCTCCTTGGTTATCATTCCTCACCCAAACAGGACCAGAGCAATCAAAGCTTTTGTGGGAGCTTTTCATGGGGAATTTTAACGGGGCAAATCCTGCTCTCAGTGTGGCTTTCCAGGGGTTAAACTGGGCTGGTTAAACTGGGCTGGTTAAAACAGGCTGATTAAACAGGGCTGGTTAAACTGGGTTGGTTAAACTGGGCTGGTTAAACTGGACTGGTCAAACTGGTCTGGTTAAACAGGGCTGGTTAAACTGAACTGATTAAAATCGGCTGGTTAAAATGAGCTGGTTAAACAGGGGTGGTTAAACTGGGCTGGTTAAACTGGGTTGGTTAAAATGGGCTGGTTAAACTGGGTTGGTTAAAATGAGTCCGTTAAACTGGACTGGTTAAACTGGGCTGGTTAAAATGGTCTGGTTAAACTGGGCTGGTTAAAATTGGTTGGTTAAACTGGGCTGCTTAAACTGGACTGGTTTAAATGGGCAGATTAAACTGGGCTGGTTAAAATGAGCTGGTTAAAATGGGCTGGTTAAACTGGGCTGGTTAAACTTGGCTGGTTAAACAGGGCTGTTTAAACTGGGTTGGTTAAACTGAGCTGATTAAAATGGTCTGGTTAAACTGGGCTGGTTAAACAAGGCTGGTTAAAATGAGCTGGTTAAAATGAGCTGGTTAAACAGGGCTGGTTAAACAGGGCTGGTTAAATTGGGCTGGTTAAACTGGGCTGGTTAAACTGAGCTTTTCTGGTTCTGCAGGTGAACCAGGGAGGATTCCTCCCACCTGTGTGTGTGATTTGGTGCTCACTGGCTGCTGTGGATATTGATGATTATTAATTGTTATTTCTGTTAGGAAATTGTTATTTCTGTTGGAGTTGCTTTCCATACCCTGTTTGTAGCAATTTGATGCTTCTCCCCAAAAACCCCAAGTGGTTTTTTTGTGTATAACCACCACAAAATGCCAATAATGAAGATTTTTTGTTACTTTTTTGTTCCTTTGTTTCCCAAACATGATATTAATTCCTGATAACATTATTTACATTGAACTCTGCCATTTCTCTCCTGGCAGCCCTTGGCAGTTTGTTCCTTAGATCCACATTTCTATCGTGGATAGGGATAATTCCTTTTTTCTCATGTTTGTCCTTAGAAAAGCTCCCCAGGTTCTCAATTTCTTCTGAATTTGTATTCCTCCAAAATCCAGTCAGGGGAGGAGTTATTGGAAGTATTTGCATCAGAAGTGAGCAGATTATAAGGGAAAAATGCAACAATTTGTGCCATAATTGAATTTATTTCCTGCAAATTGAAATCTCAGCTCCCCAAGTGCAGATTTCTCCATTAATGACTCCTGGAAGTGCCTGGATCAGCACATCCCAAATTTCTTTAGCACAGGTGTGACTTCAAGACGTTGAAATTTGGTCTAAATGTGTCATTTTGGGCCTTATTTTGGGAGATTTTTGGCAACTGCTCACTCATTACCTCCTCCTTGTCGTGTCCACACATCAGATCCGTGGTGAATATAAATTATTTAGGAATTGGAAGGCTGAATTTGGAGGGAATTTACATTCCCACTTCATCCCCAGGTTGGGTATAGGCACACACTCCATAAATTTGTATTTGTGTAAAATGTCCAGTAAGATGTAGCAAAAACCAGGAATTGAAGCATTTATTTTCTTGAGGTTGATGTGTTCTAAATATCTGATTTTGTTGTTTTTACCAGCAGGAATGACTGAGCCAGATCAAAATAATAGAGTGGAGTGGCTTCATGTTTTGAGATGCAAATGATGAAATTATGGAGATGTTATAATTAATTTCCTGCTTTTATTGTTTACACTGGGCCTCGCTGGTGCCCACACAGTGGTGGAAATTGTTTAAATTTAAAATATTCAGGATGTAAATTCCCAGTGCTCTTGAGCACGTGCCCAAATTCATCCCTGATGGCTAAAAAAGAATGAAAAAAATAATTAAAATAACTGATTTTAAGACAAAGAAATAAGCTGGATAAAGCTCTGGTGAAGATTCCTGGGTTGAGAAGGCAAATCAGGATTTCCTTCTGGAATGGGAATGAATTTGGCCGTGCCATGAGTTGCACAGAGACCTGGAATTGCTCAGCCAGGAGCTGAAGGTGATGGAAATACCAATGTAAAAATGGGGTGTAAAAATGGGATCCTCAGTCCCAGGCACTCAGAATTCCAGCTGTGCATCCCAGGTGTAAAATCCATGTGGGAAAAGTGAGTGCAGAGTGGGAGACTCCACCAGCACAGCCAAGAAAGGTCTTTAGAAGATTTTCCCTCTCAGTTTTGTTGCCCCAAATGTGGCGGATTTGCGTTTCTGTTGCTGCCGGTGAGAAATCCAAGAATGGATGAATTTGGGAAGAGTGGGGAGCTCCAGGTGTTATCCCTGCCCTGCTGTGGGGGGATCCCAGTGCAGGAAATGTGGGATTGCTGCCCTGGGTAACGAGGTTTGGTGTCCATCCCTTCCCCAGGTGGAGCCCGAGAAGCTGAAGACACTAACGGAGGGGCTGGAGGCGTTCAGCCGCGCCAGGAAACGGAACAGGAAGTGAGTCCAGAATTCCAACCATTCCCTTTCTCTGCTGCTTTCCCAAAAAATCCCAACCAACCATCCCCTTTCTCTGCTGCTTCCCCCAGAATCCCAACCATTCTCTTTCTCTCCTCCTCCTCCCCAAAATCCCACCCATCCCCTTTCTCTGCTGCTTCTCCCCAAAATCCCAATCAATCATCCCCTTTCTCTGCTGCTTTTCCACAAAATCTCAATCATCCCTTTTCTCTGCTGCTTCCCCCAAAATTCCAACCATCCCCTTTCTCTGCTGCTGCCCCCAAAATCCCAATCAATCATTCCCTTTCTCTGCTGCTTCCCCCAAAATCCCAACCATCCTCTTTCTCTCCTCCTTCTCCCCAAAATCCCAATCAACCATCTCTTTTCTCTGCTGCTTTCCCAAAAACTCCCAATCATTCCCTTTCTCTGCTGCTTCCCCCCAAAATTTGTCATCCCCTTTCTCTGCTGCTTCCCCCAAAAATTCCAACCCTCCCCTTTCTCAATTGCTTCCCCCCAAAATTCCAACCAACCATTTCCTTTCTCTGCTGCTTCCCCCCAAAATCCCAACCAATCATTCCCTTTCTCTGCTGCTTCCCCCAAAAATTTGTCATCCCCTTTCTCTGCTGCCTTCTCCCAGAATTCCAATCAATCATCCCCTTTCTCTGCTGCTTCCCCCAAAAATCCCAATTAATTGTTCCCTTTCTCTACTGGTTCCCCCCAAAATTCCAACCAGTCATTCCCCTTGTCTGCTGCTTCCCCCAGAAATTCCAATCATCCCCTTTCTCTGCTGCTGCCCCCAAAATTCCAATCAATTATTCCCTTTCTCTGCTGCTTCCCCCAAAAATCCCAGTCAACCATCACCTTTCTCTGCTGCTGCCCCCCAAAATTCGTCATTCCCTTTCTCTGCTGCTGCCCCCAAAAATTCCAACCAATCATTCCCTTTTTCTGCTGCTTCCCCCCAAAATTCCAACCATTCCCTTTCTCTCCTGCTTTCCAAAAAGATCCCAACCAACCATCCCCTTTCTCTGCTGCTTCCCCCAAAATCCCAATTAATCATTCCCTTTCTCTGCTGCCATTTCGGGGCAGCTCAGCCAAGCTGAGGGATTCATTCCTCGGAATTCCTCACATTGGTTCTGGAATCTGAGTTTCCAGCACATCTCCTCTGAAATATCCCACTGGGGGCAGCTTCTGCAGGGATTCCTGAGCTGTAGCAAAAAAATCATTCCATCAAAACTCTCCTGAGCAAACCACACTTTTTAACCAGACCTGATCCCTGTGGCACCTGAGCTCAGGTTCCTTCTGAGGAATTCCCTTTATTCCCAGTGCTGAGAATTTGGCTGAGCTTTGGGTCACACCTGTGTCAGGTGGCTTTGTCCAGTTCCCACCTTTTAGTGACAAACACCAGCATGGAAAAACTGGGAAACAGCAAATATTGGGATGTGAAGCATCAGGATGGGCAAAAAAGAGGGAAATTACTGAATTTTTTAGGGAAAAAAAACCCCTCTGGACATCTTTTTAGGGATTGTGCTGTGATTGTTTGGTCTGTGGTGGTGTTTGTTTATTGTCATAGGGAAAATGTATTCTTAAATCTGGGAGAATTTCAACTCAGCTCTGATTGACCACAGGCTGAAAGGAATTAAATAATTCCCTCTCTTCCCCTCCTTTTCAGGGCTGAGCTTTGCTTTTATTTCTGTGTCCCACGGGGCCAAGGAGAAGGAATTTTTATACCAATGAGACAGTGGTGGTGGCTGCTTTTTCCAGCATCATCCTCAAAATACCTCCCTGGATTTTAAGGGAGCACAGGAGGGCTTTTGGTGACTTCCCAGTTATTTATTCACATCCCTAAAGTGAAATCAGTGACCCAAGGACAGCAGGAACAGATTTAAAGTGGTTAAAGCTGACATAAACCACGGCTGTACAGCCCTCACAGAGGCTCTTCTCCATAGTTCAAATTATTTCCTATATTTCAACTTCTTTCCTATATTCCAATTTATTTCCTAGTTCAAAGCCTGTGGTGGGCATTTCCTGCTTTCCCCATGTCCTGCTGTAAATTTATCTGGCAGAGTTCCTGGGTTTGTGGTTTGTGCTGTTGGATTTTTATCCAGGTTTTTTTAAACATTCAGTGTTAACTGTAATTGCTGCAGGCAGAGCCCTCCTCACACAGGGCAGGGTTGGTTCAGCAGGGCAGGGTTGGTGTCCAGGCCCTTGAATTGAAATTCACATCCCAGAATTCCATGAATTTTTTGTGCCTCACTTCCATCTCAGCCAGCCTGTTCCTCCTGGAGCCACGTCCCTGCCTCGCTCCCCAGGGCATGGCACAGATCCTTCAGCCCTCCAGCTGTGCTCCTCTGAGCCAGCTGTGCTCCCCTGGGCCAGCTGTGCTCTCCTGGAGCTCTCTTGGCCCCTCCCTGATCCAGCTGTGCTCCCCGATCCAGCTGTGCTGCCCTGGAGCTCTCCCTTCCCCTTCCCTGATCCAGCTGTGCTCCCCTGATCCAGCTGTGCCCTTCCCCAGCTCCGTGCTTGTCCCTGCTCCCCTGAGCCTGAGCGTTCCCGGTCCCTGCACACAGAGCATCCCAGGGCTCATCTCCCATCCCAGGGCTCCTCCTGGCCTTTCCTGCTCCCCTGGCTGTTCCTCAGATTTCTCCTCACTCCCCATCCCCTCCATGGCCCTCCCCAGCAGTGCTGCTGTTATCCCAGGCTGGAGTCACACCTGTGTCCCTCTGTGGGACACGTGCCACCAGCAGGGATGGGCAGAAGGGAAGAACTGGGGGAGCTTCCACTGGGGGAGCCTTCCCAACTTCCAGGGCTGGTTTGAATTGGATCTTGGGCTGGAATTCCTGGCTGGGAGGGTGGGGAGGAGCTGCCACAGAGTGCCCAGAGCAGCTGGGGCTGCCCCTGGATCCCTGGGAGTGTCCCAGGCCAGGCTGGACGGGGCTTGGAGCAGCCTGGGACAGTGGGAGGTGTCCCTGGCACAGTGGGAGGTGTCCCTGCCATGGCAGGGGTGGCACTGGATGGGCTTTAATTCCCTCCCAGCCCAGCCCATTCCAGGATTCTGTGATTAAAAGGGTTTTTGTAGGAAGTGTCTCTGTGAGGGTCAGCCCTGGTGTCCCAATGTCTGTCCCTGTCTGTGCCACCACCTTCCCTCATGGCAGGCGTGGTTCTCCTCCTGCTCCATCTCCTCCTCCTCCTCCTCCCATTTCCTCATCTGTCACCTGTTCAGGTGGGAGAGATCCTTAAGGACCAAACAGACTCCCCAAAATTGTCCCTGTGAGGTGAAATGTGCCTGGAGCTGCCCCATGGCCTGATTTGGGGTTGGGGGATGGAAACCTTCACCCCAGCTCTCCCTCAGCCTGTGGGATGGAACTGGGAATATTTGAGATAATTAATCCAATTTATTGAAAGTCAGAAGGATATTTAACTTTTCTCCTGTAATCCCAACACAAACCTTCACTTCCCATAATATCCTTACAGCTCTGATCTTCCTCCTTGTGCTCCCAGCCTGGGAGGCTCTGGGGTCAGAACATTCCCAGTGAATTCCTGTGTTTGTTATTCCTGTTTTCAAGTTTTCTCTCTTAAGAATTTACTTAATTGTCTTGTCCTTAAGAATTTACTGATGCCTTTCCTCTTCTCTCCCCAGAAGTGGAAAGCTAAATAACCATTTAGAAGCTGCTATACACGAGGCCATGAGTGAACTAGACAAAATGTCTGGGAATGTAAGTTCCTTTTCCTTGGGAATTTTCTCCTTTTCCATGTTTCTGCATGTGGCCCTTGGAGGGAGGCTCAGCTTGGGTGGCTTTCTAACAAATTCTGGGTTTGCTTTCTGAAATAACCAGGAATTTTCAATATTTCCCCTGCTTTAAAAACCATTTGCAAGCGTCTGATGGTTCTGAAAAATGGGGAAAAAGTTGTAGGATTTTAGGTGCACTGCAAATTTGATTCCTTTGGACAAAAGAGATTTAGATAATCCCTGGATGGGTTCCAGTCCTGCCCGTGTTCAGGGGGTTCCTCTGGCCAATGACACAAAGTCAGGCTCGTTTGTTTCTCAGCTGGAATAGCAAATTATTGAAACCACTTTTGAAAGCATCTTTCTTTTGAGTGCAAAACTTGTGGAATTCAGTTTTCCCCATGAGAAATGAAAGATGCTGGCATGAAAGGTAAGTTTAAAAAAATTTTTTAAAAAAAGAATATTTCTAATATCACACCCAAGAGTGGTTTTTCCACACTAATTACAGTTATTGTGTAACTCCAGCATCTTTCCAATAAGGAGTTTGGTTTATAAAATGTCCTCATTTTTATTTCTAAAGTATGGCTGTAATTTCATTGCAGCCCACCTAAAAATAAAAAAAATCTATCAGAGCTCATGTAACCTCCCACATCTATTTGGTCATTAATTATTCAAATTATTAATTATAAAATGTTTAAACTCAGGGGAACAAAAGGGGGTTTTGCTGATATTCAGTGCTCAGGACTGAAGATGTGCAGGTTTGGAAGTGAAACTTTGGGGAGCTCTTCTGGACTATAAAAAAGGAAATATATTTATATTTATATTTATATTTATATTTATATTTATATTTATATTTATATTTATATTTATAGATTTGAAGAACAGGAGGCTTAGAGCTGATTTGAGACCCAACAAGAAATATTTTAAAAGTTATTCAGTAGCTTTTAAATAACAACCCAGCCAAATCTTTTGTTGAAACTGAGTTTTACAAACTGAGATTTGAGCTTTGATTTAAAACAGCATCGTTGTGTTTCCCTCCTTGGGAAGGACAAGGAAAGCAGGAGCTGATTGTTGGTCTGTAATAAATCAATTTGGGATGGGTGTTTGGGCTGGCTCATCCTGCTGCCACCTTTTCTCACCCAGAAATGCAGGAATATCAGGAAGGCAGGAGAGGCTGTGGTTGGATTTGCTGCTCTGGTTCTCCTGTCACCCAAACCGATGGAGCTGCAGCGCCCTGATTGAGCCTTTAATTATGTGGGCACAGAATTTGGGATCAGGGCTGATTTCCACAAGGATTTTCATTCCTAGAAGCACTCCCAGGGAATCAGCAGCTCATTTCAGTGACTCGCAGCTTGTGCAGCTCCTGCTGCTCAGCCCCAGCCAGTGGGAGATGGGAAACACGTGCAGCAGGAGCAGCAGCTCCAGGAGGGAATTCTGGCAGGGAATGTCAGCGGCTGGAGAGCTCGGGAAGGAGCCCAGGGAGCTGCTGAGGGATCGGTTCCTCTGCTGGGAGCTGCAGCTGCTGCCGACAGATGGTGGTGGAATTCCACACCAGCTCAGCCTTCCTCCTCCTCCTCTCTCCCCGACTGGTTCTCCCTGAGCTCTCAAATCCATCCAGCATCAGCTCGGAGCTGAATGTTCCTTTCCAACACAAAGAGTTTCCTGAGCATCCCTCCTTCCCTAATAACAGCCCTGAGCTGGATTTCTCCAGTTTTCCCTGTTTTTTGTCATGTTTTATCACTCTGCTCACTACAGTGTGTGAAAGTTTCTCCCTAAATTTGCCGTTGGTGCAGTTTGGGATTGGTCCCTGGTTAGGGGGGTTCAGTCCCTGATGTTGTGGTTGTTTCCCACTGCAGCTGCTGCCTCTCTCCAAGGTTGGGATGCACAGGTTATGGAATCAACCTTTTCCTGCTGGTCTCTCAAAGTTGCTGAGTCCCTTTGTTGGGTGGAGCTGTGAAATGCTCAGAGCTGGTTCCTGGCAGCCCCTCCTGCAGCCCCTCAGTGCCCCTGACCACTGCCCCTCACTAACCTGTGGATATACTTATTTTTAGGTCCACCAAATCCCGCAGGGAGACAGACAAGTGAAGCCTCCAAAACTCAAGAGGAGGAAGATCTCTAGATAACATTGAATGTCTTTGTTACTGGTCCAGTCCTTATCACAGTGAACGTGCACATGAGTCTATCTGTAGGTATTGATCCAGCCGTGGCTCTGTCAATATTTCTGTGGAGACAGCTCGCTGCCAGCGCCCCACGGTGCCACATTTGGGATGAGGAGGAGGAGGAGGAGGGATAGAGGTTGCTGGATAAGCCAATCAGAAATCTTGAAAGGTTGCAGTAACAATGTCAGATGATTACTGAAATTTTTTTTTTTTTCTATAATACTAAAAAATTGTGATTATAAGAAATAGTCCAAATGTTTCTGAGAAATTTTCATTGTGTATATAGATAATACAGAATTTCATGGTGATATCTGAACTGTAAATATTGTACAATATTGTCATGTACAAGCGTACCTAATGCACACTTTATCTTTTATTGTACAAAAAATAGTGTACAAAATTCTTTGGTTTCTATTGAGTACACATACAAGAGACTACCAGTGTAAAGTGATAAATAAAAATACAGCCTAAATGCTTTTATATGATAATGTAAAAGATGCTGTTTTTGTATTTAACAGCAGAGAGAAGGCATGATTATGTAATACCTTAATTCTGACATCCACTTCACACCACTGAGTGTTCATTGCTCTGTCTGTTTGGAGTGAACCTTGCCTGGCAGTGCTGTGCTCCAGTTGAGGCCTGGCAGATTCCCAACGGGATCTGGATCCCAGCTCCAGTGAACCATTCAAAGGCTGCACCCCCTCGGTTGCGTTTGGATTTGCTTAGCTTTGAACGTAGAGCGCTGTAGATTCCATCAGAAAGGACAAAAAGAGAAGAGTAGAGGGATTATTTTAGCCAACTATTTCTGTAGGAGTTTCAGAGCCACCTGAGGAACTAAAGAGTCGATACCCCTGTAACAGCCCCTCCAACCACCCCTAGATTAATTAGCTTCAATTATCTAACGTCATTAACACGGTGTTTCCTCGGCAGGGGGCAGAGGCCCTGCTCTGAGCAGGAATTGATCTCAATCAGGATTGATTTCCATTGATCACCTTGGGTTTGGCAGTAGGAGGAAAGGGCAACGCTCCGCAGCGTCCGGGAAAAGCGATCCCAGGATCCATCTCGCAGTATTAAAACAGGAAAAAAAAAAAAAGTCAAGGGTGGCTGACAAAACTATTAGCAGCAGTAATTTTTATCAGTATTATGTAACATATCAGATTTATTTTATTTAAAAAGAATTATTTATACCATTAACAGATTCTTATATATATTAATGTGGCTGAAATGCGCAGGTTAAATCTATTAACCAAATTATTTATGTTATATTAAGTGAGAAATGTGAAACATATGTAGAAAAAAAAAAGAATTAATACACTACAGATTTAAAAGTCTAAAGCTATGAGCCATTATAAAATTAACGAACGGAAGTGTAGCACAACATTCTTTCCATTTGATTTCATTTTTCTTTTTTCACACGGCCGGTGGCGATGGTGACCCCAGGTAACTCCAGCTCACCATTCCCAGCCCTGGGTGGAGCTTTACCTCCACCCCTGGCTCCGGGACCACCGCTTACCTCAGAGCTCCTTTTCCCCGAGTCCCGCCCGTGGCTCTCTGGCTCAGGACTGGCAGTGATCAGCACCCCGGGCAGCGGAGGATCCCGAGGATCCCCCGAGGATCCCCCGAGGATCGCGGCTCCTTCTCCCGAGGGCCGCGGGGCGGGCGCTGGGGCTCCGCTGCCCGGGCACGCAGCTACCTCGGGGCTCCGGGCTGGCTGCTGTCCCTGGGGCCGGGCACGGAGCCCCTTCCGCGGGCAGCTTCATTTGTCTCCGTCCTCCCCACGGAGCCCTTTCCCTTCCTTCCCTTCCTTCCCTTCCTTCCCTTCCCGGGGGCCGCCGGCTCCGCTTTTTCCGTCGCGCGTGGCCGTGTCCCGGTGGCCCCCGGCTGTCCCCGTCCCTCGGGATTCCCTTTGCCTCCGTGTCCCAGAGCTGAGTTCGTGTCTCCTTTGGCCCTTTAGGTTTGTGCTCCCTCCCCGCTGTTTTACTTTACGTCCCTAAGATTCTGTAAAGTATTCTCGTGCACTTGATTTCCTCGGTTAATAATGGCATTGATGTGGGTGCTAGGAGTAGTTTGTTTCAGTCCATACCGATTTTTTTTTTCTCTCTCTCTCTCTTTTAGAGTTTTTATGGTTTCATGTAAGCAGTTAATGTAAATATTGTGAGCATTACAGGTCATGCAGTGTTGTAACATTTTAAGAAATGTTGCACCGACTTTACGATTAAAAAACTGGTCACTCATACTTGAATTTTGCCCATAGAGCCATTTCTTTCTCTTTGCATTAAAGCATAATCTACTTTTTTGATGGAGGCCCAACCCTTCTTTCTACCTTATTATTTTTTGTTTAATAAATCTCTATTTTTTCTAATAGAAGAACTTAAAAAATGAAAATTTAAAAAAAAAAAATACTTTTTGCCTACTTTCTAATTTAAGAGAGAATTCCTATATTTAAAAGGTGGAGAAAAAAAAAACAAAAAATGAAAAAAAAACCAAAACAAACGGAAAAAAAACCCACAAAAAATTTTTTTCCTCCATTGTGGAAAGTGGAACACCACTGGATTTGTCATTAACATGGCACAATCACCTGAAAGTGGCCGAGCACAGCGAGCCCACGACGCCGATCAGGACCTCGGTAGATTTAGGGAACGCCGTGATTCCTTGAGGATGTAAAAGTGTTGCATATTCTTGTCTATTTATTTATTTATTTATTATGCTTTCTTCTTCTTTTTTTTTTTTTTTTTTTGCTGAAGTGGGTGAACGATGTGGTTGAGTCATTCAGATGACGTTGAAATTAAAGGAAATAATTCTTCTTTCTTATTATGGTGCGTTGTGTGAACGCCAGAAACCGGAACGAAACGAAAATATTTTCATTTCTTTCGATGGATTTTCTTCGTATTTTCAACTTTCTGGCTGGTATCAGCTGCAAAAAAAAAAAAAAAAAAATCAAAAAAAAAATTCCACATAGTTTAAAAATAATTTTAAAAAAAGAAAAAAAAAAAACAACCCCAACTCCCCACCTCTGATGTCCCAGGTCTGTTATCCTCACAGTCTAAGGTTTTAGGGGTTAAGAGGAACTTCAAATTCCAAGGTCTTTCCGAAATCATCTTTGCAGAAGGTTTATGAGTCGTGTGAAATCCTTTTGGAGTCCCTGAGTTTGATGGTCTAGAGATATTAGAGGGCTCGTGGTGGACTGAATTACCTTAGGACTGAATTACCTTTCTTAGCTACAGTTTGTATTTTGCTATGTAGGGTTGTAATGTGAGAATTCCAGAAGAGCCGTAGCATAAAAAGTGCTTTTCTATTTTTTAAAAAAAACCCATTCTAGTCTTACTAAGAATTAGAGAATTTTTTTAATATCAGTTTTGTAATTTTTGATAAAGTTGTCAATATTATGATTAAATCACCAGAAAAAACAGTTCCTGTGCTGTTCTCTTCGGGGCAGGGACTTTTGTCTTCCGACGGATTATTCCACGCCACGATGGGATGCCCACTCTTAAACGGGGCCCACGGGCAGCGCTGTGGAATTAAAATATCAACCCACAGCTGTGAGGTTGAGTGAAATCCATGAGAGCCAAGAGAATTCCCAGTTCAGCCAGCAGAATTCCCAGTGCCTGTCCATGGTCTGAGCGCTCCGGGGAGGCACCGGCGCCGCGTCCCATGGGTAAGTTTGGGAGCTGGTGGCTGTGGAGGCTCCTGCTCACAGCAGCCAGGCTCTGAGCTCATCCCAGGTGTTCACAGCCAGCCCAGCCTGGCCTCTGATCCAGCTGCTCCAGCTCCAGGATTCCCCCCAAAACACCCGGTGCTCCAGGCAGGAGATTTCCAGGGATCCCAAACTGCAGACGGATCCTTCCGTTCCATACCGTTCACACCATCAGGCAGTGATGGAAAAACACTTGGAGGATTAAAAACCAAAATAAATCCTACAAGAAATAAATTGCTCTATCCCCAGGTCAGGAGCCTGGGAGCTGCAGGGACTTCCAAACCCACAGACCCCACACGGAGCATTCCTGGAGCTCCTGGTGCCTGGTTATCCTCGTGCTCCCAAGGATGAGGAGCAATTCCGTGCTCTTATATGTCCTTAAATATTGCCCAGACTCACAGGCAGCCTCAGGCTGGGTTGGTGGTGATGCCATCAATGCTGCCTGAGTGGACAACTCCCCAGAATTCCCACCAGCCTGGTGTGATCCTGTGTTAGCACCTCTCCTCTGGGCTGGAATGGTGACACTTTGTACTGGCTGTGCAGCTGAAATCTCAGCATTGAGAGCTCAGCCCCCTCACCTCCCTCTGCCAGGCCTTGGCTGTGAACAAAGCAATTTTTGTTGTTCTGTTTTAAAAAAATAATAATTTAAAAATCCAAGGTTTTATTTGGAATCCCCCAGTGAAAGAAGATCCTGCAGAGATTCCATCTCCCACGTTTTTACCTGCTGTGAGATAAGGATTTGTCTGTAATTGAGTGTCATCCCAAAGGGAGAGAAGGGAGATAAGCATTTAGAACTGGGGGGAAAAAACCCTTACATTTAGAGCAGCACTGTCTGGAAATTCCTGCTTTGGGAAAGATCTGGGAAGTGGGAAGGGTTTTTTGACTTACACTGGATGAAGAGGGGCAGGGAAGGAAGAGCAGGAGCATCCATGAATTCCTGGGTGAAATCCCAGGGAGGCACTGGCACAGCTTGGCACAGGTTGCAGAGTTCCAAAATTCCAGGCAGGGATTGATCCTGGGCTGAACCAGGTATCAAATGGGCTGAGAGAACAAAAGCTTTTCCAGCTGGTGCAGGTAAGTGGAAAATCCTTCACTGGTAATTCCCCAAATATCTGAGGGATCAATGCTTTGGGTCACAAACCCACAGCATTTCTGCCCTGCTGGTTTCTGCTTCACTGGGACCCACAGCAGGTGATGGGTTGCAGGGTCTGTGCTGGGAGGAACCAACCCCAGGCACCAAACAAGATTCTAGAACAGACATTTTCTTCATCCCACTCGAGAAGTTTCTGTCTCATCAAACCACAATCACCTGAGGAGAAGCAATTCTGAACTCCCAGCAGAAACGCAGCTCGTTTTCACTTCCAGGAAAATAAGTTCTTACTTTTCTCAATGGTTTTTCTCTAGAGAGAAGAAAAAGTCATAAAAATAACAAAGTTTGGGGGGTTGTTATTATCTGTTCTCAATCATGGGATTGAGCTCTCTGCTTCTGAGGAAAAAGGGAAGATTTACATCTGAAAAATAAAAGTTTGCTTTTTCCTTTTCCCTTTCCCTTTCCCTTTCCTTTTTTCTTTTTCCTTTTCCTTTTCCTTTTCCTCTCCTCTCCTCTCCTCTCCTCTCCTCTCCTCTCCTCTCCTCTCCTCTCCTCTCCTCTCCTCTCCTCTCCTCTCCTCTCCTCTCCTCTCCTCTCCTCTCCTCTCCTCTCCTCTCCTCTCCTCTCCTCTCCTCTCCTCTCCTCTCCTCTCCTCTCCTCTCCTCTCCTCTCCTCTCCTCTCCTCTCCTCTCCTCTCCTCTCCCTCATTTGTTGAATTGGGACCAAAAGGAGAATCTGTAGTTCCCAGACTTGGCCTTAAGAGTTTCCTGAACCAAAATAACAAACAGGAAATAACAAATGGGGTATTGGGAAGCAATAAACCTTTGTCATAAAAATAGATGACAAAGTGTTAGACAATAAATCAATAAATACAATATAATATTTAAAATATATTTTAAAAATTTGGACAAACATTAAGGGATTAATGGAAATAAAAGTGTGGGTTTGCCATCCTAAAACCAGCAAGGGAACAATGACTTTATAGAATTGCCCATAAATTCCTGTTTTAGCAGCCACTTTGACACATTTCTGCCCAGATGTTGTGTCCAGGTGTGGCTCCCAGCACCTTTATCCTCAGATCAGGAATCCTCAGCTGCATCCACACAAAGAGTGAGGTGGGGGGAGTTTGTCCTGGTGTGAGCCATGGAAACTGTCCTGGCACATGTGATCCTGGTTAAAATACTTGGAATGCTTTGGGGGGAATGAGGCTGCAGCCCTGTAATGGTGCAAATCAAATCCGTGGCAGGTCAGGAGCCCTCACCAGGGCAGATTTAAGCCGGGTTTAGCTCAGAACAGAGTCAGGCTTTGGGAGTAACAACAAAATCTCTCCATCTGCTGGAACTGATTGGCTTCACTGAGAGCGGAGCTGATATCACTGAGGAATAAAAGAAAGGCAACAAAGCCCAGCAAGCAGCAAATGATGAATTATTCAATGCAAATGTCAACTTTTAGTAGTGGCTGTGGCTGTAAATCTTTTTTTGCAAGGCTGAGCGTTGCCATTAAGGAACTCCATATGATGCTACATCTGTCGGATTTCTTTTATATCATTTTATTTTTATGGGTGCTGGGGAAAAGTATCGGGAATTTCCACGTTCAAATTTTATTAACATCATTTCCCTGACTTCTGTCATCCTCTGATTTAATGTTGGGTTGATTTTTCTGGCGAGGGTTAAATCCATGCCCACTTCAGTGATATCCCAAGCTGTGAGTCTTCAAATGAAAATGGATTTTTGCAGAGAAATTTTAATTTTTCCATGTTTTGATCTTGGGAAGATGGGGAATGGTGAGGGAAGAGTGAGGAGGTGCCCATTACTCTGCGAGTGCCGGGGGATTCCTATCACATCCATATCATCAATCTGTCCAAGGATTTCTATAGCTCCCATTATCCCCCGTGCCTCCAGGATAAGAAGCTGGGAACAATTGCCCATTGTCAGTTTATGAAGGAACTTTTTCATCTTCCTTCCCCAAAGACTCAAGTCTTAATTAAGTAAATTAAAATTAATTACGGAATGTGTACAACAAGATGTTATCACGGCTGTGCCCCACGCTGAGCTCTCTGTGCTGTGCCTGCTCTGCTTCCTGCGGGTCACAGGAAAGGGGAAAATGGTTTCAAACAGCGGGATGGCAACATCAGATGGGAGATTGGGAAGGAATTCCTGGCTGGGCTGGAATTTCCAGAGCAGCTGTGGCTGCCCCTGGATCTCTGGAAGTGTCCCAGGCCAGGTTGGAGCAGCCTGGGACGGTGGGAGGTGTCCCTGCCCCTGCAGGAACGTTCCCCAGCCTTGTGAAAATTTCTCTGTACATTTAAGCTCAAGCTTTGTGGGAGATTAAAAACACCTCCCGGACCTGAGGCTGAAAGAGTTTCATTTGTTGAAAGATAATTTAATATTAAGCAATCCCTACATATCCAAAGGACAAAGGACATTTCCTAACAACCCCCAAAGCACCTCTGTGTATTTTGTAATGATTTCTTGGGCTTTGTTAGGCAGAGCTTTGAACTGAGCCACATTCCAAAGGATGGGAATGCTGCACTTCCATTAATTAGTTTCCAGAGGAAGATGTTGCTATTGATAAGGATGACTTAAGTATCCCATAAAATCATGGATTAAACAGCAAGAGGGAGTGAAGTGTATCCCAAGGATCATTGGACCTGCAGCAAAATGAGCACAATTATTTACTGAATGAAAGGAAAGTGGAAGAGGTTATTGATTTGGATCCTAAAACTTTTAGGAGATGAATATTTCAGAGATGTCAGGTGTTTTCAGAGGAGCAAATGTTCCTGTTCCATGAGCTGGGCAGAGCCAGGAGACTCCTCAGTGTGAGCTGGGCCAGGCCAAGGAGGGACCATTCCCAGCCTGGGAAAGGGGAAAAGAAGGGATGGGGTTGGTGCTCCCTTCCTTCAGCCCCACCTGTTCCATTGGCAGGGAGAGCAGGGTCATCCCTTCATCCCACACATCAGGGGAGCCTCCTGGGGTGCAGCTTTTGGGGCACCACTCAGCTCATCTGAATGAACATTCAGTGTCTTCCCAAATGTCATTAATAATTAATAATAATCTAACTAATTAGATGGCCTTTAATTATCAGGTCCATAGTCTTTTTTTTTTTTTTAATGATCCTTAAAAGATGGAATGAGACTTCTCAAAAATTTCCCTCAGTTAGAGACCTCCTAATTTCTAACTCTTTATCCTCAACGAAGTTTATTTCTACTTCTTTCTTCTATAAAACCAAGCCCTGGTAAGGCACAGCTGATCAGAAGTTCATGTTCCCTTCTACTTGTTTCTGGAACTAAAGAAAGAGTGAAATGGCTCAAAGTTTTTGCTTCTCAGAAAAAGGAAAGTGAAAAAGCAAGGTTGTTTTCAATCAGCTGCTGGTGGTGCTGCAGAAGGGCATCATGACCCATCATACCAGGTAAATAACCATGAACTGAAAGTTTTCTTGTCTCGGCAATTGCTGCTCTTAACTGCAGTTGCACGATCTCTCCTTTGTTTGAAACCTGAGAGAACTCTTCCCTCAGCCCCGCAGACAATTGCACCTATTCAACTCCTGGGAGAGCTCAGGAACACGGGGGCGTTTGGAAGCTTTTCTGGAGCATCTCCTCAGCAGAGAGTGAGAAGCACAGTCTGATCTCCAAACAAACCCAGCTAAATTTACCCTGCTCCCACCCACCCTGGCAAGGACTCTTGCCACAGTTCCCTGCTCACACGTCTGGGTCAGGGCTGAATTGCTCCATGAAAATTGGATTGCCATTCCACAAAGCCTTCCAAAGGCTTTGGAAATTTATTTCTCACTGCTCTGCTTTTCCCAATTGCTCCACAGCTCTGGCTCCTGGTGACAGAAGGAGACCTTGCTTGTTTTCTGCATCACTGGGGTAAAATGTTTTGCTTAAACCCAAAAATTCCAGCCCCAAGACAGTGGTGCAAGGGTTTTGCCTGTGGGGAAGCCTCAGCCAGTGTCACCAAGCAGAGCACTGAGTAATCCTTGCAAGTTTTGAAGCTCCATCAGAGCATATTTGACTTTTCCCTCCCGTTGTTCTGATTGGGATATCACCCCACAGCAGCAATTGTCTCCTGATTTCCACCCTCAGTGTTGGTTTTCATCTGCTCTGAGAGCTGTTCAGATCTCCCTCTGGATGTGTGATCACTGCTCCCTCTCCAGCCAGCAATCACATCCCTCTCCAGCCCTCATTCCACGGGAGCAGGGGAAGGAACCTCTCCTGTCTCTCGCTGTGATTGTTCCTGCAATGATTTTTTGGGCATTTGGGCAGCTGGATTTGTTACCCCTGTGTTTGAGGAGGAGGAGTTGCACTTCTCAGTAGTCTGAACAGGACGTGGATGTTTCACTCCTAAATAGCCACACTTGGAGTTGTGCTCCTGTTGGAATCAGCTGAAGTGTGTAGATGTTTGTTGGTTGTTTCCAGACAATCAGATCTGATTTTATTTTCAAGATGTTGATATTAAGAACCAGAATTATTATTTCAAAATAAAAATATTGATGTAAAAGAAAGGAAGATAAAATTAATGTTGCTGTACAAGAAGACACCTAAGGTCTTGTGCCCTGATGGAGGAATGGCTGCATGGGGATTGACTCCCCTGTGCCATTTGTATTTCCAGGTCAGAACCCTGCCAGCTCCTGCAGGAATCTGCTCCTCGCTGGGGGTGGGACTTTGCCAGGGAAGTCAGAGAAATGGATTTACAAAACTCCTCCAAACAGCAGCTCCAGCTGCTTCCTAAACAGCCCGTGTGGGATGGGCTGTTTTGTCCTGGAATAACATGGCACAGCTATTTGCTCACATGTCCCATCTTTTCAGGGCTTTGAGTCTCTCTTTGCTCTGAAAGCATCTTTTCCACACCACAGAGCCCTGATCCATGACTGAGAGAAGCTGTGGCTGCCCCTGGACCCCTTGAAGTGTTCCAGGCCAGGTTGGACAGGGCTTGGAGCCACCTGGGATAGTGGAAGGTGTCCCCATGGCAGGGGTGGGAATGGGATGGGATTCAGGTCCCACTCTGCCATCCAGAACTTTCCCAACAGGAGCTTTCCTGCACTGCTTCCCCTAAAGGAGGAATTTCTCACTGTGTTTGAACATTTCTGGTCCATCTGGCACTGAGGAACTCCCAGAATTACTTCTGTAATCCAAAAGATTACACTCAATTTGTGCAAGGAAGAACCACAGAACCCCAGGATCACTGAGGTTGGAGAAGATCTCCAGGACTGAATCCAACCTGTGAGTGGTCCCAACTAATGAGATGATCCAGTGTCATTTCCCATTCCTCCTCTTTGTTTGCTTAATTCACAGCTATATCCTCTTTATAGTGGGAGATCCTAATAATCTGCACTTATAGGGTTTATAAACTATTGGAGAAGAGTAGGATGTCCTAAGGTGGTAGGATTTACAAACCCACAGAGGATTTTCTGGGCAATAAAAGAAATAAAAGCACAGAACTATCTGGTTTTTTCATCTTCTGGCATGCAAATGTTGCAGTTCTGAATATCACATTAAAATATTGCCTAAATCCCTCTTTTAATTTCCAGAGGACCACACATCTGGCAGCAACTCGCAAAACATTGCAGAACGTTCTGGAAAAAAAATGAAAGTCTATCAAATCTTCATCTTCTATTAGGGTGGGACTTAGAACTCTTCTGTAACAGACTGAGTTATGTTTTCTTGGAGCAAGGAATTGCCTTCATGTCTCCCAACATGAACCCCTGCAAATGATGTTCCTCCCCTGGATCCAGAGGCAGCTCACATTTATATCCCAAAAATCTCCCAATATTGCAGAAACCTGTCAGGTTGCACGTTTTGCATGGCAGCTGCAGCTCTCTCAATCACTGTTATTAGAGAATATTTGCACGAGTTTCCACCTCTGTCAGTTGAGACAATTTTTTTTTGCAATTTTGCAAAACAATTTCCCTCCCCGGGTCTCTGCACACGTCGGGAAGGCTGCGCTGATTGAGCTCAGCAAGTGGCACTTTTGGAGTGCCTGTTTCTCCTCAGAAAATCAGCCTGGGCAGGAGTTTCACAGAAAATTAGGGGCTTTGTTTGAAGAAAGTTCATTGTTCCTGCAGCCCTGCTCTCTTTTATTTCAGACAAACAGACGTTCCCTGCTTTGCTGGGATCGATGAGTGAGGGGATATATTGGGAAGTGGTGTGGGTTTGAAGTGGGATTTGCTTTGATATTTCTGTGCAAATCCATGTGATGGCTCACTGACTCATACAGCTGAAAATAGGCGGTGATATCAAGCCCAGAATTCTATACAGATTTTTTTTTCCCCCCCTTTTCTTGCTTAGCTAGCTGCTCTTCCAAAAAAATTCAGGTCATTATTCAAATCTGTGCTTAGATTAAAACTCCAGATAGCATCACTCTTACTCATTGATGAATCACACTGGAGCAAATTTTGGTCCTACTGAACTCACTCTGTGTTGCCTTAGTCATAAGTTTGTTTGGCAAATCACATGTCATGCTCGAATTAAGCACTTGCTTAAATAAGATTCTTTTAAAATACATTCAGGAAAGTTTGCACATAAGATTTCTATAGATAAGATTTATATTGCAAACTTGTCAAAGCAAAACTAGAGAATGAAAAATTCTGTTAATTCTGAGTTAAATCATGAATTTATGTTGTCAGCAACAAACCTAAAGGGATTGCTGGGCATACATGAAATTCAACTTCTTTTCTACAGTGTATTTATAAAGTCATTTTAAATATTGGCTTTTGGGAGGCTTTGGAGTAGCAAACTCCCCCTGGATGTAGTGATGCCACCACCACCCACAGGGCTCAGTGTCACCACAGCCTCTGCTCTGCCACTGCTGACACCAACTTGACCTTTCCCAGAGATTTTTTTACATCTCCTGATTCCTCTGCCAATACCAAATTTGCACTGAATGTTTGAAACTGACACCACATGGCTCTTTACATTAACAGGGCCATTTTATCCCTGAATGAGGATAACTGGAATTTACTGAAATTATAATTTAAAAGCTAAACATAAAATAGCCAATACGTAAATAAAACCGTTTTCAAAAATAGTTAGAACAAAACAGCTGTGAAATGATATTGAAAGGAAGAGCAGGCACTGAGGTGGGGATGGTTATAATAAATTATAGATTATCAACCTCGTGGCAGATGGGAACAGGGTTTGGGTGGATGCATCCATAGCTCCAGCTCCTCCCTGCCTCGTGAAATGAACCCTGTAAGCACTGACATGTTACAGGTATGGCTAAAAGAGGGGGGAAAAAAGGGATTTAATATGTTAAAAGCATGCTCTGAATGATGATGTGCCCGTGGGAATAGGCCAAATGCAGAAATGAGATTGGCAAATTGCAGTTTGGCAAATTGCAGCCAAACCACAGCAGGATCCATGGAACCACGATCATCCAACTCCTGATGCCGCAGCAGCCGAGGGCTCCGCTCCCATCCCGAGCTGGGAGAAGGAAAAGCTCTGGAGGAACTGCTCAAACACCAGGAATTCCCACAGGAATGGAGACCTGAGAGCTGCTCCTCAGGAAATTCATAACTCCACGGTGTGCCAAGACCAAGGAGCCAACAGCTCCTTGTTGTGGTTGTCCTGTCCCAGGGAGAACCTGCTCCCTTTCCAGCTGCTAATGGAGCAGAACAAACCCTGTTATTAAAGAGGTGCCAGCAGGAAAGGAAAGCTGGGCATGGAACCACAACTTCCCAAGCTGGAATATTTGAATGTGTCCCAGGTGATGTGAGGTCACTGTTTGCTCAAGCTTGGTACCTTACAAGTGGAGTTTGGATAATCCAGCTGGGTTGGGATTGCAGCTCCTGGCAGCTTTATGGATCATTTTCCTCGAAAGGATTAACCTGTGACTTCAGGAAAAGCTCACAAAATATCTGCTTGTTTAAAATGGAGAGAAGTGTGCAAAGAAATTAATTAACAACCAACCACCAAATACCATGGGGGAAATGGGAATGGATTAATTTGTGCTCCTTAAAAACCTACCTATTGCAATGGCATTTTTCTCAATTGAAGAATGAAACTCTGATGCAATTTTACTATTATATACTGGCATTATTTTCCACTCCTTTATTTCTCCTTTGTTTCCAAGAATGATTAATTAGTGACACAACTTGGGTACCTGCAGAAACATTACCAAACCCAGCCATTCTTTTGTCTTGCAAGGTTTTTTCCTGTACCTGGAGTAGCCAGAAGCACCAATGTCCTTTTTTATGATCTCATAGGATTATTTAGGATTTCAGGGTTAGGAATTTCCATCATGCCTCTGACATTTCCTGATTTTCCTATGGGATGTCTGTGCAGGCTCCAAAGGAATGGTCACACGTGGTTTGGGCACCTCTTCAGTTCTCTTTGAAGTTTCAGCTGCTCCTGCTCCTCTCTGCATTGGCTCTCCCAGAAATTCTGCCTCTTTTGGAGGCTGGGTGTTTGCAGTGCCCTGAGAACCACAAATACTCCACAAATATTCCAGAATCACACAATCAATTGGGTTGGAAAACACCTCTGGGATCACTGGGTCCAACCTGTGACTGATCAATAGTCACATCCAGCCTTTCCTTAACACCTCCAGGGATGGGGACTCCAAACCTCCCTGGGCAGCCCCTGCCCATGTCCACTCACCCCTTCTGTGAAGAAATTCCTCCTCATGTCCAGCTAAACCTCCCCTGGCACAGCTTAAAATTTTGTCCTCTCATCCTGCCACTACCTCGAGTAATCCATGATTTTCATTTTCAAGCTTCCAAGGCTCCCATGTGAAAACTGATTTAAAAGAATCTCCATTCCCTCACTTTCACCAGTGCCCTCTTGCCCTGTCTGCTCTACTCCGTGGCCACAATTCAGTTCCTGCTTTTCCCTCTTTTCTTCCTTTTTTCCTTTGTGAAGTTCAGAGGAATTTTATGAGCAGCTGCTGCTCTGTCCATGCCTTGGTGTGGGACACAAGGAACACACAATTCCAGGGATCCAGGGGAAGGCACAGCTTCTCTGAGCAATGCTGTTCCAGGGCCTCCCCACCCTCCCAGGGAAGAATTCCTTCCCAATATCCCCCCATCCCTGTCCTCTGGCAGTGGGAAGCCATTCTCTGTGTCCTGTCACTCCAGGCCTTCATCCAGCTTCCAAAACAAACTCACTGCTCCTCCTTCCACTGAGTTTTTTAACCAAAAGCACAAGAGTGAAGGATGTGCTAAGGGGCAGAGCTGTCCCCTCTTTTCAGGGAGCATTGTGGAGTCCTTAATCTTTATTTGAGAAGAAATCCCTGAGCTGAGCACGGCTCCCACTGCTCCTGAGGGAAGCAGGAGCTGCTGTAAAGGTGTGACTCCCCTGGAGCAGCTCCTCAGAGCATTTGTGTGTTTATGCAGATCTGGTTGTACCTGGAGCAGCAGCTCTCAATGAATGGCAATTTGGAAGTGGGAATACTGCATCAGCTTTGCTGTGACTGCTGTCTGCACAGTAGAAATGTCTTTTTTTAAACTATTTTCTTGAAAATCCCTTTGACAAGGAAGCAGAGCAAAGTGAAGCTTGAATACATCTTTAAATCTGCATGTTGATTGCATAACTCCCCACGACAGCTCCAAACTTCCTTTTGTTATTACAAATGTGTGCACAGAGCACTGCAAACATTGTCCCCACTCCTCACTGCCAACGAGCACTTTCATTTTCCTTTTGACTCTTCCTGCAGCCCAGCAAATATTTGTGTTTCTACATGCATGGCAACGTTGCTGAGAGGTTTTGGTTTTGCTGTGAAGGTTTTCAGCCCCATTTTGCAGGAAAATGGGGGAAGTACAGAGCACACAGAGGTGACCCTGCTCCCATACAGGGGATGAGAAGCTTCTCTCTGATTTGCATTGCAGTCAGATAAAAGTAAAATCTTCACTTAGGGAAACATCCCCTGACTCCAATTGGCACCAGCAATTTGGGATGGGGAATTGCTTCCAGGAGCGAGACCTGGGTTATTTCTGCACAGCAGGAAATGGTTCTACCCCAGCTGGGGAGATTCTGGGGGTTTGCAGGGTTCTCTCTGCATGGAACATTAAACATTCCCACTCTGGTGGGTGCTGCCACTCCAGAGCAGCACCAAGCAAGGACATCAACCTCAGAGCAAGGTGGGCAGGGAAAATGTTGCCATTATGAATCAGAAATTGTTATTTCTGATTAACCCAGATGACAGCAATTGTCAAGGAGGGTTTGTTGGGATTTTGTAGGTGAGCTTTTAGGTGGAGTTTATTTTTATAAACGGTACTCTTGGTGTATTTCCTAATTTCTTACTTTTATCTAGTGGCAGGTGTTCCAGCCCATGGAATGAGGTTGGAATTAGATGACCTCTAAGGTCCCTTCCAACCCAAGCCATTCTGTGATTTTATGATTTTACAGTTGCCTGAAAATTTATTTTTAGAAAGCAGCCCCACTTCTACCCCTGTGCTGAAATCCAGCAGAACTACAGAGCTCTGAGGAGGGAAGGGAGCATCTCTTACTTCTGGGACAGACTTTTCCAGAGTCCCCTTTATGGCAAGTCTGGCTTCTGAGATATGAATAAAAATAAAAACAGTTTTCAGTGCTCCATGAGTCTTACTTTATTGATATTTTAATTGCAGGATAGGAGTTGCTTTAATTCTTTGAAACAAGCTGGGGAGCTCCTCAAAATGCACTGATTTAAAAATATGTATAAATAAATAAAGAATTATCTTGTGTTTGCCTTCTGAGGTGAGAGATTTTGGGATAAATTTGCATACATTTGTAAACTTGGTTTTCATGATTTTTCTCTGCTATGTTTTTAATCAACTATAACAGTTGATTAAATCTCTCTACTTTTATTTTCCAGAGTTAAAGGGCATAAATAGCATCCTTATTATGTACTGATTTTAACAATGCTTTTCTAGTTCCAATCATAATCATTATTTTCTTCACTGGTCACTGCATTGTAAAGTTTCCTTTCTCCTGGTGGTAAAACCCCAGATTTCTGTGGGTTTCAGCTGCCCTCCTGCAGGTGCCCAATGGTTTTACTCGAGAATTCCAAATCAAATTCCTCTGGTTTCATATCTGCATTATTGTTAACTCACTTGTTGAATTGGGTTGTAAAAGAGCCCAGTCAAGAGTAGATTTATCTTTTGAGTCAGAATCCAAGATTTTATACCACAGGAAACAGCTGCAGCAGGTTCCTTTAAAGAGCTCCCGGTGCCTGTGGTAACCTCCACACACAAAGCACAATTGCCTTTCATTTTAAACCTATTTCTTGACACAACTAGTTTTGATATAAAACTCTCAAATCAGGAGCTTCCTGCTGCTTTTCATCATTGTCCCTTCCTGCTGTAATTTGGGGGAATCTGCCATTTTCATGGCTGCCCTTTTTATTTCATTTTATTTGCCGTTGGGCTTGAGATTTTAACTCCATTTTCGACTTTTATAATTTTCATTCAGAGCTTTAAATCTCCCAGGAAGCTATTCCATACTCGATTTCAGGCTTTGGCTGATAGGTTTGGGTGACCTCCGAGGGGAAAATGTGCAGGCTGCCAGTTCCCTAAACCCTTGGAATAATTGGAAATAGAAATGGTTGGGAATGATACATTAACTCTGAGCATTAGGCACTAAGCATGCTTGCTGGCTACTTTGATCAAGCTCTTTTTTTCCTGACAAAACCCCCTTTGAAATGAATAGGACAGAGGTTCCTTTCACTTCAATCAGAGTTCTCAGACACAGGGAGAAAGGAGGACTTCATAACCTTTAAAAAGACTCCCCTCGTCCATTCATGGATCTCCTGGAAAGCTCAGCACTTTCCCTTGTGCTGGAGTTACTAAGCCAGCTCCTGGATACTTTCAGGCTTCCTTCTAGTGAGGATTTGCTTAAACATGAGATCAGACCCCTCTGGAAAGAGCTGGAATCTGGGATTTACAGCAGTAGGAGCTGCAGCACTGGGAATATTTGGTGATATGGGTAATCAGAATCTCTTTCCTACTTGCACCTTCTGAGCCTGTACCTGGCACTGCAGATGATTCTTTGTGCACTTCCTACCTTGATTATTTGTGTGAAATTACAGGCAAGTGAGCAGCACCCTAAACATTCCAGTTCTCTTTTATCACCTTGAATGAAGGTTTTGGACAGCCAGCACCGTGCCCTGGCAGGGGCCATTGTCACTTCTGGAATCTCGGTTTCTGCACTCTTTGAGCTTTTATTTTTTTTTTTTTTTTTTACTACTTTTTGTACTTTGAAGGTAACAACACACAGAGTAAAGAAGTAGTACATGCCCCTGCTGGGTCATGTTGCAATAGTGTAGACTGAGATAATCATCCATAAGTGATGCTTCTGCTTGGAGAAGATTAATGCAGTGAGATTGGAAGTATTAGGAAAAAAAAAGATCAAAACCAAACCAACAAATAAACAGAATAAATCTGCAAAAAAGAACTCCAGAAATATCCCAGGCTTTAGGCAGCTATGGTGAGAACAAGGATTCCTTGTGTTAAATGTCACTATGGAGAAGCAGAACCAAAAGCAAGGATGTGATAAAGCCCCCAAGCCTATACAGCTTTGACATTTCCACTGATATAGATGTTTAAATAAAATTTGAGGATTTTTGATCTGGCCAGTGTTTAAATGTGCATATTCAATTTCATTACCTCCCTGAAGATGAGTCAGAACACAACTATTGCACAAATAATTTCATTTGAGACATTGTTTCCTTGATTTGTGCATGAAAAGTAAATTATTTTATCTACAGGTGAGTTACAGCTCATGATTTTTTTACAGCTACAACTCTTCAGAAAACCTATAATATTTTACAAGAGGAAGAGATCAGATTATGTGCTTTAAAGATGGATGGTTCTGGCTTAAAGCTAAACTAATGTAAGCTGAAACTTTAGTTCCTCCCATGTTCAGCTCTGTGCAATGGCTTTTTTGACTACATAAAAAAACTCCTTCTGTATCCTACAGGGCATCATTTTTAAAAAAAAATGCATTGCTTGTAGAAATAAAATAATGGGATGAGCTTAGGACTAAGAGCTACCTGGAGGGTAAATATGTTTCATTTTTGTACTTTTTTTTTTTTTTTTTTAATTTAAGCAGTGAAAAAGAGCAGAACATGCACACAAAGGGAAAAGGTTGTTATTATCTATTGTTCAGCTGTGCTGACTGAAAGGGGGAAAAAGTCTTCCAGCAGCGTGTAAAATGCCTGTTCCTTGCAGGAGCAGAAAGAGGAAAAGTGGTGGGGGAGGAAGGACTTGAGGAGGAACTGCCTGTTCCTGTCCCAGGGATGTCACCTGTGCCTCAGCACTGCCCAGGTGATGGCATCCAGGTGGAAAACACAGCTCAGGCAGGACGGTGTCACAATCACCCCGTGAAATGCCAGCCCTCCTCTGCTGCCACTTCCTGAATCGCTTCAGGGGCACCAAACCCATTTGGGAAGTTTGGCCCCTTCTAAAACGGTGCTGAATTATAAACTCTAAGCTAAACCATACAATATTTAAAATATTTACCTGTTAATTCTAATTCAAGGCAAGAGTTGTCTGTCTTATGAAATAAAAATACTCTAAGGGAATTATAAATAAGTGCAGTCTATCACAGTTCTGTTCTCTGTTCCTTTTCTCATATTTTCAAAGCTTCATTTGCTCACATGACTGAACACTCACCTGATGCTTTCATAGCAGTAGTTAATATCATTTCCAGATCTCTTTCCCAAGCTAATTTGGGTCTGTGGCTGATGAACACAATGTTCTTGCTGCTTTTTTTTTCCCTCCTGTGTATTCCTGTGCTTGTTTCATCTTCCCTCTCTCTCTCTCTCTCTCTAGCTGACACAATTCTTTAGTCTTCATTTTGTAAATCATGTGTTTGTCACGAACAGCAGTTGTATTTGCTATACAAAACCACATAAATAAAAAACACAACAGGTAACTAAAAATAAAAGGCAAGTCAGAGACTGAAGGTATTTTTTTCTAATTAAAAAAAAAAGGAAATTAGGCACAGTTGGCAGGGTGATCCAAAGAGTGAAGTTTTGAGTAAGAGTTTTAGTTTATTTCAGAATAAACCTTATTTCAGAAGGTGACACTGACAAGTCCTGTGAGAGCTCTAAGGTGGAGGAGAGAGAAGCAGCTGCTTGGTCTCAGGGTATCAAAATAAAATGCAAGTGAGGAGATACTTGAGGTACTAAGGGTCTTTGATGAAGGGTTTTGCAGACTAATGTTAACTCATGCAGGAAACTCTGGATGGGCAGAGGACTGAGGCTTTGTCCAGGTGAGAATTTGGGATTACTAAGTTCCAAGTTGCAGGACATTGCTCTTGATGGAAAGAGTGATGAAGGAGTTTAGTAAAGTAAAACATGAGGAGTTCCACCTCAACATGAGAATGAATTTTCCATGAGGGTGGCAGAGAATGGGAACAGGTTCCCAGGTAGAGTGTGGTGTCATTCCAAACTCACCTGCTTCAGGTGACCCTGGTTCACTGGATGGTCTCCAGAGGTCCCTTCCAACCCTAAATATTCTGTGATTCTGTTGAAAAAAAATATAAAATATTTGTGCAGGAACAAGTTTGTGTTTGAAGTGTTGGTTTGTGTCAACCTTCCTGACATTTTCACGGCTGTAACTCTTTAAGCCCACAGTGACCATCGAGGAGATAAACCCACTGCTTTGTCCAGAGAGTGGGGACACTGTGGGGACATTGTGGGGACATGGCAGGGAGACACTGGGGACACTGTGAGGATACTGTGGGGACAAAACGGGAATATTGTGGATGTTGGGAACAGGAACGGTGTGGATGTTGTAGAGCAAACAGTGGGGACACTGTGGGGGAGACAGGGAGGACACTATGGGGACACGGCAGGGACAATGTGGGGACACTGTGGGGGAAGCGACAGGGACGTGGTGGGGACTTTGTGGGGACACTGTGAGGAGACAGCGGGGACTCAGTCGCGACACTGTGGGGATCACAGTGAGGAGACATTGGGAAAAAACTGTGGGGACAGTATAGGGATACAATATAGGGAGAGACAGTGGGGACACTGTGGGGACACCGTGGGGGCACGGCAGGGAGACAGCGGGGACACTGTGGGGACCCGGCGGGGACACTGTGGGGACATTGGAGACAGCAGGGACACTGTGGGGACCCGGCGGGGACACTGTGGGGACACTTTGGGCACCCGGCGGGGCACAGCAGAGGCACTGTGGGGACACTGTGGGGACACTGAGCACCCGGCGGGGACACTGTGGGGACCAGGCGGGAACACTGTAGGTACACTTTGGGCACCCGGCGCGGACACAGCAGAAACACTGTGGGGACACTTTGGGCACCCGGCGGGGACACAGCAGAGACACTGTGGGGACACTTTGGGCACTCGGCGGGGACACAGCAGAGACACTGTGGGGACACTTTGGGCATCCGGCGGGGACACAGCAGAGACACTGCGGGTACACTTTGGGCATCCGGCGGGGACACAGCAGAGACACTGTGGGGACACTTTGGGCATCCGGCGGGGACACAGCAGAGACACTGTGGGGACACTTTGGGCACCCGGCGGGGACACAGCAGAGACACTGTGGGGACACTTTGGGCACTCGGCGGGGACACACTGCGCTCACTCCGGACGCTCGGCACTCTCCGCTCTCGCCCGCTCCCGCCGCCCCCCTCAGGCTCCCTGTGGCTCCCTCAGCCTCCCGCCCTCGGCTGCGCGCGCAGCGCCGCTCCCGCCGCGCGGGCTGCCGGGAGGGCCGAGCGGCTGTGGTTAATGTCCGCCATGTTTGCCATGGCGCAGGGAGCGGACCGAGCGAGCCCGGCGCGGATCTAGGGCTGCGGGGCGTGCGCTGCGGGCTACGGGCGGCCCCGCCGGGAGCTGCGCCGGGGCGGCGGGACCCTCCATGGTGGCGCGGGCGCGGCGCGGGAGCGGCTGGGAGGCGGCGGCGAGGCCGCACTGAAGGCCCCCCCCCCCGCCCGCCCGGCCCCGGGGTGTTATTGTGAGGGGGAGACAATGAGCAAACTCTCCTTCCGCGCCCGGGCGCTAGACGCCGCCAAACCGCTGCCCATCTACCGCGGCAAGGACATGCCCGACCTCAACGACTGCGTCTCCATCAACCGGGCCGTGCCGCAGATGCCCACGGGGATGGAGAAGGAGGAAGAATCGGTAAGGGAGCGCGGCGCAGGGGGGGCACCATTGTTTACAGGCACCCCCCGCACGGGGAACCGGCCGCCGGTATTCACCAAGCGCGCTACGCTCGCTCCGCCGCGCGGCGCGCGGGGCGCTGCGCAAACGGCGCAGCGTAAGCCGCGGTCCGGCGCCGCGAGCGGGCCCTGCCGCCGTCCGCCATCTTCTGCTGCGCGTCCCGGGCGCGGGTGAGCGGGGGGGGCTCGGCGTGAGGGCGGCGGGACGGGCCGGCGGCAGCGCGGAGCGGAGCGGGCCGGCGGAGCGCGGTGTCAGAGGCGGCGGAGCGCGGCGCTGGCCCGGCGGAGCAGGGGCGGGCTGCGGGACGGGGCTCCGGCTGCCGGAGCGGCTCGGGATGTCAGAGCGGTGGAGCGTGCGCGGGGTGCCGGAGCGGCTCGGGGTGTCAGTTCGGATTGTCGCTTCGAGGCTGCCGGAGCCGAGTCGGGATGTCGGAGCGGCACAGCGGCTTGGTGTGCCGGCTCGCCGTGGCGGAGCGGCGGAGCGGAGTGTCGGAGCCGGGATGCCGGAGCGAGCTCGGGCTGTGCCGGTGCGGGGTGCACGGGATGCCGGAGCAGCTGAGGATGCCGGGGTGCTGCAGCGGGCTCGGGATGCCGGCCGGTGGAGCGGCTCGGGGTGTTGTGAACTAAAGCTGATACTACTGCTGCCAGCCGTGTTGTGAGTGGCTGTCAAGTCGCTCGGGCTGGAGCAGGGGAGGTGGTGGCGGCGTGAAAGTGCTGGGTGCAGCGTGTGTGCTGTGCCACTCCACAGGGAACGAGCGGGTCCGGGCCGGCTTCTCCCTTTCCCTCTCCTCCGGCCGGGTGTCCCCGAGCCCGGCGGCAGCTCCGTGCCGCGGTTTGGGGTGCTGTCAGTCCTTGCGCTTGGTAGAGACGCTGTGCACATGTGGGGCTGAGGGCACACACACCATACACATTGTGCACATGTGAGGCTGCAGGGACGCACGGCAGCTTTGGCTCCCCGTGTGGGACAATGTCTCTGTTCCTGCAGCCACCCCCGGTGCTGCTCGGAGTTATTTAACACCGATGGTTTGTGCTGCTTCTTGCTTTGCATGGCATGGCAGAAGCGTCAGCTGGACGCGTTGCGTGAAGCGTTGGAGCTTTAATGTTCTTTCCAAATCAGCCAGGCAGTGTTCGGCGTGGACATGTGATGTTTGTTCTGCTCGTGGTGTTAAAGGGTGGAAAAGCTTTTGTGTGCTGAGGTAAAGATAAGTTTCAGGGGGTTTTGGTGAGCTGTAGGACAGCTTTGAAAACGCTTGCCAGCAGTTCCGGCGTCCTCCGATGTGATCTTCAAACACTTTTCTGTAAGAGTAAGGTTTATTTTGTGCTCCTGGGAGTTGTGTAAGCTCAGACAGAGGCTGTCGCCTGATGTGTCTGTACTTGCAGAGCCGATAGTAAATGCACCCTCCAGAATTTCCTCAATGAATCCGTGTCTCCGCCTCAGCCAAACCTCTGTGCCTGTGGATTGGCTTTTCCGAGGTTACAGCTGTCAAAGGAGGCTCCGTGCTTTCCTCATTGCTTTTTCTCACCTGACTGTTGGTATTAAAAGGAATCCTCTGTCTTATCATGGTGGGGTTTTATTTTTGAATTTGCTGTGTATAATACACTGTGATCAAAACTTCAGGAATTCCCCAAGAGTAACTCTGCTAGAAGCTGGGATTGTAGTTAAAAGAACAACACTGGGTACTAATGAAGCAATATTAGAGACTAATTTGGTTTTCTCAGCCTCGAAAGTCTATCTTGCAGTGCTGTGTTTGCATTTAATATTTAAATTAATTCCTAAAAATTGCTGTTATTTTGATAAATCATGTTTAAAATAAAGTTGTTAATGGAAGACTGCTGTAAGAGTTCGAGCAAACAAGCTGCTTAAATGATTGAGAAGATTAGATTTATACTTCAATAAAACTACTTCAGTGTTGTCCTAAAAAGTTGTTTTTCTGTGGGAGTGAGGTTTGTTTTCTCTGCCCTGACATGTGGCTCTGTTTGATATATTATGTAATAGTCTCAAAATGAAATGACTGAAGCAATAGATAAACATAGTGTGAGATGCATCAGCCAGGCAAGATTATAAACTGCTATTCTTAGATTATTCAGATCATTGCCATGTGGTGATGGTTTCATTCATGGCTTGTCCTTCTCCCAGTGTAGCACAGATAATTCTTAATTGTACTTCCTTCTTTAAATGATATGAAAGCCCTTCTGGGAATGACTATTGAGGATGACAGCAGTTAAATATTTGAGAAATACCTAGACACCTTTAATTCATAGCAAATACTGCTGTGATCAATTTGATGTATTTCGAAAGGGACTTTTTGGAGAGAGAGAGAAACCTCTGCACCCTCATTTTTTCCATCTCAATTTCTAGGGTGTCTCAAGGCCTTTTTTTCCTGAGTGAAAGTTGTTTGAAGCCTCAGGGTGGCTGCTGGTTTCCATTTGCCGTTCAGAGCCACAAACCTCGTGTTCCTCTGGCCCCAGGACTCCGCTCTCCTCCCGGTGCCACCCTCTGGGAAGCCTTGGTGGCACCAGACACTTCTTGTAGCACAGCGTGTCATGAGGTCAGACAGCACCTTCGGGATCTATTCTGCTGGAAATCATCATTATTTACACATTTAGAGGATTTCAAACATGCTTGAGTGACATTGTTCCCTTGTTCTTTACAACCCAGCCTCGCTGGTGGAAGCATGTGCTTGAATTAGTTGGTGATTGATCTTTTGGACGTACAAAAGTGCAGATTTTGGTTCTTTCATTCTTGATGAATATTCTGCAACTGTTTCTGTATGAGTATCTCCGAGATTTATATCCACTCGCAGCGTTTCACAAATCAGCAGCTCATTTCTCTCACTTGGAGATTCCAGCTGTGAAAGAATTAGGTTTCTCTTCTGTAGCATGTTTATGTTATAAATGCTTATAATTTACTCTAAATTAAACCTGAGGAAGAAAATTGTGTGGGTTTGTTTTGAAACTCACGTGAGAGAGCGATCGCTGTGAAGCAGAAGCAGGAAGGTCCTTTCAGGAGTTCAGAAACTGAGCAGGGACACTTGGGTTTTGTTTTTGGTTTTTTTTCTGATGAGTAAGACTTGTATTTCCTAATGCTAATGAATTGTTTTGACTGGAAAGGGAGAAAGTTGCAGAATAGATAAGCCTTGGTTTTGTTTCTTATCACATAACTGTGTTTTTATTTGAATACCTATTACTGGAGATTGCTGAGTTGCACCTTGTGAGGTGAAATCCTGCTTGGTAATGAGGCACATTCACACGGAAGGCTCTGGGAAGAGAATTTACCTGAGGTGTGAGGAAAATGTGGTGGTAATGGGTGATCCCGGCATTGCCTGGTCAGAGCAATCTGAGCCTTCATCTCAGTCCTTGTTTGAACATCCGTTCATTTACACTTCAGCTTGGCATGGCATCACAGGCCTGAGGGCAGAGAGGAAAAGTGCAGGAATGGCAACTTAAGGACGTGGTTTGGCACTGCAGAAATGCTGACACGGTACCCGTGGGAAGGGACTTTCCTTCCCAGCCTTTGAGGGATCACCGCGGGATGAGCCTTCTCTGGGAATTAAGTACAGTGTTCAGTTCTGATTATTTCGACTGGAAGTAAACTTGAATTTTTAATTTATTTTTTTTTCCTTAGTTCATTCCGTTTCTTTTATAATGCTGGAACTTGAAGTGCTCATCATCAGGCTTTGAGGTGTCCTGGAGCTGGTGATGTTCCTGGAACAGCTTTTTCATTCTCCGTTCAAAGCAGGAAGCTTTTAGCTTTGCACAAGTGCTGGTTTTCCTGTTAAACTGTAACATAAAAAATATCCGTAATGACTATTTCCCTGTGATACAGGGAATTGGGAAAGTATCAAATGTGTGAGGATTTACTTAAGCTGCTGCTCAGAAGTACCTGCCTGGTGCTCTCTGATGTGCTCAGGTCTGGGTTTGAGAACACAAACACACATAAATCACTGCCCACATGGGCAGAACCTGCTCTTAACTGGATGTTTGTGTGTGGGCTGTGCATTCATAACCTGTGGTTGAACCCTCAAAGTTCCTTACAAACCAGAGGCTTTGGAGAACAAAGAAGCCCGGACAGCAGTGAGTAAAGCAGCAGGTCAACAGAGGATAACTTCAGCTCCAACCATGCAAATATTCTGTAAAACAGAGATCCCTCTGAAAGACTGCATGGGAATCTATGTGAGAAACTCCAAGGATTGGATTTCCATGCAAAAGCAGGTGAAATCAAGACAGCACACTTTGCTTGGGAGAGGAATTGGGTTTGTTTGACTAAAATCAGCTGGGTTATCTGCTGGGGAAATAAAATTCCCAGTGTTAAGTTCTTCCTCAGTTACAGTTAAGCACCTGTATTTATTTACTTACTCAGGGAGTGTTAGGAGACTGCTGAGATTACTGAAGCATGTTTGGCATGAGGCAGTGAAATGCTGCGTTGTGATTTTTATTCAGAATTTTGGACTCCGGTTTTGTTTGCGATCTTTCCCTGCCTTGATCCTCCTGTACTTTTCTCCCTCCCTCTGAGTCCCACCACCTTGTGCAGTGATGTTCCTCCCAAATGCACATTTGAATTCCATTTCCCAGCCATTATTTCAGTTTTCAGCTCTGATCCTTTATCCTTCCCGTGCTGTCACCTGCAGAATCTTTGGTCCCTGTTGAATGTTGAGTGAATCAGAATTAACCCCGGGGAGCTCCTCAGCCGAGGAGCTTCACGTTTAATTTGTTGTGGCTGAAGTTAAACACGACCAAGATTTGCTCTTAAGTCTCCACCTCACGAGCAGTTTATTAGGGCTTATCACATTAACACCTATCAGCAAACCTGTCACAAGTGCTTGGGCTATCAGCTTAGCCCGGGACAAATGTCATTGATCTCCGAGTGTGCTTTTAAGATAGAGCTGAGCCAGAGTAACCGAGCTGCAGGTAGAGGGGACATTCTGCTTTTTTTGGGGTCCTGATAAAGGGTGGTGACAGCCACCGTGGGACAGCGGCTCATCCTTCCTTTCACCGGGGATAGGGATGGGGATGGAGCAGCGGTGTCATCCCGAGGTTAGATGGGTTCAGCCCTATCTTAACAGCGCGCGGGTAATTTAGATAAAGCTGCGTTTTTGCTGCAGGCCAGAGGCTGCTCGGGGTCAGCGAGCAGGGCTGGGAGAGCTGCCCGGGCGGCTTTGGGTGCCCGTGGCCCTGGAGCACAATGGGAGCTGCCGGGCTCTTAATTGAGTCACACCTCGGGTCATTATGCAGGAACTTTCCCTGGTGGGAAGGGTTCCTCGGCGGGAGGTGTAATTCCATGACAAAAGCTTCGGAATCGGCCTCGCTGAGCTCAGTGGCTCGGCTCAGGGACGTCGCAAATGCAGGGAGCAGTCTTTCCTTTTCCTTCAATTTAAGGAAACCTTGGAAAGAACCAGCTCGGGCTTCCTTGGATTTACAGAGTGCCAGATTTCACAGTGCTCCTGCTTGGCAGAACTGAGCAGGAAGCAGCTTGGTACAATTTCTGTTTTGACTGAAACCGGTTGAAATGTCCTGCTTGAACAATTTGGATCAACAGACATTAAATCTGCTTATAGTAACCTCTATTTTAAATTATTTTTCATAAGAATTATCATTTTGACTGATGCTAGATGTTCAGAAGGTTATTTGTAATTTATTTTGCCAACAAGGCTAATAAACAATGCTTCGTTTATGCCATAGCATATTTATCATTCTAACACTTCAATTATTCTAACTATTTACCTTTTGGAAAGGTAAATAACTCATTTAATATTTACATAAACCTTGGGTGGTGGTGAAGATCAATTGTAGAACTGAAGTTTCCATAACAAGTAGAGAAGAATGGAACTAGAACTGAATTCCTGTATATAAAAGGTGTAAGAAGCAGGAAAAATAATTTTGTGAGACTAAAAGTATTATCAGTATAGATTTGAATTATATAAAACTATAATTTTGAAAGTAATGTTGACTTTAATGTTCCGAGTCAAAGAAATAAACTATTTGAGAATATACTAATTAATTAAAAGCTTTGATTTTTGATCCATTTTGCAGATTTCCTACTTGTTAATGTATAATAATCACAATGTAGTGGGGCTGAAGGTGTTGGATTAAAATACTCTCCCTGTGTGTGGCAGGTGAAGTGATGCAAATGTAAGAGAGCAGAAATTTGCAGCAAAAAATCTGAATTCTTAATTTCCCCGATTTCCTTTGTGCAATTCTAATTGTGATTGATCCATTTACACCTCTGGTCTCTGAAGTTTGGGCGCTCAGCCCCTCCCCATTGGCAGAATTGTTCTCTGTGAGATGTTTTTATGTCCACTTCAGATGAGGATTTGCTCAGCTTCACTTGTGAGCCTCTCCCCGGTCGGTGAGATGCCATTTTTCCATCAGTTTTCCGTCTCAGTGAATTCCTCTCTGCTCCTGTCCCCTGGGACACGCAGAGTGGTTCATCCACGGATCAGTTCTCAGCCAGCAGAAACACTTCCTCCCCCCTTCCCGTGCTTGTTTTCTGTTGTTTACATTGGAATTTCTAATTTGTTTTTCTCAGCTTTGTGCCGTTTCTCTGGCTGCAGCTCACACTTGGTGGATCTTAGACCAGTCTGTGTTGCATAAAACAAACTGCTCCTGCTTTGAAGCATCCCGGTGATGCTGGATTCCCTGTGCCAGACTTGGATGTAAACAAACCACTCTGTTTGCAGTGGTATCCAGAGACTGGATAATTAAGGGAGACACTGATTCTACAGAAAGTTGAAAAAATAATAATTCATGTTTCTTAACTTAAAAGTATTTGGTTTAAAATGGAATTTGGTAGTTGATTTTCAATAATTTTGATTTCTGTCAATTACTATTTTAATTTCTCAAACCTTTTCGTAAGTTAAAAGGAAATTTAGAACCAATCTAAGTCCAAACTTAGATTGTAGAACCAACAAACTTAGACTGTAGAACCAATCTCTGACATTATTTTTAATTATAGAATGAGGGATTTCTGTGTGGTTCAGGTCTCCAGCACTCCAGGTAGCATCACTTTGGCAATGAAAAACCATTTGTTTAAAAACACTGTAAAATACAAATTCTATGATGTAGGTGTGTGCCTCAGTTAAATAAAAACTCTGGATATTAATGCTGGGATGCAGACATTCCCCACAGTGCAGAGGAGAGGGAGAGGTGCTGGATCTCCTGTGGGCTCCTGCTGGAGCATTTCCAGCTCTCCCTCCTGGTGGCTCCTCCCCGCTGCGAGGAGCGGGTCTGTGACTCACGGTCACACGGAGGTGTTGGTGTGTGCAGCCAACATCCAACTGAATTCAGGTTCTGTGGATAATTCAGGGTTTAATAAAGGGCAGAGCTCGTTGTTGGGGAGTCTCAGCCTCTAAAAATGCATCCTGGGGTTCATGGCATAAAAAATGAGGGAATATTTCTATAGGTCAGGGCCCTGCCATCCTGCTTTGGGATAATCCAGATCCTTGATGGAATCATTTGTTACCTTGTGAGTGATACCAGTGTATCCCAAGCAGCTTTTTGGACTATATGTTACATTATTTATAACAATATTCCCACAAAGCCTTTTTGGGAAAAAAAATCCCACTCTTCAGTAAACAGAAATTTCTCATCTAGTACCACAAACAGCTTTTCCAAAAGGATTTTTTAATAATTCAATTTATTGTTACAACAGTAATTTGATTTTTAATAATTAGTTTGTGTTCACGTTTTGGTGGACTGGGAACTTGTGTAAATAATTGTAGCTTTAAAATACAGAGTTTTAGTTGCTGTGGGGTTTTTGACATTTCATAGACAGTGACAGTTGTGTGTCCATATGTTCATCAATAGTGAGTAATCATTATTTAGAGGCACGAGAGATTGCTCATGTTCTCAGACATTCCTGCTGTTGCACTTGGGGTGATCTTTGGGATATCTCACAGTTATTCCATGTCCAATTTGACGTGGAATGGTTGAAATTGCATTGCTTCCTTTTTCTGAATTAAAATTATTCCTTTTCTGTTGGGTGCTGCAGAAAGAAACACAAAAATGTTTAGTGATCTGTGCTGACCTCACTGTCCCTGTCCCTTTATCAGGTCTGTGGGCTGGTGGCCACTCTTATTTCCTAAAGTGCTTCCCTTGCCTTTAGGCCCCCCAGAGGGGGAGGAAAGGCATTCCTGGGCATTGTTTGGTACAAAGTGGATTTTTCCTCTTTTACATTCACATCTCCTCTCCTCTGGAGGCATCTTCACCTGGGCAGGAGGTGTCACCCAGGGCTGCTGAGGTGTCACCCGGGGCAGTGTTGGGGGCCCTTCCTTGTGTTCAGCATTCCAGAGATCCCTGCAGGGATGGGCTGTAATCCTGGGATTTGGATGTAAAATAGTCCCAGACTGGCTTGGCTTTGGTGCTGCTTTGGGAAGTTGCACTTGTTTAACAGCTGGGAAAGGGAGGAAAGTGATGGAAAAGTCAGTGAATCCCAGACTGGGTTGGGTTGGAAGGGAATTAAATCCCATCCCACCCCTGGCATGGCAGGGGCACCTCCCACTGTCCCAGGGTGCTCCAAGCCCCATCCAAGTTGGCCTTGGGACACTTCCAGGGATCCAGGGGCAGCCACAGCTTCTCTGGGCACCCTGTGCCAGGGCCTGCCCTACCCTCCCAGGGATTTCACCCATTCCAGGGCCCTGTGTGAATTTTTAGGATTTTTAGGCCCAATTTCCCCAGCCTCCCCTCACTGAGTCAGTAAGAGCAGCCAACCCTTGGTACATTTTTTTTCACCTGTAGTCCCAACTCAGCAGTCTGGAAGGCAAACGTGGGGCAGGTGGTTCTTGTGATTTTTTTTTTTTTTTTAAGAAAGGGTGGGGGATATCATGTTGGAAAAACTTGATATGGCCAAAAGTGAAACTGAGAAGTTGTTCCACGTGCCCTTTCCACTTCTGTATCTTCTGTTTCTTGTGGGTTTTCTCCAGATTCCTTCCACTGAGTGTTGGAAACTCCTTAGGGAAATTGAGTGGAGTTGTTCTTGAAAGCCTTGGTTTGGGTGTGTTGGTTTCCACTCAATATTTGGATTTTTATGGTTTTCCCAGTGCTCTGCATTACTTGGTAATGAATTCAGTGTTTTGAGGGGACACCCTTTGCAAGAGGAAACAGCTTTGATTCCTGACTAGATTAAATCCCTACTGAATCAGTAGAAAAATGTGTATTATCAACTTTGCAAATCACAGAAATGCTCGCTTTTCAAAATAAATTGGAAATGAAGCAATGGATTTCAGCTCTCAGGGGTTGGAATTCTTGTGGTGATTTCCTGCTCTGTATGTGGCTCCTTATTTCACTTGTCACTTTCCATCCCAGAGCAGAGAGAGGGGGAAGAAAGGGAAGCAGCTCTGTAGGATTGGAAGGGTTAAGTGCACAAGAAAACAAAAGCTCTAGTGCTTGAGTTTACACTTTTGCTCTTGGAAATCTTCTCTAAAAAAAGTCTCTGTGTGCAGAGAGGGAGGAGATGGGGCTGAGGCTTTCCAAGGCAGGGAGAATTCTGACCAAATTAGCTTTTTGAGCTTCCTGACACTTTCTTTCTGGAAGTGCTGTCAAGAGGTGTTACTCGCTGTGCTTGAGACTTTGCAAGATGAGTCTGCACATTTCCAACTACAGTTCTGTACTTTCAGCTTCTGAATTTCATTATTAAAGATAAAAATGTCCTTTTTAAATTTCCCAATTCGAATATAATGTTAAACAAGTGAAATATACGGACTTTAGTACATTTTAGTTGTTTTAATTCTGTTCTTGGTGCAGGTAGATTGAAAGGCTGGGTCCTGGTTTGCCTAGAAATAGCTTTATTTTGAGTAGGAAAATGGATAAATTCACTTTTCTGTTCCATCCTACTTGCATGGGGTTAAAGCAGTGAAACAACCTAAAAAGATGTAGCTTTGCTTGTATGGTGTAGTTTTAAGGAATGAAGAAGGGAACAGGTAAATGTAATCCTAAAGCTTTGTATCCAATATGGAATTGCTCACTGGAATTTGATATTTAAGATAAAATTTTCAGTGTGAAGAATTTGTGTTCAGCCATGGGCATCTCCAACTATGCTCAGCCAAAAAACTTGCAGTTATTTAAAGTTTGATAAACTCTGTTTCTTAGAGATTATTTGAGGGCTGGCAACAGGGGATTTAAGGCTTAAGGAAAACCCAGCCTGGTCTGTAGGGTCCAAGTGCTCTGGTTTACTGGGATAAAAGGAAGTGGGAGCAGTGGGGGACATCCCTGCTCATCCCTGGGGGCTGGAATGAGATGATATCAACCCAAACCATTCTGTGATTCCATGAAATTGGTGAAAAATATGTAAAAAGTGCCATTCAGTATTGATCACTGTTTCTCTTAAAGCTTAACAAAAATAACTTCAGGATAATAGGATCAATTCCTGTTGGTTTATTCCTATTGTTGGACTCTGTTTTGTGGTGAGGAAACTCCCAGACATGAGGGAGAACGTGAAATCTGTGGGGTTTCAGGGAGGAAGGGAATGGCAGTGAAGGTGCCTTGCTCTCAGCTGGGCTCTGAATTCCTGCAACCAAAACTGAGTATTTTAGATACCAGGAGTGAAGGAATTTTAGGGTTTTTCCCTCCTGAGGAAAAATGGGAGGAAGGATTGCAGTGTCTCAGGAGGGGCTCAGAGAGCAGCTCTAGTTTAACGTGTAAATGTATCAGGATTGGGAATTTTAAGGGTTTTTCCCTCCTGAGGAAAAGTGGAAGGAAGGATTGCAGTGTCTCAGGAGGGGTTCAGAGAGCAACTCTGGTTAAATTGTACCAGGATTGGGAATTTTAGGGTTTTTTCCCTCCTGAGGAAGAATGGAAGGAAGGATTGCAGTGTCCCAGGAGGGGTTCAGAGAGCAGCTCTGGCTAAATTGTACCAGGATTGGGAATTTTAGGGTTTTTCCCTCCTGAGGAAAAGTTGAAGGAAGGATTGCAGAGTCTCAGGAGGGGTTCAGAGAGCAGCTCTGGTTAAATCTGTAAATGTACCAGGACTGTAGGAATTTTAGGATTTTTTTTCCTCCTGAGGAAAAATGGAAGGAAGGATTGTAGTGTCTCAGGAGGGGTTCAGAGAGCAGGTCTAGTTTTATGTGTAAATGTACCAGGATTGGGAATTTTAGGGTTTTTTTCCTCCTGAGGAAAAATGGGAGGAAGGATTGCAGTGTCTCAGGAGGGGCTCAGAGAGCAGCTCTGGTTTAACGTGTAAATGTATCAGGATTAGGAATTTTAAAGGTTTTTCCCTCCTGAGGAAGAATGGAAGGAAGGATTGCAGAGTCTCAGGAGAGGCTCAGAGAACAGGTCTGGTTAAATTGTACCAGGATTGGGAATTTTAGGGTTTTTTCCCTCCTGAGGAAAAGTTGAAGGAAGGATTGCAGTGTCCCAGGAGGGGTTCAGAGAGCAGCTCTGGCTAAATTGTACCAGGATTGGGAATTTTAGGGTTTTTCCCGCTTGAGGAAGAATGGAAGGAAGAATTGCAGTGTCTCAGGAGGGGGTCAGAGAGCAGCTCTGGTTTAACGTGTAAATGTATCAGGATTGGGAATTTTAAAGGTTTTTCCCTCCTGAGGAAAAATGGAAGGAAGAATTGCAGTGTCTCAGGAGGGGTTCAGAGAGCAGCTCTGGTTAAATTGTACCAGGATTGGGAATTTTAGGGTTTTTTCCCTCCTGAGGAAGAATGGAAGGAAGGATTGCAGTGTCCCAGGAGGGGCTCAGAGAGCAGCTCTGGTTAAATCTGTAAATGTACCAGGACTGTAGGAATTTTAGGGTTTTTTTTCCTCCTGAGGAAAAATGGAAGGAAGGATTGCAGTGTCTCAGGAGGGGTTCAGAGAGCAGCTCTGGTTTAACATGTAAATGTATCAGGATTGGGAATTTTAAAGGTTTTTCCCTCCTGAGGAGGAATGGAAGGAAGGATTGCAGTGTCTCAGGAGGGGTTCAGAGAACAGGTCTGGTTTTGTGTGTAAATGTACCACCAGGATTGTAGGAATTTTAGGATTTTTTCCTCCTGTGGAAAAGTGGAAGGAAGGATTGCAGTGTCTCAGGAGGGGTTCAGAGAGCAGCTCTGGTTAAATTGTACCAGGATTGGGAATTTTAGGGTTTTTTCCTCCTGAGGAAGAATGGAAGGAAGAATTGCAGTGTCTCAGGAGGGGCTCAGAGAGCAGCTCTGGTTTTATGTGTAAATGTACCACCAGGATTGTAGGAATTTTAGGGTTTTTTCCCTCCTGAGGAAGAATGGAAGGAAGGATTGCAGTGTCTCAGGAGGAGCTCAGAGAGCAGCTCTGGTTTAATGTGTAAATGTGCTCGGGCAGCAGTGTTACACACACTAAACATTTACATCTCTCTAATGCTGTTGGTTGAAGAAATAGCCCAGTCTAAGCTGTGTGTGTTTGAAATTTCATCTTCATACTGGAGAGAAAGGTCTGGATGTGCTTTTTAAGGAATTAATGGGTAATCACTCTTTGTCAGGGGCTCCTTTTTATTCCCATGGCAGCACGTTCTGTTTGCTGTCATCACTGGTTCTCTAATGCTCCCTTATTTTGTGTAAGACCTTTGGATCTGCCCTACTGCAGAACAAAGTGTGAGCTTAAAATACTTCGTGTCTCTCAAAACCATAAGGAAAAAGTGAAAACTAGACCAAAAGTTGTATTGGTAATAAATCTATCTGTAAAAACACTTCTTTGGGTTTAATAAATCCAGTTAATTAGCCCAGCTTTCATATAAAAATCTTCAGGGTTTGTTTAAACAGAATTGTTTCAGGAGTAAAAGTTTAAATTTTCCTGTACTTGATGCTCAGCAGAAAGATTTGAGGTTTTCCCTCCTAATTTAAAAATTTCCATAGCTTACCTATCTATTTTGGAGCTGTGCTGTGTGAGGAGTGACAGCAGCACTGCTGAAATCTCTGTTTGAAAGCTGTGTTCTGCTCCAAGGCTTTTTATAGTGAAATGAGTACTAACACCTATTGTCAGCTTCCTTGGGAACTCTGTGTGCTTACTACAGTGTTACAACAGCTGAGAACCTGAATTACTCATCTGAATTTCCCTTTCACGGGCTGCAGAGCCAAAAGGTATTCTGAATTTTGGCCACATCAAGCCCTTCCTTACAGCAGTTCAGTGCTCTGGGCTGTTGGGACACAGCTCCAGGGACAGCAGTTGAAAGCAGCCCAGTAATGAAACCATTTTTGTGTTGTTGAATTACTCAGCACTGCCAAGCTCTCCAAGACACGTTTTAATGGTGGAGTGACAGATTTACTCAGTGTGGAGTAACTCAGGCAGATCACAGCAGCTATTGGATTGCATGCTTGTCTTAATTCTAATGGCACTCACTTGGGAGCCTGATTGATTTAATGGTGCTTCATCTGCTGCAGGAGATTCCCAAAGCTGCTCTGATTTTGCAGCAATTGCATTATTTTCATTTCTTTAAATCTTAACGTTTAAAAAGGGATCATTTATTAAATATCATTCACAAATTTTAAAAGGGTTTTTTTTCACTTCCCCCTTTTTTTAAAATACTAATTCTAATTCTGTAGAATTGAAGAGGAAGAGCTGTTGTTCTTGAGAGAGTTTCCAAGTGGGTAGCAGAGCGTGTGAGTGCCAGACTGGCGCGTGTGCCAGGCTGCAGTGCCAGGCAGGCACTGGAATGCTGCTGGCACCTTCCCATTCCTGGTGTTGATCCTGGCCTCCTGGGAGTGTTAACTGTGGGGAGAGGCACCCCAGAAAGCCAAAGGGAGGAACACAGAGCAGCAAATCCTTTTTTATGTGTGTTTTTCCTGCTCAAACAAGTGCTTATCCCAGCAGCTGGGTGTGTGGGACAACCTGCAGCCCCTGGAACAGGCAAAGGGAGGTCCCAGGGATCTGTGGCAGAGCTGAGCTTGGATTTGCAGTTGATATTCTGCTCACCTTCCCTCCCTCAAATCTGGGAAACTTTGGGGAAGAACAGTAAAAGCAGAATGAAACCTTCACTCCTGGTCCCACCAGCAGTTCATCTGCTGGGAGGCTGTGCTTTGCCTGCTTTATATTGGATTTTTTCACTTTTCCCAAGGACTGTGTGGATCTGAGATCGTGTCCTGCTGAGGATTGTCACTACCCTGGACACACAGAAGTCAGCACAGCCCTGGTGCCTTAGCCTGAGTCATTTTTTACTGGTTTAATTTTAACTTGAAAAGCCTTTTAAGAGGGAAGTTACAGCTTAACTCTGACTTGAAACAGTAGATGGTTGTCGCTGGGTTAACTAATAAATTAACTAATAAAATTATGTGGGGAAAAAAAAATGTTTGTGAACTGCTACATTTATTGTGATCTCTGTTTCACCTGAAGTGATTCTGTGGAATTTGTGACTTTTGTCCCATAAGAAGAAAATGAAGTGATACCTGTTTGGGGAGTCCTTGCTTTTCAGGTGTTATTCTGTGAGAACTCTTCTTCCTGTTGCTCTTAACTTGCTAAACTTCTAAAAGCAAGCCAGTAAGGATTGCTGGGTAGACAGGAATGATGGAATTTGCTATTCTTTTGACTTTAAAGGCCTAATCTTGCATACATTTTCTTTCTGACAGGTTTGGGTGGGTTTGGCTTTCCCCAGCCCTAATTTTTTGCTGAGGTTATTTTGTGAAGTTTGAATATTTGTCTTTTTCCCAGTGTGGTGGAAGGTGTGGGCTGTGTCTGAACAAAGGGTTCTCTTCATCTGTTTGTAGTTCATTCACTGCAGTTTTAAGATTAAGATTCCATCAGTTAGGAACCCTAAAAGATGAAGAACACATGCTGGGAACAAGCATCCTGCTGGCCTCTAAACCCCAACAAAGCCTCCACTCTGTTATCCTATAGGAAAACAGTGGGAGAAAAGGCTTGACTGTCTTTATATGCACTTTGTACACTGACACCTAAATCAACTCTCCCATTTTCCCCTTGCAGGAACATCATTTGCAACGGGCAATCTCAGCACAGCAAGTGTTCAGAGAAAAGAAGGAGAGCATGGTTATCCCAGTCCCTGAAGCAGAGAGCAATGTCAACTACTACAATCGTTTGTACAAAGGAGAGTTCAAGCAACCAAAGCAGTTCATTCACATCCAACGTGAGTTAAAAACCTTGGCATTGTTGTGGTGTCTGTCCAACCCCTCCTTATTTACCCTGAGTAACCTTTGTCTTGAGCTCAGAGTAGCTACGATGGTCAGGAAGTGGGAGGATGCAGAAATCCATTTATAGATGGAAATTCCAGTATCTTCTCAAGTTCTGGAAGAAGTGACAGTTGCTGGTGAAGGTGGGAGTTTTGCTGCTGGGTTTGTTTCTGCCCCTGTGCTGGTGCAGACCCAGTTTGGTGCTGGGTTTGTTTGTGCCTCTGTACTGGTGCAGACCCAGTTTGGTGCTGGGTTTGTTTCTGCCCCTGTGCTGGTGCAGACCCAGTTTGGTTCTGGGTTTGTTTCTGCCCCTGTGCTGGTGCAGACCCAGTTTGGTGCTGGGTTTGTTTCTGCCCCTGTGCTGGTGCAGACCCAGTTTGCTGCTGGGTTTGTTTCTGCCTCTGTGCTGGTGCAGACCCAGTTTGGTGCTGGGTTTTTCTCTGCCTCTGTACTGGTGCAGACCCAGTTTGGTGCTGGGTTTGTTTTTGGCTCTGTGCTGGTGCAGACCCAGTTTAGTGCTGGGTTTGTTTTTGGCTCTGTGCTGGTGCAGACCCAGTTTGCTGCTGGGTTTGGTTCTGGCTCTGTACTGGTGCAGACCCAGTTTGGTGCTGGGTTTGTTTGTGCCCCTGTACTGGTGCAGACCCAGTTTGGTGCTGGGTTTTTCTCTGCCTCTGTACTGGTGCAGACCCAGATTGGTGCTGGGTTTGTTTGTGCCTCTGTACTGGTGCAGACCCAGTTTGGTGCTGGGTTTGTTTGTGCCTCTGTACTGGTGCAGACCCAGTTTGGTGCTGGGTTTGTTTTTGGCTCTGTGCTGGTGCAGACCCAGTTTGCTGCTGGGTTTGTTTGTGCATCTGTGCTGGTGCAGACCCAGTTTGCTGCTGGGTTTGTTCTGGCTCTGTGCTTGTGCAGACCCAGTTTATTGCTTGGTTTGTTTGTGCCCCTGTGCTGGTGCAGACCCAGTTTGGTGCTGGGTTTGTTTCTGGCTTTGTACTGGTGCAGACCCAGTTTGGTGCTGGGTTTGTTTCTGGCTTTGTACTGGTGCAGACCCAGTTTGGTGCTGGGTTTGTTTCTGCCTCAGTGCTGTTGCTCTGCAGCTGCTGAGCCTCATCCTGGCTCTTGGGTTTCCAATATTCTTGATCCAGCCTCACTTGTGTTTTTCTCCTTGCTAGTCCTTAGAAGGAATAACTGAAGCTGCCTGGCTGCCTCCTGGTTGCTTAGACTGATGTTAGAGAGGTTGTCTTGCTCACCTGTTAACTCCAAAGTTCTCCATAAGTGCAGATCTATAAAGCAGAAGAGGTTTTGGGATGAAATCAGCCTTTGTCCTGCTGCTCAGAACAGAGTTCTGGCAGGGCAGCTGTGCTGCCACTGGGGCTCAGGCTGTTCTGGGTATCAGTCACTTCTCTCTGAGTTTGGCTAAAACTGAAAATTCCATTTCAGCAGGGAACTCTGAGTTTATTTTAGAGATAAAACGAAATACTCCACACGAGCTTAGCTTATGTCTTACAAGATCTCATTAATCTAAACTTGTGGGCTGTGGATTAATTTTCCCACTTGGTTTGGTTGATGTTGTGTTGACAAGTGACACTCTTACAGTTCAGTTGGTCCTTGGCACACAGTTCGTGTTTGTCCTTTGCAGGATGTGGTTCAGGGGGTTATTTGGTCACTTGGATTCCTCCCAGGATTTACCTTTGGATCATTTATTACATCATTTCTCACCAGCCTGGGGAAGTGTCCAATTTTTTCCATTTATTTACAAAACAGGAGATTTTGGAAATTATATGCTCAGGGTCTTCTGTGATGCAATACAGATCAATAGAGGTGATGGGGAAAAATCAATTAAAAGGAATTGTTTGTCTCCTTAATAAAAGAAACAAACTTGGAAGCAAGGCAGGCTGAATGAACTGAAACCAAGCTGCTGAGGGAGGAATGTATTTTATTCTGGTCTTTGTTGGACACTGCCAGAAACACTGTGAATACTGTTAATAAACATGTCTAAAAATGTAAAATACATTATGCCAACATTTTCTTTGTCTTGTTGAGACTCACAGTCTTTCTGAACAGAATTACAGAAGGTATTTGAGCTGAAGATAAATATCAGATACTGCTCCAAGATAATTTTTCCCACATATTCTAATGAAGTAGGTGTGATACAAGGCAGCTTTATGCTACATAAACTGCTTAGAAATTCTCTTTTAATGCTTGAAGCACAAATTGCAGCAATACCCACTTTGGCCAGGGAAGTTATATAAACTGATGGAAAATGCCAGGAGGACACAAACTACAGTCCATACTTCCTGGTGGGTATTTCTGGCAAATGATGTTTTGCTGGGATTCTGGTAGCCTAAAATTTTAATATTTTTTAGATTTGTTTATTTAGATAAGTGGCTGCAAGCAGAGAAAAGTTCATTTCTTTGTAAAGCCTGGAATTTGTGAATAAACAAGGTTCCAGGTATTAGTCAATCTCAGTGGAACCAACACAGCTGATGTTGAGCTGAATGTAAAGAAAAAACCTTGAACTGTTCTAATTATCCCAGTGTGCTTCATAATTTTCCAGGATTATTTGTAGCATCAATAACATGGAGATGCATTTTAAATTATTGATAATTAGCAAACAGATGAAGTTGGTAAACTTGGACCTAAATTAGAGCTAAGGAAGTGGAAGACAGGTGTCCCATCACAGAATCAATGAAATAATATCCATGAAGTGGGAATTGAGCTCCAGCCATCCTTAAAATGAACTTTTTGGTGGAAAGTTTCACTTTTTGGTGGGGTGACCCTCTGTATTTCTCAGTTTGCTGCCCTGGCTCAGGCCTGGTTGCTGCTGTTGGCACAGGAGGGTGGCAGGGCTGTCGTTTGGTGGGGAGGGAAGGCACTGGAAGCACTGGGTGCACTGGGAACTCCTGCCTGTGGCAGCTTCAGTGAGTGTGGAACCACAGCCTTAATTTAGTTAGCTAAATTAAATAAGTTCATTTAGGCAAGTGAAACCCAGCTCAGTGTAACCTCACTGAGAAACAAATTGCACTTGTTTGAGTTGGTATAAACTCAGTTCCATGGGGAGCTCAAGTAAACAAAAAAGCAAATCCCTCTGGCAGGTACTGCTGGGAGTGGGTGGAGTGGCAGAGGGTGGGAACTGGGGTTTGTGTTTGCAGCAGCAATGAGCAAACCTGCAAGTTCTGAGTATTCCTGGAGAAACCTTCCAGGTGGGATCACTGGGATGTTGTGTTTGCAACAGCAGTGAGCAAACCTGTGAGTTCTGAGTATTCCTGGAGAAACTTCCCAGGTGGGATCACTGGGGTGTTGTGTTTGCAACAGCAGTGAGCAAACCTGTGAGTTCTGAGTATTCCTGGAGAAACTTCCCAGGTGGGATCACTGGGGTGTTGTGTTTGCAGCAGCAATGAGCAAACCTGCAAATTTTGAGTATTCCTGGAGAAGCTTTCCAGGTGGGGTCACTGGGATGTTGTGTTTGCAACAGCAGTGAGCAAACCTGCAAATTTTGAGAATTCCTGGAGAAACTTTCCAGGTGGGATCACTGGGGTGTTGTGTTTGCAACAGCAGTGAGCAAAACTGCGAGTTCTGAGCATTCCTAGAGAAACTTCCCAGGTGGGATCACTGGGATGTTGTGTTTGCAGCAGCAATGAGCAAACCTGTGAGTTCTGAGTATTTCTGGAGAAACTTTCCAGGTGGGATCACTGGGGTGTTGTGTTTGCAACAGCAGTGAGCAAACCTGTGATTTCTGAGTATTTCTGGAGAAACCTTCCAGGTGGGATCACTGGGGTGTTGTGTTTGCAACAGCAATGAGCAAACCTGTGAGTCCTGAGCATTCCTGGAGAAACCTTCCAGGTGGGATCACTGGGATGTTGTGTTTGCAGCAGCAAACCAGCACGTCCTGAGCATTCCTGGAGAAACTTTCCAGGTGGGGTCGCTGGGATGTTGTGTTTGCAGCAGCAAATCACCAAGTCCTGAGCGTTCCTGAAAAAAACTTCCCAGGTGGGATCACTGGGGGTGTTGTGTCTGCAGCAGCAGCAGTGCAAATCACTAAGTTCTGAGTATTCCTGGAGAAACTTTCCAGGTAGGATCACTGGGGTCTGTCTGACAGTGCCCTGCAGAAATGCAGATGTTCAGAGGAGAAAGGCTGGATCCATCCTGAGTCAGGAGAATGTCCCAGGATTTAGCAGGAGGTGTCCATGTGGACTGGAACCCGGGGTTGGTTCTGGAGCAGCTCCCCAGCTGCAGGGGCAGGACCAGGGAGTGATGGATGGTTCCACCCATGGCACACAAACACCTGGGCCTCGTGATGGCTGTGGAAGCCAGGGAGCTGCCACGCTGCAGGCCAGCTCCAGGGTGAAAAATGGCATTTTCTGGAACAATTTCAGTTCACTCAGTGCTTGGGGAAAGAAGAACACTGGTAATTAAGGATGTTGCTGAAAGAGGGAGGACAGTTCCATGGGTGGCCCAGTGCTGGGACAAGCCAGCTTTGGGTTAACTCCAAAGAAGTGATAGCCTTGCGTTTCCTGAGGCTCTCACTCCTCCCCAGGCTGCTGAGAGTTTGTGGCCATCCTGTGTGCAGTGAAACAGGTGCAGCTTCCATCCCTGAGTGTCATTAACCTGCACCCCATGGACAGCCCCTCTCTTTGAAGGGGAACTGCACTGATAAATCCAGGTCAGGACAAGCAGAGCATTGCTGCTGACAGAAGAGCATGAGAAGTGAGATGTGTGACAAGGGCTACTGCTGTTCTCACAGGAATCATGGGGGTTTGCTCAAGAAAATGAGACTGGGTTTGTTTGATGTGTGGTGATCCTGTGGCAAGTACCTGTGGGATGCCTTTTATCTTCTAATCTTGAATATTTATCAAAATAGTGAGCAGGGAGAGGGAGGGACCCCCTGCTTCCAGCTGAGGTGCACCATGGGGTCACTCCAGGTGATGCCTTCCCATCACTAATACCCACAGGCTGTTCCTGAGGGTGGTTGGTGTTTAAAGATAATTTTGATGGAGTGGTTGGGCTTTTTCTTTTCTTTTTGCTTGTCTCAGTGTCTCCTGGTTGCCTCTCACTTGATCCTGATTTTATTGTGGAAGGTGGATGGTTCAAGACCTTTTAGTGACTCCTCTTTTCCCATTGTGGAAATGAAAGGAAGTTTACTGGCACTGCTCACAATTTACAACATCACATCTGTCACAGATCCTCCTGCTCACTGATACTCTGGCTTGGAAAAACTGGCTGGAAACATTCTGTCCACAGGGGATTATTGAATTATCTACTGACAGGCAGTAGGTTGACATCTTTTCTGATGTGAGACCAACATCTGCCTGAGGGCAAACAAGCTTTTTGTGCACTTTAATGGTTTTCAGTCCACATGTGAGCAGTGATCTGCTGGAGGGGCAGTTTCAGTCTCATACCCAGTTAATTGTTGGAGAGCTCTTGCTCACATGCCCAGTGACAGTGTCTTAAATAAACTGGTCACACAACTTGTATTACTGAATTAATATTGCCAGCAGTTCTTGACACGTGGTTACAGCCTGTTTTTAATTACTCCTTAGATAAATTGTTACAGTGTATGGCAGGTCAGAGAACTCCTCTGGCCCAGTGTTGTTGGTGCAGTTGGGCAGTGTCTCCTCTGAGAGGTACCAGCTTGAGCTGGAAGATGCTGAGAAGCTGCTTTTTAGCCCTTTTTAGCCCTTCCCAGCTGCATCTGGCTGAGTTTCTGTGCCTGGATAAATAAATTCTGGTAGTGGTTTAGCTCCTTTATTGCATTGGATCACAGAGATCTTGGGTGAGGCTGAAGTGGAAGGACACTGCTGACCACCTGCCTGTGAGAGGGAAAATAATGGGATTTGTTTTAAAGAAATTTTTTGTGGTTTTCTTTTGCTCCTGGTTTTCTAAGTTTTTGTTTTAATGTGCTTTCAAAGCACACAGAGCAGCTCAGTAACAGAGGTTTTTAAATTAGCACTTGGTACAGCCACAAGTTAAGAGCATGGAGATAAGATAGTTTGTTTGTCTATTAAGAATAGAATATATTTCATCAGGCCTATTAACTGCTGTTATTCCAGTGCTGATTGAATTACTGGGAGTGTTGTACCTGGTGTGTCACCCCTTCAAGGTTTTATTAGGTGTACAATGAATGTTTCCATTAACAGTTCTTATGCAATTTACTCCTATTTGCTGTAAAATTTTATTTCTGCTGTGTTACCTGAATGAGAACTTCCTTCTGCTTTTTAGAAGGACCAGGAACTTTGTCAGGTATGGAAACTAATTAGCACAATTAGTAATAAAGACATGAGCTTTGCTCAGAAGTTGAGAACTGTTTGGAGAGCCTGAAGGAATTGTCAGGCTCTACATCCACAGCTGAGGTGGTTTTGGAGAAGTAACAATTCCCATAGCATTGGTCTAGGATTTCTACAGTTACATAAAACAAGAAAAAGTTTGGTCTGTTAAATATTTTAACACTTTAGGTTTGGTGTACTGTTTAAAAATGGGCAACAGAAATTATATTGGAACTTCAGTGTAAATGCTTTTTCTCTAAGTCTGGAATTTGACTGAAAATGTTTTAGTTATTATCTTCCCATGATTCTCTGGAGGAGCTGTGTTAGATCAGCACTACCAAGCATCTTTGCTCCTGTTTTGCAAAGATCCATTAAAGTTTCTGTGCCTATCACCCCTTCAAATCACTTAAAATGAAACTTCTTGGATTCCTTTCATATTGAAAGTTGCAGACAAGCAGCTTCCACCTGTGTTGTGTTACATGGGGAAACATTTAGCATTAAAAAAAAGTGTTCTAGAAGTGCTGGTCTGGAATTTTCTCAGTCATTTTTGATTCCTGATGTGTGTCCAGAGTGTGTTACTTACCCAGCATTTCAATTTCTTGTGTTCCAGCCTTTAACCTGGACAATGAACAGCCAGATTATGATATGGACTCTGAGGATGAGACCCTACTGAACAGGCTGAACAGGAAGATGGAAATCAAGCCACTGCAGTTTGAAATAATGGTTGACAGACTCGAAAAAGCCAGTTCCAGTCAGGTATGGTGTGAAGAAATCACTGAGAGGTTTTGCTTTCCTGGGGGGTGGTTCTGAGTGGGTGCTTGGTTTTATTTCCTGCCAACAGGAGAGGTGTGTTTGTGTGTGTGCACTTCCACAGAAATCACATTGCATCTCCTGTGTCAATATTGGTAACTTCAGCTGAAACAGGTGGGGAAGGAGCTTTTGGAGTTGCAGGATTGGTTTGAAATTTATATTCCTTACCAAATTTTAATTCCTGTGTGTTAGAGACACACAGCTTGTGTTACCACTGTTGGTGTGGAATAAACTTGTGATGATCAGTAGGTGTAGAAATTAATATAAATATATAATACAAAAATATAAATATATAATATAAATATAATATAAAATATATATAATAATATAATATAAATATATAATTTTTTTATTTAATATATAATATAAATATATAAATACATGTATATATTTATATAAATATAAATATATAAACAAGTATATATTTATATAAACATACAACACAAACATATAATATAAACATGCATCATGAATACAAATATATAAATATAAACACACACAAATCTAAATTTTGTTACACTTGTTTCTGCTGGACCTTGACTTTGGTTGGTTTTTGAGGCTTAGAAGCACAGACAGTGAATTAACCTTGTACCAGTGTTAAATCAGATCCTGATCCTGAGATGTTCCAGGAGGGCAGTGTCTGGAAAAGGGTCTTACAACCCAAAATATTTATTCCAAAACTACACCTGAGTTTGTGCAAGACAAGTTTGAAACAGGTGGAATTATTTCCCACTGAGATGAGGCTTTGTGGGAGTGAAAAATCCATTGTGGATCCGTAGCTCTGCCTCAGTTCCTAACCTGATTTAGTTCAGTGCTGCCTGGTAAAAAGCCAAAATATTGTATTTTTCTCCATCTTAGAGCAGCTTCAGAAAGGAAGAGATTTCTTACTATGCTAAGAAAATGAGAATAAAGGGAAAATAGAGAATACATTGGATGATACTTGTTGAACATGTACTTGGATCTGTTGGAGCTTTAATAAAGACACTCCTGTCCTGGCTTTCAGTTCAGGCCATTCTGGTGATCACTTCTCATGATCAATGTTCATCCCTCTGATGCTGGTTTCACCTTTCTTTGCTGGGGTAATGAAGTTAAATTTAAGATTTGAAGGTTCAAAAAGAAAGTGTTATAAGAGTACAGGTTTTTTTCTCTGTAGGTCTAAGCAGCTCTTGCAGGTTATTGGAGCCTGGGAAGGGAAGAGGCTGCTGGGGTTTGGGTGCTGCTCCCAATTCCCAGTTTACATGCCTTATCCCTGGAATATTAAAGGATGTTGCTGGGAATGCCTTCCCTGCCCAGGAGGGTTCCAGACTTTCCTCCTGGGCATTCTGAATTAAACAGGGAAGATAAATACAAGGACTCTGCATATACAAGCAAACACGAGCACACAGACTCAGCTTCACTTTCCCAGCTGTGCACCCAAGGCAGAGCTGATTTATTTTTGATAAGAAATATGTTAATGGAGAAAAGGAAGCAAAAGACAAAACTGAAATGATTTCTAAGCAATACTTTTTCCTTTTTTAAACAAACAGTTCAGTGCTTTTCTAATTCTACCGCAGATTGCAAAGGTTTTATTCTGCTCTGGCTGGAATTAACACTTGCAGAGTAGCCATGGTTACACTTAGGATTTCCTTCATTTTCCAAAATGTGTTGTTTCCTTTTATTGCTTCTCCTAACGTAGGGACAAGATTTAAGTTTAACACATTGCAAAACCGTAAATTAAGTTGTTCAGTTGATATTTTTCAAATTATGGGGCAGCTGAAGTGCTGCCTGACTTCTTTTTAAGTAATACTAGAGGTACTATTTTCTTTTTATTTAATGGATGGGTTGAAGATGATAAGAGCCTGTTTAACTAATGTACCATTTAGTGATACTTTTGCATTTATTTACAGTCTGATTTCCATATAAAAAGCTGAACATAGATTTAATTTTTATCTTTAAATGACCTGTGTAGAACTACCACCTACTGAAATAACTTAGCAAACAAGTGAACAGCTTTGTGTCTCCAGGCTGGAATAAACAGGGATGGGAATAAACAGGGATCCTGTTCTATCACAAAGTAAACATTTGGAGGGGAAATAATTAAGGGAATCAACATTCAATTGCAAAGAGTTACACATTAATAAGGGTTAACCAATAAGAAACTTTTTCTTTTTTAGGAAAAAATAGTCAGATTAAAGTGATTCCCAAATCATGACCTGCAGACTGTAGTAAGTTCTTTCTATCCTGTGCTTGTAGTAGTTTCAAAAAGTGTTTTCAGATTTCATGAAAGATTGATGGAGCTCTAGACCACTGGATGTAAGAGATGCTGCTGGTTCAGAAAACTTGGGAAGTGTAACTTGGATAGAACAACTGGTGGCTTCAATTTCTATGAATGTTTTTTCATCCCTTTACTCCGGTGCTGGAAAATAACCAAGTTGATCCAGAAATTGCACGATTGGTGTTGAGTGTGTGGTGACTTTGTGACCTTCCCTGCACCCTCATGCCAAGTGCCCCTTGTCCCTGTCCCCCTGCAGCTGGTGACCCTGCAGGAGGCCAAGCTGCTGCTCAATGAGGATGATTACCTGATCAAGGCTGTCTACGACTACTGGGTGAGGAAGCGCAAGAACTGCCGGGGGCCGTCCCTCATCCCCCAGATCAAGCAGGAGAAGAGGGATGGCTCCACCAACAACGACCCCTACGTGGCCTTCCGCAGGAGAACTGAGAAGATGCAGACCAGAAAGGTGACCTGGCAGCAAATGCTGTCTGGAATTTTACATTTCTGCCTTGGGAGGGATAATTTGGGTCCCTGTCCAGCATCTCGCAGGGGACAATTTACCTTCCATCCATTTTCTGAGCTGAGACTCAGAGCAGTGCCTGGCACACAGGCAGCCTGTTGGATTGGGAACTTCCCTTTCTGTGGGAAAAGGGGAAACAATTTCACCTTTTGTATTTGGAGCATGGAATGATTTGAACCAAGAAATCTGTAATTAGCATTTTGCATCAACTTCGTACTCATGCACATCTTTAGTTTGTGTGGAAGTCAAGATGGGGAAGGTTTGGTAGGAACCAAGGCTTGAATTCCTTTTCTGACAAAAGGAATCTTGAAATTCCTTTTTTGAAGGAATTTTGAAGGTTTGGTAGGAATCAAGGCTTGAATTCCTTTTCTGACAAAAGGAATTTTGAAATTCCTATTTTGAAGGAATTTTGAAGGTTTGGTAGGAATCAAGGCTTGAATTCCTTTTCTGACAAAAGGAATTTTGAAATCTCAATTCCTTTTCTGATCCACTGGGTTGATCTGGAATCTTGAGCAAAACACGGGGGGAAGTGGCTGAGAAGTTCTTCTCAGTTTACTTTTAAAATTGGGTTTGTTTGCTTTTTGTGGCTTTGTTTGCCAAGTAGGATCTGCTTTAGGAAAAGCTGCTTTGGAATGTCCTCATGAGCCTCGTTTGCAGCAGCATTATATAACTTTATTTTTGCAATTTGTGCCTCATGGCTTTTGCTTTTGACCAAAAATTTGTTTCATCTCTCAACAGAACCGAAAGAACGATGAAGCATCTTATGAGAAGATGTTGAAATTAAGGAGGGAGTTTAGCAGAGCCATAACAATTTTGGAGATGATTAAGAGGAGGGAGAAAACAAAACGGGAGCTGTTGCATTTAACGTTGGAAGTTGTGGAGAAAAGGTAAAATTCCAGATTATAAAAACCGAGGTCTTAAATTTTTATTAAATGGCTTTGAAATCATCTCTTGTTGTTTATTTACTACATAAAAATATAAAATAAACATAAAAAGAGAAGGGGTTTATGTAGACAATTGGAAGACACTGGTTTGTGTCTTTCAGACATTTCCTAGTGGAAATGCAGCCAAATAATTTTAATCCTGGTTTTTTTCAGGTACCATTTGGGTGATTATGGAGGTGAAATCCTCAATGAAGTGAAGCTGAACAGACCTGAAAAAGAGATGGGCACAACTCCATCATCCCTCCACAATGGGAACCACCACAAAGTTCAAGAATGTAAAGTGAAGGTAAAATTTCTTCCCTTCCTGGTGTCATCATCCTTGGGATCATCATTCCTTTGGATATATTTTGAATTCAGACTTGTCTCTGAAGAAATAACCTGAACTATTAGGAGTTAAAATGCTTGGGGGTGAGGCTGAGAGTTGAAGACCTCTGGAAATTTGTATTTAGCACCTGCGACACCTAGTGGTCCCAGAATTCCCTACAAAGCCCGGCGTGCCTGGTTCTCCAGGAATTTTGGCTTTCCTCGTGTTTCTCCTCTGCTTCCCAAGCCGAGCTCCATCACTGGAGTTTAGTTTCAGTCATGCTGTTATTGATGAGTGTTAATTCAGGGTAAATTTAAAACACTTTTTAAAACTGCACTGCTGCTTCTCCTTCAAATGGAGAATTTTGCAAGTGAAATAATCTTTTCAAATGGGAGCTTTGAAGTTTAATAACATTTGTGTTCAAGTGGACAGTTCAATATCGTTGGAATTGCTCGCTGCAGAGGGTTTATGTGAGAAAAATCTTAAACAGCCAACTCAAATGCCATCACATCTGTTCAAAAGTATCAGCCCTGTGAGAAACAGGAAACAAATTAAATTGTTTCTTTTGAACGTGTCCAAGCAGTTCAGAAAATTGAAAGCGCCGGGATAAAATGAGATCTCAGAAAATAATTGCAAGAGGAATTTCAATGACAATAATCCTGAGTGTTGTGCAGAGTGAGGAGCCTCTCAGGCAGTCACATGGCTCGAGAGCTCTGGGATTATTAATAAATACCTTTAAAAACAATCAGAAAAAGTGCTGGGGTTAAATGTGTTCAGTAAATTTTGCGTGATGTGTCTGTAATATCTGCAGAGCCTTTGGAGGACAAGCAGTCCTGTCTTGAAGCAATTCAGTTTTCTTGAAGCAATTCAGTTTTCTTGAAGCAATTCAGTTTTCTTGAAGCAATTCAGTTTTCTTGAAGCAATTCAGTTTTCTTGAAGCAATTCAGTTTTCTTGAAGCAATTCAGTTTTCTTGAAGCAATTCAGTTTTCTTGAAGCATTTCAGTTTTCTTGAAGCATTTCAGTTTTCTTGAAGCATTTCAGTTTTCTTGAAGCATTTCAGTTTTCTTGAAGCATTTCAGTTTTCTTGAAGCAATTCAGTTTTCTCATGCTTTTAGAATGTTTAAACATGTCAGTTTTGTTTTCTGTTTGTTTTTCCCAAGCAGCATCCTCACCACTCCTCTCTGAAGGAGGAGGTGTCTGATGTTGTCCGTCAGAAGAAGAAATACCTGAAGAAGCCCAAACTGGAGTGTGTGGTGACCCCTCAGCCCCTGGCTGAGCCCTTGCCTGTGCTCAGCAAGAGTGACATCAAACAGTACGACTTCCACAGCTCTGATGAGGATGAATTCCCACAGGTAACCACCAAAACCTCACTGTGCACCAGGCAGAAATTCCAGCTAGCTGGTGTTTGGCCAGCCTGCCTTGTCCCAACTCTGAATATATTTAAAAGCTCCTTGTATAAACTGAGTTTTCCTTCCAAGCTGTGCTTTGCTATCTAAACATGGCTGTTCACATATATAAACACAAACTTTTATAATAAATACAGTTACACAAATGGGGCAGCTGGGAGAATGATGATGTTTTCTGCTCTAGGTACCCTCACCAGTCTCAGAAGCAGAAGAAGAAAACGATCCTGATGGACCTTGTGCTTTCAGGAGAAGAGCAGGATGCCAGTATTATGCTGTAAGTTTATGCAGTATTTATTATGCTGTAAGTTTATGCAGTGTTATGCTGTGCTGTTGGGTTTAGTGGTGATTTATTTAAATTTAGCTTTGCACAGTGCTGATGTTTGAGTTCTGTTCCCACTCTCACCACCAAAGCTTTGATGCTTTGGTGAGTCCAAAGACAATTATAGGAACATCCCTTTTCTGCTTGGCTCTGAAAGCTGAACTTCCCACTTAGAATTCATCCTCCTTTCTTTTTTCCCTTAACCTGAGAGTTAATTCCTTTGCCAACAGATGTTGAGATGACTGCAAACTTTCATTTTCGTTTTCTCCAACTTTTCCATTACTGTTAGAAGCTGAGTATTTACCAGCCTAAATGTTAGAGTTTATTTTTTAACTGCTGAAGCTATTATTGGTTAACTCAACATAAACCACATGTTCTGTCCTGGAGCCTGTGCATGATAACCAGCAGTGCCCTTATCAAAGCACCCTTTGATATAAAGTATAAAATTGTATAAAATTGTATAAAATTGCTTTTTCTTTCTTCACAGCCTCGTCTGGACCAAACGAATTCTTCGTATGAAAGCCCAGAATTGGCAGAATTGGACAAACTGAGGTTCAGGCATTGCCTTACAACCCTTACAATCCCAAGGAGATGTATAGGATTTGCAAGGAGGAGGATTGGCAGGGGTGGAAGGTACAGTTGGGTCGTTTTTAATCCTTCATTCCCCCTTCAAAGGATAAAAATATTAAAAAGAAATCATGACCTTAATGATTTTCCTCCTCCTCTTGAACCAGGGTTATCATGGACCGAATATCCACAGAACATGATCCTGTCTTGAGGCAGATTGACCCGGAAATGCTGAACAGTTTTTCAAGCTCTTCCCAGACTTTAGACTTTTCTTCTAATTTTTCACGGACCAATGCTTCCAATAAACATTGTGAAAACAGACTGTCCCTTCCTGAAATCCTAAGCAATATCAGATCATGTCGACTGCAGTGTTTCCAGCCCAGGCTACTCAATCTCCAGGACAGTGATAGTGAAGAATGTACCTCAAGGAAAGCAGGGCAGACTGTGAATAATAAAAGAGTCTCTGCAGCATCTGTAGCTTTATTGAACACCAGCAAGAATGGCATATCAGGTAGGCAAGGGTTTGGCTTCTTCTGGCATTTCAAATACTGAATTTTGGGTTTTTCTTTGATGAGATCTTCAGCACTGGTGTGGAGCTAACCACAGCTACAACGTGACTATTTAATATTTCTTAAAACATACAGAAACTTCCCACAAACACTTCTTCCTCCTGCTTTACTTCCATTAGGATTTGAAGTGCTGGATTATTCAAAGCAGGGATTCTGCTCATGTGAAGAATTGTTTATGTCTAATTGAGTCTTAATGGCACTAATTGGTCTAACCTTGTTTAAGGGTAGAAGAATGCTCATGATGAATGCAAAACAAATCTGGTGGTTTCTTGGGGAGGGTGGGTGTGCCTCATTTTTGTGGTTGTCAGTTTTCAGTTTTGACTCAGACAAATGCAGGAAGTTCCTAAATGCCCTGAGCAGGCGTGGAAAGGTCTGAAAATGGTAAAAATGTTGAGAGTGGAAGCATCCAGTGATGAAAAAATTGCTTTAAGTTTAAATTGAGCAGTGTTTGCATCACTTACTTCATGAGCTGGAGTTGTAATGGCTCAAGTTTTAACACTGTCACTACTTTATAATCATGAGGGGGTGATAATGATGCAATTCTCCAAAAATCTGAAAAATTTGAGATACAGCAGATGAGATCTCCTCCAACAGCAAGCACCTGAGCAGGATAGTGAAATAATAGAATAGCCTGAGCCTGAGTTCTGTAATTTCTGTGGCTGTGGAGTGTTCCATCTCTCTCAAAGCTGCAGGAATGGGTATTTATTCTCCAGTAATGTATCTCTAGAATTCCTGGGTGCTATGAAATTGTTCTGACAGAGGCACAGAGTATTTATTCCAGCCCAGTGCTTCCCCAAGTTCTCAGTATGGTCAGTGTCACCTTTAGATTGTTCTCTGCCATGAAAAGTTTGGCACAGGAGCATTTTCCTGCTGCGTGAAAAAAACAGATACAATGTATTACATATTTTATATAATTATTTTTTGAAAGACCTCAAAGGCCTGAGGAATCCCAGCTGGGGCAGAAAGGGGCAGTTCAGTGTGATGGGATTATTGATAAACACCAAGAGCTGGTGAAGAAAGAGCTGAAAAAGGAATGAAACCAAATCTGATGGATCCAAGCCACTTTTTGGAGGAATAGTAATAAACTCATGGTATAATTTTAGAAATCATCTGAGGAATACATTTAAATTAAATGGAAATCCCTCAGTAGCTGGAGTACATTATGCATGGAATTTATGGCTGGGGAGGACCTTTTTTGTCACAGATTTAAATTACAAACCAGATCCTGCAGTTCTGGAAGAGGATCAGACACAATAGACAACAGAATTCTTCCCCAAATAACTGAACCAGCAAGAGGCATTGCTGTTGGGTTTTCTCACTTGTAAATAGGGAATAAATTTTAAAAGGGCTGGTCAGAGTCTGGTTGTGCATTAAATGAGCACAGGCACTGTCACTGCATTAACTGAAGTCATTCTCTTTGGGAAGTAATTGTTGAAATCTGTTAATTTTACAGCTGATTTGCTATTCCCTCCAGAGGAAATGGTGGCAGTACTTAAATGGATTGTTTTTGTTTTTATTACTGTTTTATTTTAGAGAGAACTGGGGAGTTGCTTTGATTTTTGGTGTACAAGAACATTTTAAATTACCTCTGTGTTATATTTTTCCCTGAATTAGTCAAGCAACTCTAGAATCTCCTCAAATGCATTGTACAGACAGAATTTTTTTTTTTATTTTAAAACTCTGTGAGTAGACTTTGTTTCAGAATACCTAATGAGTGTACAAATCAAGAACCAGTTTCTGGAGCTAAATTATTCTCTTGCTCATGTTGTAAGCACTGCAAATGGGAAAAGCCTGTCCCTAGAGAGAGGACAACTGCACATGATGCTATTCCCAGCTGAAGGGTTTTGTTTGTGGAACAAACTTTTATTTTTTAGAGGTATTTTTTCCCCAGCCTTCAATACCACGTAGGAGTAATTAAAGCAATGCCACTTTTGGGGCAGCCTGCAAGCTGATCTTTGGTTAAAGCCTTCAAATCCTGAGAGAAGTGACAAAATCCAAACCTTCCAAGGAGAGAGGAGGGAAGGGAAAACTGAAGGGATTTTTTCCCCTCTTGTGATGAAGTTTTTCAGCCCAGTCAGGCTCTGATAAAACAAAAACCCTCTGAAGCTGCAGAGCTCTTAACCCTGACCTCAGAGGCTGCCTCTGACATGGTCAAAGAGCAAAATTTGCTCTTTTTTTTTTTTCTCTGCAGGACCCTCCAGGTGTTTAATTTGGCAGAAGCAAATGATATTTAATGTGCTTAATGAGCATGTGCTGGTTTATAACAAGGTGAACAGCTGAGCTCAGCCTGGCCACTGGATAAATACCTGAAATTCAGGCAGAATAAGGGAATATTGAACTCTGGATTACCTTCCCTGCATCCTCTAATACATTATTCCATGATTTTGTGCTCTGTGACAAACTGGGAAGCAGAGGAGATCATAGACATGAAATCTCACCTTGTTCTTAAACAGCTTTCTATAAACCCAAACACATTTTCTGGGATTTGTTGCCTCAGAACTTAAAAATAGAAATCTATGTCATATTCCATAATGCTGTTCTTGGCCCTGGTGCCTTCAGCACTGTTAGCAGGTTGAGCTGATTTAACTTGGAATTAAATCCTAGGTAAGAATCTGCAAGAGAAACAAAGTAAAGCTAAACACAAACTAAACTTGGGTTGGAAATTATATGTTGCTAGAGTTTAAGAGGAGTAATTTTTAAGTAATTGGGCTTTGAAGTGCTCTCCTAGCATGGTTGAAACCTGCTTTAATAATGTAGCAGTAAAGAAGTTGTTTCAGTTCTAATTTCTAAGCAGTCCTAATTCTGGTATTTTTTCCCAATGGAATTTCAGGATAACTCTGAGTACTAAAAGAGGTAAATGGAAGAACCAAACCTTGCAAGATGGGTTTTAATGTTAGCTTAGTGTCCCTTGATAGGAGAATATTCCTGAGAATCCAGGTGTTTGAGGTGCTGCACAGCTTCAGTCCTGGAAGAACAGAGTTGAGGATAAAGTGTTGAAATGGGAATCTTTGAAAAGTGAATTCTCCAAGCTCAGTTCTTGGGTTAACTGCACACAGCTCAGGTTTTAGCATGAAACCCCTGGCAGTATTTTCAGTTTACCAAGTGTGCAAATTCTTCAGGGGGAGAATATTAAAACCAGCTTTTCTTACTTCATTCCCTTCATGTGTTGGGCCTGTGAAATTACTGGGGTGGCATTGAAATAATTACTGGGGTGGTTCTCAAAAATAAACTTATTGTGGCACTTTTACTGCATTTAAAACAATAATTGTCAGAGGAAATCTCCCATGCCAGACGTGTGCTTCCCTCAGGTCCATTCTGCTGTTGGCAAAGGGACAGCAAGGGGCTGTAGGAAGGGAAATTGTCCAGGAATCCTCTGCCAGTGTTCACTGGGAGAGAAGATACCCAGCTCAGCCCAGGGCTCTTTGTCCTCAGCTCTGATTTTTAGGCTGTGCTGCTCTCCTGAAAGCTAGGAAAATAATTTCTCGTAAGCTTTTGCCTAAAGCTACCAAGGACAAAACCACCAGAGAGAAAAACTGCTTAAAAGCAAGGAAAGCTCTGAATTCTTTTGTTACAAATTGATTCTATGAAAGAACACAACAAACAAAACACAGCTTGACCTTTCCTTTACATAATCTGTGAAGATTTTGGGTGTATCTGATGTGATTTCTGTCCTTTCAGCCAGCTGTTCCCCACCTTAGCTGCTCTCTTGCCTTTTCCATGCAAGTGTTTGGTGTAACTGAGGCTCTTTCTCTCCCAAAGTCACAGGGGGGATCACAGAGGAGCAGTTCCAGACACACCAACAGCAGTTGGTGCAGATGCAGAGGCAGCAGCTGGCCCAGCTGCAGCAGAAGCAGCAATCTCAGCATTCCTCCCAACAGACACATCCGAAAGCACAGGTACTGCTGCCACCCTGCACGGCCTCACCTCCTCCTGTCCTTCTGCTCATCTCTGTCCACCAAAGCACACCCCAGCAAATGTGGGATGTGTCAGAGGGAATTTCAAATGCTTTGCTCAGGGTTTTTTTAATAAGTTGGCTACATTTTATAAGTTAAGAGATTTTGTAGCTGGATGTGTTACCTGCATCCACAGAGTGATCAGTGTAAAAATATCCATGTGTGCTCTTCTGTTTTCTCTGGTTTTGTCCTGTCTGTAAATCCTCTGAAGAGACTTTATTAAAATTACCTTGTGAGGTAATGTGTTCTGTTGTGAACAGATGTTCAGTGAGCACTAAAACTTGCTACCTCTGAGAGGAAAAAGAGAGTTTTGCTTATTTGTATATTCTGCATTTTAAAGAATCCCATTTTTGCTCTGAAATCCCTTGCAAGGAAAAAAAAGTTTTTCCATTGCACTTAGTTTTTTGTTAGCATCTTCCCAATAAAATATAAAAGTTGTTGCTGTTGTCTATTACTGGGAAAATGTATATTGCTTTGAGCATTTTATATCTGATTGCTTGTGCTGCTTGTCCCTTCCCCTCAGTGTTTTCTGCTTCAATTAATCAGGGATTCTGTGTTGGCAGATACTGATGGCATTTTTTGTAAGTGTAAAGACACGATGCCAGAACATTTAAACAAAACAAATGAATTTTGGATCTTTAAAACACTGCAAGCTTCTGTGCAGAGTCATTTTCTTAGTTAATATAAATTGAAATTGCACAATTAATGTTCTTTCCAGTAAGAGTTGTGAGTCATTCCAGTAGAAACTGGAGTAACAGAGTGAGATTGCAGAATGTGGCACAAGTTTTGTGGCACAAGTCACAGAATGGGGGTACCACAAAGACTGAACATCCCTGAGATTTGCAGCTGCAGAGCATTTCCTGCCTGGAGACAGAACAGAAAAGATTTAAGATGTGGTTGTTTTCTTAGGGGAAGCATCCCCAAATGTAGGGAATCCTGTGTGCTTTGGGTTGGAAGGGACCTTAAAGCCTGTCCCGTTCTTCCAGGCTGCTCCAAGCCTTGTCCAGCCTGGCCTTGGGCACTTCCAGGGATCCAGGGGCAGCCACAGCTGCTCTGGGAATTCCAGCCCAGCCAGGAATTCCCAATTCCCAATCTCCCATCCCTCACTGTCCTCTGGCAGTGGAAGCCATTCCCTGTGTCCTGTCCCTCTGTCCCTTGTCCCCAGTCCCTCTCCTGGAACCCTGCCAGGGGCTCTGAGCTCTCCCCAGAACCTTTCCCTCTCCAGGCTGAATGACACACAGCAAAAGTGATTTGTTGTGCAGAGAACTGACCTGGCTGCATTGGGCAGCACTTGTTTAACCCTTGTTTGGACAGAATTTCCAACTTTTCCTCACTCTGGTGGCACAGAAATATTCAATGTTGTGATGCATTAGTTCACATGTAGAAACTGTATTTATTTATTTGCTTTACTTGTGCACTGGAGCAATCCTAAGGCACATTTCATTTTGTATTTGGATTATTCAGAACCACCTTTTTCCTCTTCCTGCAGGGCTCCAGCACCTCTGACTGTATGTCCAAAACCCTGGATTCAGCCAGTGCCCACTTTGCTGCCTCTGCAGTGGTCAGTGCCCCGGCCCCCGGGCGCAGCGAGGGGACCAAGGAGCAGAACACCAGCCACAACAATCTCAACGGTGTTGTCCAGCCTTCAGGTGAGGAGTCCTTGGAAATCCTGCTCTGGAACGAGCTGAGAATAGCAGCTGCTCTTAATTATCAACTCATCTTCTTGCTGATTTCTAAAATATTAATAAACAGCAACAAAAAAAAAAATCAGATCTCTTAGTTGTGATCGTTTTAAATATTCTTCTCTGAGGTACTTGGAGCAGTGGTTTGAATTATGGAATATCCTGAGTTGGAAAGGAACCACAGGGATGATCAGGACAGGACAGCCCCAAGAATCCCACCCTGTGCCTGAGAGCCTTGTCCAGTGGATGTTGTTTAAATGGATATAAAACCACCAAGTGCTCTCTGCATTGGAAGAGCATTGTTTGCTTTTCCTCTGGTAGTCTTTATCTTGTAATAATCTGTTCTGATCAAAATTCTAAACATTTTAAAACAGCCTTTCAAAACCAGTGCGAGTGTGTAATGAAAGAATAAATCAACTGCTTTAAACATTTAAGTGCTTGGAGGAGGAAATGGAAAAGCTGATTCATTATTTGGTTGTTAGCTCACTTGTATATTCAACCAAAAAATGCACTAACCAACCTTTTCTGGCAATTCTTGTGACATTACTGTTAGCCTCAGGTTTCCCTGCATTTAGGATTTGTCCCAAAAAGTGCAGCCATGGGCACTCAGTGCCCCCTCCCAGCCCTCCTCTTGTGGTGCTGCTTGTGCTGGTGCCAAGAGGCAAATGGGATTGGGGCTGCCAAGACAAAGAAGAGGCTTTTAAAGTAATTTGTTGTTTTAGCAGCTAATGATGTGATTAGTTTTATAGACCTTCTGTCAGGCTGGGTTAATGATAATATGAAATGAATAGAGGGAGAAAGAACACGACTGAATAAAATCAATAAACTGGAGCAGTTCCAGGACAGAGAGAGGTCTGTGTGTAATTCTCTGAGCTCATATCCAGGAGGGCAGTGCTGTGAGGGGAGGAGATCAGGCACATGGTGATGCTTTGGAGTGGCTGCCTGGAACAGAGGGCAGACACAAGATTAAGAGAATAAAAGTGGGTATTTATTAAAGGCCTTCAATAGGTGCACCTTGGGCAGTCAAAGCCTCCCAGAGGCTACACCCAAGGTGGGTGATGATAATGAGTTTTTCAGCTAATTATAAGTTTGGTCCATTTACATATCAGGGGTTAATCCTCAAATTACAGTTTCAGGTAATGAAGTCATTTACCCCCAGTTTGCTCTCCTGAACTTTTGTTTATACTTTTTGGAGCCTGAGAGAGTCAGGTGTCCTTGAGGGATTAAATGGGAGAACAGGAGATGACAGGTTATGGAGTTTTAGAGTTCCACCCTGGAGCAGTACAGGATCTGAAAAACATAAAAATTAAATCCTAAGGCATCCATGGGAATGTGCCATGCTGCCACTTCTTTGTCCATTGAGAAAGAGTCATTCCATCCCATCCAGATCTGTGATTCTGTAAAATATGAACATGAATTCCTTACACACACACAGCATTGCCCTCAAGGTTAATCCTTGGCTTTCCATCTCAGAGCTGTCACCTTTTTAACACACACCGTTCATTCCACCCAACAGGAACCTCCCGAACTTTGTACTCCACCAACATGGCTTTATCATCCAGCCCAGGGATCTCCACCGTACAGCTCGTAAGGACAGTTGGCCACAGCACCACGAACCACTTAATCCCAGCCTTGTGCACGAGCAGCCCTCAGCCTCTCCCCATGAACAATTCCTGCCTGCCCAGCGCCGTGCACCTCAACAACGTCAGTGTTGTGTCTCCAGTCAATGTTCATATCAATACACGGACTTCAGCGCCCTCGCCAACAGCCTTAAAACTTGCCACAGTTGCTGCCAGCATGGACAGAGTGCCAAAGGTAACTCCCAGCAGTGCCATCAGCAGTATAGCAAGGTGAGTGGGGACAGGGCTGCAGCAGCTCCAACCTGGGCTTGGAATCGTGGAATTGTTTGGGTTGGAATGCCCGAAGTCAGGGTCCAACCTGTGAGCCACCCTCACCTCAGCAGGGCCTCCCTCCCCTCCCTGGGCAGTTCCAGTGCTTGGCAGCCCTTTCCATGAAGAAATCCTTCCTGATGTCCCACCTGGCCCTCCCTGGTGCAGCTTCAGGCTGAGTCCTCTGCATGGATGTGCCCAACTCTGCACTAGGGGAGTCAGTTCCACTCTGAGAGGCTTCTCAGCACCTTCAGCGTGGCTGTGGCAAACCACAAGAGCTGATTTTGCAAATTAACCCCTCAAATAACTTCCCCTGCCTTTAGGCACCAGTAGTTTTGGTCAACTTCAACTGGGTTTGAATTTTAACCATTTCATTTGTCCCTTCCCATGCAGCATTTTCAGGCAGATTCTGTCAAACTCTGCTCATGTTCCCTCTAAATCATTGTGTACCAATATTGTAAGGTACGGGCTGGCAGATATATTTTTATATTTACATATGGATATATGTGTTACATATTTATGTAAAACACAAACCAAAAAAGTGACAACCCCTGTCTTACATATAAAACCATAATGCATAATTGTTTAGGTTGGAAAAGACCTTTAAGATCATCAAGTCCGACCATTAAGGTATTTATTCTCATTGAACAGCAGCACTGTTATTTCAGATTTTTAGATTATGTTTCATGGGAGTGGCAGGAGCTTTGCAGTTGACAAATTTGTCTGAAAATGGCAACATTTGGGCTTTGTTTGAAGTCTCTCCTGGGTTATATGGTGTTTCAAAAAACAAAGTCACGTTTATGAATTGGAAAAGTAAAAAATGAGTATTAGTAAATGAGTAAAAACTCAGTGCTAAAGCAAAATGGGTGGGGAATTACAGCAACACTTGGTGCATTAGCAGAATAACCAATGCTGAGTTATCATAGCTTGACTTTGTTCCTTCAAAGGACCTTTTGGGAATTTAATCCATAATTTAGGCTAGAAACAGACAGTTAAATGCAATAATCTCACAGAAAGGACTGCATTGTTGAATTAAAATTGAATGCCAGTATTTACTTCCAAGTAATGTGTGTGTTAAGGTTCAGGTAACAACTGTGCAAAAACATGAAAGAAATGACTGAAACTAGAAATAACTGAAACTAGAAATGACTGAACTAGAAATGACTGAAATTAGAAATGACTGAAACTCTGTGAGGGAATGTGCTCTGACTAAAACTTTGTGAGGAACTGTGCTGGTTTGAAAGCAAAACCAGTGAAGGACTCCAAGTCAGAAACATAATTTAATAAGATATAAAGGAAAGTAAAATAAAATAAAAGTAATAGTACAAAAAAAAAACCTCTGACAGAGTCAGAATACAACCTGACACCCTGTTAGGGTGGTAGTGGCAGTCCAAATGAGATGGTTTTGTCAAAGCAGTGATTACTGTAGAAACGTCTGGTAGTCTTGTCTCCTCTGGGAGTCTTGTCTCCTCTGGGAGTCCAGTGGATAAAAGCTGCCTGTGCTGTCCCAAACCCTGGATTTATCCAGGTGGGAATGCTTGGCTCCTCCCCCTGGGTGGAGCATCTCCCAATGGGCTGATCTCATTCTATGAGTCCTGCAGTGGCTCCTTGATGGCCCATTAAACAGAGATAACTCCCAGATGGGGTTAAGATAAAGAAAACACTGCCCCACCTTGGCTCCAAGGGCTCATGGGGATAGAATACAAACCTTGGGCACAATTTTACATTGTCACCTAGGACAGGAACTCTGTTCTGACCCTGAGATTTCCTTCCCTTGCAGAGAGAACCATGAGCCCGAGCGCCTGGGCTTGAACGGCATCGCAGAGACCACAGTGGCCATGGAAGTGACATAACCTCCAAGCCGTGTCCCCAGCTGTGTCCTGGTGTGCTCCCTCCTGTCCCAGCTGAACGCAAACACGGCGCTCTGTGGCTCCCAGAGAGCTCAGACCTGAATGGACTCGGATTATATCGTGTATTAAGTCGATATATAATGTAAATTTTGTAAAATTTGGGAAAATCACTACCTTGTAAAATAGTTTATTTGTATCATCAATATTATTTCTGTTACTTGAATAGTAGATATTCATCATCATGCTTTTGCACTTGAATTTGCAACTGAATGGATTAAAAAATAATTCTTTAATGGGATCATGAGCATGACATGGGATCCTGCATCACTTGTTTAAACTATTTATTTTGCCATGTTTACATTTTGTATCTTGTACAAATAAATGCAACTTTGTGTCTAAAAAAAAAAAGTTAAAGATTCATAGCTAGGAAACAAAATTCTTGTAATTTTTTTCTAAAGGAAATGTAAAGTTTTCACTTGGTTCATTTTGTTTCACAATTTGACTAGATGGACTTTTTGGTAAATACTTTAGTGGCATTTCACTGTCAAATATGAAGTTCAAGGCAAAATAGTATTTTCTATTACTGTGCAGGGGAAAGGGATGGATCGATACATGCAAATTTAATGTAGTAACTCACTTTTCCATATATTTTGAATGTATATTTCTATTTATAATACCAGTTTATAAAAAATAATTACACAGGAAGAGAGGGGAAAAAAAAAAAAAAAAAAAACCTGACTAGGAAAATTATGCATCTGGCACATCTCCAAATGTGCAGATCCAAGAAAATTTTCACCTCGATGCCATTTTATCCGACGACTGCGTATTTTAACCGGCTTTTCAAACCTGTACCACACCACATTAAAGGATATTTTACCAGGTATGTATTGCATCCTATATCATTGCAATAATTCATTATTGGATGTCTTAGCTATCGAGCCATCCCAGGTGGTGGGGGAGGGCGGGGAGGGGAGGGTTGTGGCAAGATTGTCTTTTCAATTTTTGGAGAGTTTTCCTGTGGCTACAAGGCAAGTAACGGGTTGGAAAAAGTCTGACTGTAAGCGTTGGACACCTTCGTAGTGTAGTGTTTTAGTGACTTTTTTTATACGGTTCTTGTACATTAGATACGTGTAGTGGTGTTTCCGAATGTTTGTTTATGCACTAGTTCAGACAACTTTCCCTGTTACTTGTTCTTGATAAGTGAAAACTGCAGGGAAATAAAAATACATATCAAAACCTGGCCCGGGTGCATATGTGGTTATTTCACAAGTGTGCAAGCAGCAGCGATCCTGGAGGCTGCTCAGGGACACTCTGAGCCTGTGCTCCCAGCATATGCACTGATTTCCAGGGGGTTGCATGCAGATTTTGGGATAATCTGTGCTAGGGGATGGGGCCTGGGAAAATGGGGAATGAGAATTCTTTACCCTGACAAAGGAATGGGGTGGATTTCTGCTGGTTTGTTCTCCACATTTGGATGTTTTGTGTTACAAATCAAGCATTGCTGAGGTTGGAAGGAACCTGGAGATGGTCAATCCAAACTCACCCTCCCAGGAAAATCTCGCCTTAGTCATGCAGTTGGTGAATTTTCCATCTTAGCTTTCCCTATAAAGAACTGATTTTAATCCAAGCTGTGATTAAACCTGTTTTGTCTTACATTGTGCGAGTTAAAACTCCTGGCAGCTAAAAACACTTGGAGATCTTTAAATGCTGGGAGCTCATCACAAACTCAGATGTCTAAAATTACCTGGTTTTTGCTTAACTGATGCTTTATTTTTATTCCATATGCTGTCTGCAGGGAGAGGTGAGGATAGATAATTCCTGTTGGGAATAGAGGAACCCACGGCGCTGCCTTGGTCAGGTGAGGGGTGGTGGCAGCTTTGGGGGGCACCTGTGGCTTCACTGGGATTGCTGCTCCCTGAAAATTCCTCTTTATTTGATCTTTCCAGCCTTTCTGTAGAGCTGGGCTCATTTCAGGGAATGGCTGATAGTCTGAGGTATAAATGTATTATTTTTTCGAACAAATTGTTGAAAATCTGAGTCTGTAAAAGGAAAAAAAAAATATTCTCCTTGATATCTAGGAATAACCTTGCTTCACTACCATCCCTAAAACCCTTTGGAGGCTTAATGAAAATGGGAAGTCATTTCCTCTGCAGATTGAAAGCTGTACATTTAGCATGGACTCTTCTCACTACAAAGATCATTTTCAGTGGATCATTTTCAGGGAAAATTGGCCAGAAGATGTCTCTGAGATTGCTGTGTCTGATTTCATATAGTCTAATCCTCATCTAATTACTTCAAAAACCTTCAGCTGGAGCTTCAGACTTTTAATGGATTCTGGGAAAATGTGAGGTGCAGAGAAGGATTCCATCAACTCCCGAGGCTCTGCTGGTAAGTGGCAGCTGTGGAATGGCTTTCATTTAAAGGATTAGTGGGGATGGAACGTCCTGTGCTGCAGAGCTGGAGTGGTCACTGCAGAATTGCTGCGTGCCTCAAGTGCAGGGAGAGGGGAGCAGGGCTGGGTGGTGCTGCAGGCCATGGAAATCTTCATTCAGAAGAAGAAAAAAAGAAAGGGGAGGGATTAGTGCTGTAAAATCCTTTGTCCAGTGGGAATGCCACTGACTGAGGTGGTTTTGTGCTGTTTAAACACGTTGAGGATATGATGATGTTCAATTTGAATTCCCTTATTTGTACATCTCTGCAGTAGGATTCTGTTCTCTTGTGTATTGGGAATATCTTTCAGGTGAGATTGTGGAATCCTGCCTCACCTACAGCAATTTGTGCTGGACTTCACAATGTGCAGAGTTTGAAATGGCAGGAACTAGAAAATGCTGGTTCTTTAGGAAGATTTATATTTATTTATGGCTTGACTGGAGTTTTGGCTTGTGTTTAGTTGTCATCCCAACAGGCTCCCTGGATTTGCCTGCAGAGAAACAGTTTCAAAACTCACATCCATGTTGCTGCTACTTTGAGAGGTTTGCAACACTCACACTTCAATTGGGAAGTCTGGGAATAACCTTGGTAAATTAAAGCCAGCGAATGATTTTTGGGAAAGAAGGAAGATGAGAGAGAGAGGGAATTTTTCCTGAGAAAGTTGGGTGAGCTGTGAAGATCCAAATGTTTCCATCTGAACAGAGGAACGTGGGACAGAATTGCTGCTGATCCAAGCAGCAAATGAGGTGGGAAACATTGGATGTGTCCCTGCAGGAGCCCAGCAGCAGTGAGGGGTGTGGAGGGCCCTGCTCTGGTCGGGTTGTGCCATCCTGCTGCAGGGACAGCACCCAAAATGTCATTTGAGCAGGACATTGGCTGCTGAAGTGCCTTTCAGGAGGAAAAGGGAGTTTCAGGACACATCCCCTCTTTTCTCAGTGACTGGCTTGTCTCTCAGTCACCTGCTGTATCTCTAAATCCAATTTCTGTGTCCTTTAGATGGTTTTTAATGGTTTAATCTCAAAAAATTAATGAGCACACATGTAAGATGTATTTTACAATGAATTTAACTCAGTTAATGTATTGTAACTTAGTAACTCCAGTTTAAATTAAAAAAAAAATAATGTAAATAGGATTAAAATCTGAAAATTAACAGGGAGTGACACTGAAGTAACTTTTGGAATCCCTGAATCTCAGAATGGTTTGGGTGCAGAGGGACCTTAAAATTCATTTTTGCTACAGGTAGGGACAACTTCCATATCCCAGATTGTTCCTAGCCCTGTCCAGCCTGGCCTTGGACACTGCCAGGGATCCAGGGGCAGCCACAGCTTCTCTGGGAATTCCATTCCAGGCCTTCCAAACTCTCCCAGCCTTACAAATTTCCCAAAGTTAGGATTGTTTCTATGATTAAGAATAGTAAAACGTTAGTCCAGCCATCCATCCATGGGACTCTGCTTTAACTCCAACACAAGCAGAATTACACAGGGAGGATGATGAGAAAGGATCACAGCAAGGAGGGAGGCAATAACTGAGGCAGAAAACAGAATTTTTAAGAGATAAACCAGCCTGAATCTTTTTATCTGATGGGAGCACACGAGCCCTGCCTGCCCCTTCTCCATCCCTGCGCAGCGCGGTGTCAATTCGGGAACGTCAGCGCCGATAACCGCGCCGTGCCTGACGAGCGTGGGGATGCCCTGGGGAGGGCGGCAGCAGCTAATGGAGCAGAAAGGCGGCGAGTGACCAGGGCACGGCTCGGTGTGACACAGCACAGCTGCCGTGTGTGTGTGTCGTCCCCGCCGTGTGTGTGTCCCCCCCCGCCGTGTGTGTGTCCCCCCTGCCGTGTGTGTGTGTCGCCCCCGCCGTGTGTCCCCGCCGTGCCACTCCCCGGGGCCCGGCTGGTGGCAGCTGCCTGGGAAGTGCTGGGGTTCGGTGCCAGCGAGGCTCGGAGCGCTCCGGTGCCACTCCCGAATCCCCCGAGCCCTGCCCTGGGGCAAAGGATGCTCGAAGGATGCCCCAAAGTACGCTCAAAGGATGCCCAAAATATGCCCGAAGGTTGCCCTAAGGATGCCTAAAGGATGCCCAAGGCTGCACCAACGCTGCCCAAAGGATGCTGAAAGGATGTTCAAAAGATGCTGAAGAATGCCCAAAGGATGCCCAAGGATGCCCCAAAGGATGCCCAAGAATGCCCAAAGGATGCCAAAAAGATGCTCAAAGGATGCCCAAGGCTGCCCAAAGGATGTCCAAGGATGCTCGAAGGATGCCCAAAGATGCCCAAAGCCTGGACCTAAGGATGTCCAAAGGATGCCCAAAGGATGCTCAAGGCTGGCCAAAGGATGCCCAAGGATGCCCCAAGGATGCCCAAAGGATGCTCAAGGCTGGCCAAAGGATGCCCAAGGATGCCCCAAGGATGCCCAAACATGCCAAAGGATGCCAACCAAGGACGGCCCAAATGATGCCCAAAGATGCTCAAGGATGCCCAAGGGATGCCCCGAGGACTCCCAAAGGACACCCAAGGATGCCAAACATGCCAAAAGATGCCCAAAGGATGCCCAAATGATGCCCAAATGATGCCCAAGGATGCCCCAAAGGCTGCCAGAAGGATGCCCAAACATGCCAAAGGATGCCCAAAGATGCCCAAAGATGCTGAAGGATGCCCAAGGATGCCTCCAAGGATGGCCAAAGGATGCTTAAAGGTTGCTCAAAGGATGCCCGAAGGATGCCCAAAGGCTGCCCAAGAATGCCCAAAGAATGCCCAAAGAATGCCAAAAAGATGCCCAAAGGATGCCCAAAGGATGCCCAAGGACTCCCAAATGCTGCACAAGGATGCCCAAGGATGCCCCAAAGGCTGCCAGAAGGATGCCCAAACATGCCAAAGGATGCCCAAAGATGCCCAAAGATGCTGAAGGATGCCCAAGGGATGCCCCAAGGACTCCCAAAGGCTGCCCAATGATGCCCAAAGGATGCTCAAGGATGCCAAACATGCCCAAGGATACCCAAAGGCTGCCCAAGGATGCCAAAAGATGCCCAAAGGATGCCCAAGGACACCCAAAGGCTGCCCAAAGATGCCGAAGGGTCCCAAAGGCTGCCCAAGGATGCCAAACATGCCGAAGGATCCCAAAGGCTGCCCAAGGATGCCCGAACCAGCGGCGTCCCCCCGGCTGCTGATGCCGAGCCGGCTCGGCGCACGGGGGTTGGAATCGCCGCTGTCGGTGACACCAGCAGATGGCATCAGCCGCCTGCGATGCTCCTTAACTCTTTCTGCAGCTCCGCGGAGCCTTTGTGGTTTGGGATTGGATGTTTTTAGTGCTCTCCTGCCCCTTCGGTGATTTTATGGTTGCTTTATAACTTCCTGTAATGTAAAGACAATGGGATTTTTCCCGAGTTACAACCCTTTTATTCAGGTGATTTATTAACCCAAATGTAAAGGTGGTAACTTGGAAAAAAAATGTTTTGTGTACTCAGTGATGACCTGGAACGTTTTGCTGTTTTACACAGCGATAAAATCGATTTATTTATTTTGAGCAAACCCATTTTTTTTAAGATGGGTTAACACGAAATGTATGACTGTGCATAACGTGAATAATTTATGTGGAGATTGAGATTTATGTGTGTACTTTAGATTTTTTTTTTTAAATAAGCATTTATTGAAGTGTCTTGCAAATGAGAAACGATTCCAGCCCAAGTGCTTTCTCATGGGATATCTTTGCCAGTGCTCCATTTCCACCCCCAAACCTCTGTGCAATCTGAGAACAGAACCCCTGTGCTCCTGATCCCAAAAAAATCCTCACCTGGCTGATCCAAGGAGATGTTGGATGTGGAAAAATCATCCTGAGAGTGTCAGTGGTGCACATCGTGTTCATTTTGCTGTGCAATTTTCCTCCTGCCCGGTCAAATGTTCCGTAGCTCCGTGGCTGTGTCTCCGTGTCTCTGACGATCCCTGGGGATGCAGATCAGATCATTTCTGGCCCTCAGTTCCTCCTGGCTGCCTGCTCAGCACTTCCAACTCATCTTTGCCTGTTCTCCAGCCTGCCTTTACAGAATCACAGAATTTCCAGGTTGGAAGAGACCTTCAAGATCATCGAGTCCAACCCAGCTCCAACACCTCAACTAAACCACAGCACCCAGTGCCACATCCAGGCTTTATTAAACACATCCAGGGATGGTGACTCCACCACCTCCCTAGGCAGAACTATTCCAGTACTTAATCACTCTTTCTGTAAAAAACTTTTTCCTAATATCCAACCTATTCTTCCCTTGATGCAGCTTTAGCCTTTATTTATTTTTATTCCCACTAAACACTTCCATGCTCTTTGCAAACACTCCCCCTGTGCTCTCAGTGTCTGTGGGACATTAACCACTGGTGACATTTCAAATCCCCTTTGGGCACGGGGATCCCACAGTTTTGGGCCCTTCTAGGAGAAATCCTTTAGCACCCCTGAGCCACATCCGAGCGTTGATGACACAAAGATCTCAATTCCCTGCCGCTGGCCGGGATCAATGGGCGGTGCATTAACGCTGCCCTCCGTGCTGGCAGCTCCCGCCGCCGGCCGGCACCGCTCTCTGCTCCTCGAATTGTTCAAGGCAGCAGAAATTCAACCCTGCTGCTCCTCCCGGAACCCGGCAGCGGTGAGAGGTGATGCTGGAATGTTCTCTCATTTCTGTGGGATCGCCTCTGTCCCAGTCCCTGTCCTGCTTTTTGTCACCAGTCCCCTCCTGCAGCCTCAATGCCTTGGCTGTGCTCTCCAGCAGAGAAAATGGAATTTGGTCATTCCTTTATGGTCCCAGTCCTCCAGGACTTTATTATTCCTATTTCCTTTATTATTCCTATTTGTTATTCTGATATTTTGGGGTGTTTCCTGAAGTGAGCTTGGGCCAGCTGGGGAATTTCTTCAGGAAAAATCAGAACTTGATGCCAGACCATATCTGATCTGCCAGGGTGAAGCTAAACTGGAGAGCAGAGAAAGTGGGAAAAGGAGATAAAATCCAGGTTCTCTTGGTTTTATTTTTGTCCTGCTGGTAGGAAGGCAATTTTTATATGTTCAGGTAAAAGTAAACTCAGAAAAATGTATATTTAAGTGGATTTCTTGTAAGCGTACAGCTGAAAATGGCACGGGTTGAGAGGTGAAAGAAATGAATGCAGGTGAAAACAATGAAGTATTAAATATATATTATTATAAATAATATATATTTAAGCTCTGCTTAATTTTCATGGTTTTTTGTAAAGCAGGATCCCACCAAAGCGTCCATCCCACCTCCAGGCACCCAGCCCAGCCCGGGAGAAGCTCCCAGAGCCAAGGAGGAGCTGATCACTCCCAAATCTGCCTGGAAAATTCATCTTCCCACCAGGCTGCTTCACCTAATCCGGTAAGAAGTCATAAAAATAGCAGCAGCTGGGTGACAATTCAGTATTGTCTGCGCTCCAGACAATGTCACATTGTTTGTGACAAAGCTGCTGGGAGAAGATGGCTCTCTGCATTCTTCCTGATGGCAGATTGTACCTGCTGGAGTGAGAAAATCGAGTTTTGTTTCTCTCACTCCCAAACGAGCTCTCCATAATGGAGGAAAATGAGGATTAATTCATCCAGAGGCTCGTCTTTTTATGACTAAGCCCCTGCTTGTCATGACTAACAAGTTTGCTATTCAGGGTAAAAAAGCTTGAAACATAAGAGAAATAAAAGGGATAATTGGTAATCCAGGGGAATAAATCCCATTATGTAATAATGGCTTATCACACCCTGCACATTGCTAACTGTTCCCCCATGGAATTGATTTTCAGGAGGGTGTGAGAGGATTTGTTGCCAGCCTGCTCCTCACAATCCACCTCAGGTAAAATGGCTGGGAAGAAAAGGGAGATTCCCATCAAAAATCCTGCAGGATTGTCCATCCTCATCTTGATTTTACAGCTGAGGGTAATGGAATAAAACCCTGCTGGAAATCAGGAGTGCTGGAGCCTGGGCCACATCTGCAGCTTCCCAGGAGCCATCAGGGATGTTTGGATCCTTCTTGGAGCAGGGGATTCTTGTAGGGAATGGAGGAGGAGGAGGAGGAGGAGACATCCTGTGATGTTTCAGATGGTTTCAAATCATGTGAAAGGAGAAGCAAAGGAGGAATGAGAAGGGAAATAAACGAGACAGGAGGGAGAGCTGCAGGTGATCTGAGCAGGTGAGGAAGGAACATTTTCAGGGAAGGAGGGTGAGGGCAGCAGCCCCGTGAGGAGGAGCAGGATCCACGCTGCTTTTCCCAGCTGCACCCTGACAAAACCTCTTGTAAATTGAGCTGGGTCAGAGCATCACCCATTGCTCCTGCTTTTCCTCCCAGGAACGAGACACAGAGAAAAATTCAAATATTATGAATATTCAAATGAAATATTCAAATATTTCATTCCAGGGAGAAATCTCCTTTAAGCTGGCTCTGGATCCAGGTGTGTCAGGGGCAAAGGGACAAAGATGCTGAGGGGAGAGGCCAAGGGCAGCTTTGGAGTGGCTCGGTTGGAGCAAACCCCGAGGATCACCCTGAGCTGATCTGGAAGCCAGAGCAGCTTTCGTATGGAGCCAGGCTGGGAATGCTGGGGGAGGAGGAAGTGTGGGGAGCCCAGAGCAGCTCCCAGGGCCTGGGAGAGGCTGCAGAGACACCCGGGGAAATTCAGTTTAGAGAGATGGAGGAAATCCTTCCTGTGAGGGTGGGGAGGCCCTGGCACAGGCTGCCCCTACAAACCGTGCCTGTCCCTACAAACCGTGCCTGCCCCTACAAACCGTGCCTGCCCCTACAAACCGTGCCTGCCCCTACAAACCGTGCCTGCCCCTACAAACCGTGCCTGTCCCTACAAACCGTGCCTGTCCCTACAAACCGTGCCTGCCCCTACAAACCGTGCCTGCCCCTACAAACCGTGCCTGCCCCTACAAACCGTGCCTGCCCCTACAAACTGTGCCTGTCCCTACAAACCGTGCCTGCCCCTACAAACCGTGCCTGCCCCTACAAACTGTGCCTGCCCCACAAACCGTGCCTGTCCCTACAAACCGTGCCTGCCCCTACAAACTGTGCCTGCCCCACAAACCGTGCCTGTCCCTACAAACCGTGCCTGCCCCTACAAACTGTGCCTGCCCCATCCCTGGGAATATCCCAGGCCAGGCTGGACGGGGCTTGGAGGGCCCTGGGGCAGTGGAAGGTGCGGGGCCAGGGGCACTGGATGGTGTTTTGGGATGATGTTTTGGGATGATGTTTCGGGGTGATGTGCTCGGGATGGTGTTTTGGGATGATGTTTTGGATGACGTATTCAGGACGATATTTGAGGATAATGTTTTGGGATGATGTGTTCGGGATGGTGTTTTGGGGTGATGTTTCAGGATGATGCTTTGGGGTGATGTTTTGGGATGGTGTTTTGGGATGATGCTTTGGGATGGTGTTTCAGAATTATGTTTCTGGGTCATATGTTCGGGGGGATGTTTCGGGGTGGTGTTTCAGGATGATGT
>OU383779.1:69814295-70057917 GCA_910950805.1 Acrocephalus scirpaceus scirpaceus
GAAAGGCTCTGAGTTAATCACACAGAGCAGGACAAAACCTCTTCCACATTATATTATTATTATATTATTATATCTATAGATAAAATTGCAAACCCCTCCCACAAAGCCAAAGAAAGCAGAACATGCACCATGAGCTGAATTGCAAAATCCTTCCTTGCCTACGAGGCTGCCTGTTTGTTTGTTTGATTAATTTTGTGGTTATTTCAAGCTAAAATCTCCAGAACTGAGCTAAAAAAAATTCAATCCTTTAAATTTCATAATGGACAATATCTCATTTTTAAATATTCATATTCAGTTGAAACTTGGGACTTGGTGATCTTGGAGGTCTTTTCCAACTTTAATGATTCTGTGATCAGAGTGAAGAAGCAGGAGATAAAAACTTTACCAAATACATCACAATGGCAGGATATTTTCAAGGCTTTGGCAGCAGGATTTGTGCCTTGGTAATGATTTTCTTAAAGATCACCTTGCTCTGCTCAGGTTTCTGAACCTTTTTTCACAGAGTTCAGTGAGAACAGGTTCACCAAGAATGGGAATTCATTGTAGGCAGCCTCAAGGCAGCTGGAAAAGGTTAGAACAAATTTTTTAGAAGAGAATTTTCATGCTCTACCCTTTATCAGAAAATAAACCCATGCATTGAAATGGGACTGTGACAGACAAAATATGAAAAATGATAAACAAATGATCAATGATAACATGAAGTGAACTTGGGGGGACATGCAGGGCAGACACTTCTTTTTTTGAACTCAAACATACTCAAAGTTACCTGCAAGGAGTTTTTAGTGAAAGAATAGAAATCCACAGAAAAAATGGAACAAAAATGTCTGAATGACCTTCAGTAATTTAATCACACATTTAATTTATTACTGAAGGTCATCACTATTGGCACAGGCAATAACAAAGAATTACAATTCCCTCTGACAGAATTGTTTTCCACTATTGCATTTCCTGTCTATCATTTATATTCCAATTCACTAGCAGGAATTATTTTTCCCCCTGCCAGCAGCTGTGATTTCAGAGCAGAAATAACTGTTCTGTGTCTGCCACCATTCTGGGCACAGTGGGAGATAAATGTTGGAATCTCCCTGGTAAATCCATCATGTTCCTCCTGAATGAAGGAACTGTGCTCATCAAAGCTGGCCAGGCCAAGAAATGGTGTCAGAATGAGAACTGGATTAGGGAAATACCAGGAAGAGCTAACATCCAATATCTGAAATGTATGGAAAATTGCTTTTTTTATATAAATATGTGAAATACATAGCAATTGTTTATAATGAAAGGAGAAAATGGGGACAAGCTCAGCCTGAGCTGAGCCATGCCCAAGTGACAGCAAACATGGTTTCAGATATTCTGTTTTATTTTACCACAGCCAGCATTAAGCACGTTGAGGAAGCTTTGGGGGTCTGGAGTCCATGGGAATAGAGGGAGCAGTAAAAATGCCAAATCCAAGCAGCCACAGTGGGTGCCTAAGGTGTCCTCGAGCAGCAGCCCTGCAGATTACCTGGCTCCACAGGTATGTGTTGTAGAGTGCTGTCAGCATATCTGGCCTCAGAATTTCATTGCATCCGTGCTGCAGGAGCATCTTGGCAAAGGATTTATAGCTTTTCTGTCCATGCAAATGGCAACCAAGGACAAGAGAGACTCATGAACAACATGAACAAGGACACAGCTCTAGATCCCAGGCACTTGGAGAGTGGAGAGATTTAGGCAAGGTGCTGTATGTATTCATCCACATGTGCATACAATTCACATCTGAGTATTTAACACTGCTGAGAGTAAATGTTAACACATTTTCCTGCTCTCACGTTAAGGAAATCATGAATTTTTTGGAGGGGAGATGAGAGACAAATATGTCCCTGTAGCTTTAGCTAGAAATGAGTAAAAAGATTTGAAAAGAGAGGCAATAAAATATAAATCCTTGATTTTGCATTTTTTTAAAACCTCTCCAGTGGCTTCAGGAGGGCTGGGATTGCTGATGTCCATTGATGCACAGTTATGGAAGTACATACAGGACAGATGGACAGTGCAGCTCACACAAAAAGTGGCTCCTTTTTGGGTGGCAGGATGGAGATTGAGTGAAGAAGATGAAGAAACATCACAATATCACAGGGCTGTGACACTGCTGGGAGTGGAGGTGGCACACAGAGCTGCTCCAGGTGCTCCCACAGTACCTGACTGCTCAGAGTGCTGCCCCACTTGGCCAGCAGATTCCTGGGATCATCCACAATAACGCTGTACCTATCTTTGAGCTTCTCATAGGCTGCTTTATACAATTTCTGCTCAGAATAGCACAATACAGTGGGACAAGAGAGAGTTAAGATACAGAGAGATCACTGGTGTAACCTCTTTACAGGTTGGGGTTGGAGGTCATGTCCAAAAGAGAAAAATAAATTAAAAATAAAAAAAGAAAACAGGAAAAAAAAAAAAAACACACAAAAAAAGAAAACAAAACAAAAAAAAAACCAAACAAAAAAACCACAAAAAAAAAGAAAACAAAACAAAAAAAAACCAAACAAAAAAACCCCCACCAAACCAACCAAAGAAAACAAAATAACAAAAAAAATCTCAAACAAAACCATAAAAAGCCTCAAAAAACCACCCCCCCCCAAAAAAAATTTAAAAAGAAAAAGAAAAAGAAAAAAGATATTTCCAAATGGTAAATGCATTTCTAAAGGCCTGCAGTTTTAAAATGTCTCTATTCCATCCCTTCAATAAGCAATTTTATGACTGATTTTCTCCATGAAAAGTAACTGCAGAAGCAGCTCTGTGTTGTAGATTCCTGAGTTGAGTCCAAAGAGAACACAGTGAGATGTTATTAAAAAACATCACTTATACAACAGAAAATATTTAGGCAAGTTCATTTCAATATATGGAGCTCCCACTGATAAAATTTTACCCATTCATGTTTCTGATAATAATTTTTTTCCTTATTTGCTCTATGAACAATAATAAGGCTCAACAATCTTCATAAAAATTCTGGTATTTGTTGTGAAACAGCTTTTCTTACCTAGAAGAGCTAATACAGAAATAAACTTACTGACAGGTAATGATATAACACAATGGCTGGTGGAAAAGAATGAAATATTAAGATATAAACCTAAATATCTGCTTCTTTAATGAAAAACATCAGATTTTGGTGTGCTATTCCAAGTCTAAACTGATGGGAATCACCCTGAACTTGATGTTTTCCATGGAATTTGTCCTGGGCTTTAGAGCACTAATCCTACAAACTCCAGGAGTGATTTGAATTTTAAACCCAGGGTGTTTTGTTCATTATTGGGTTGTGTAAATTGTTTCTTTAGCACTACAGGAGGAAAATAAGAAAAAGTTGAATTGTAGAGTGGGGAAATTCCAGGCAAAATCACTGAAATTTAATGTACTGTGGCAATCTCAGATATAACTCTTCCTAACACCAATAAAGATTTTATCAATGTTTTAGGGAAGCAACTGGAATTCTCTCCAGACCTTTTTGAGATGGAAACCAACACTCGGGGTACCAACAGTATTATTTATGTCAGCAAAGGAAAAGTTCCTTTGCCATGAAAAATTAATGAACAGGGGTGGGGATTTCACTTTCTAGGCTCTGCAAACCTGTTCTGTCCTAACACTCAGAATAACAACAACCTTGTCAACCATGACTTTAGTCTGATCTTAAAGCATCTTTGAGCCTGATTATAAAGAAGGACAACCTTCAACTCTGTATTTACTCACAGAGTAACTACCTAAGCCTGAGCCTACAGAAATCTTTACTTACCCCATCCATCAGCTGAGTAGCATATCTAAAATGTTCATTGATTGGAGAGTCAGCCACATACTTGAACTTGGACTTGGTTTTCTCAAAGTTCTCCTTGTACTTACACTGGAGCCAAAGAAAAGCAAACACACAGAACCCAGCCCACGTTAATCCAGAGAAGGGTAAGGCAATGAAAAACGTGATTTTAGAGAGAATTTGTGGAAAAAAAAAAATGGTGGGATTATTGCATTTGTGAGTTTAACTTTTCTACCAACCACAAATTGTTGTAAATGGACAGCAAATGTCCAAAAACATTCAGCAATAATTCAAAGTGCTTCACTCACCCCACTGTAGAGCACTTTGTTCTTCTCTGCCAGGACAAAACTTGGAGTATCCCACACATAGCAGCCAGTGCCTTTGAGCCATTCCAGGTCTTCCTTGTATTTAACCTTTAGGAAAGGAGTGAAAAGACTCAGTTTTAAGCAGATAATCAGTGCTGAAATGAATCTCAGCACAAGGTGTGGCAAAGAGAGTTACACCATTATAAAATAAATTAGTTTCTCCTATTTTTGTGATGGACTCAGTTTATTCACACACATAACCTGTCATTAGCTGTTGGAGTTCCTGTGTGAATTAAAAATAAAGTACAGGTAAGGGGTTATTGTGTATGGACAGAAATGGACAATTAAAAGTTGTTACAGGGCTAAACAAATCTGAGCAAATACAAATTAAATTAATTAAGACTGTCTGTTAATTTGGCAAGGGGATGTGCTGCAATTTTAGCCATCAGATTCTCTATGTCAGTTCCCAGATCTGCCAGGGCAAATTGTAAATCACTGAAAAATTTCAGCTGCTTTCCCTTTGTTGAGAAAGGTTTGTGTTCATTTTGGAAAGCACTTTTAACTTGCAGCCTGTGCCATGCAGGAGCTGTTGGGACTCACATCACTGATGGCATCCGTGACCAGGCGGTGGTGGAAGTGCTCAGGCCGGTCTGGGATGGATCTCCAGATTCCCAGCTGGCTCATGTAATTTTCCTTATATTTGATCTACAGAGAGAATTGAAAAATTAAGTCAAACAGTTGAAGGGAACACTCCAGACCACACAAAAGTTCCATTTTTCCCCCCCTGAAACAGGAGAACTAAAAGGGTGGAAATGAGATTAACTTGTAACATCAGCAGGAATCAATATTCCAGAGGAAGAAAGAAATCAACACTGATAATGCTGATATTTTCATAATTATTTGACATATTGAAATGGAACAAAAGGCTAAATGATCTATTTTAAGTTATTAAATGTCAAACACTAATTAGGAATAAGATGTACATACACTGCTGATGTCATCAGTGACCTTCCTGTGGTAGACAATGTCCAGAGCATCCTTCACTGTGTGGTATTTGCCCTTGGTGTTCTCAAAGGTTTCTTTGTAGCGCAGCTGGGAAGGAAAAAAATACACAAAAGGAGGGATTAATGTGCCAGGAATTGTCTCAGTTAAATTTCTCACTTCTCAGGAATGATATCCAGGGATATGTTGCTGCCTGACATCCCAATATAAGCTCTTAGGAATTTCAGGAGGCTGCAATTGCCTACAATCAGCTGTAATTTCACTGAGGCTTGTGGTGAAAATTACAGAGAATTTCATCCAGTTCACTTTCAGACTGAGGAAAAAACATCCCTGCACCACAGGAGTGTTCTCTAGAACAGCACAGGTGCCACTTCTGGCATAAAAATCTACTTATCCCTGCCCTCCTCTTGAAGGAAGCAGGAAAATCATCCCAGTCTGTGGAGAAGAACTCTCAGAGGAGAAATTCCCATGTGCAGAAGAGCTGGGACGCTCCTTGGCAGGATTTAAAAATCACTCTTGGAGCAGTTAGAGTAAATAAATCCTAGAACAAATCACCAGCCCTGCACATGTCCTTTCACATCCTGCTGGTTCTGAAATATATGGAAAAGCTCTCACAAATGAGCATTTTTAAATTGCCTTAAATCACAAATAACTATTCCATGCTTGAAAAAATCAATTTCACCTTAACAACCTCCTGTGCAGCAGCTCAGGTGATTTTTCTCTCTAATCTACTTCTGAATTAAAAAATGAACACATTCCCAGTGACAGGGCAGTTTACTTCTACCACAAAACTGAGATGAAAAAGCTGATAAAAGTTATTCTATCCTGGCCCCAGCATCAATCACTTCAATCTGCTTTATTTGGAGATTTGATGTGTAAGCAATATTTTAAATCTGGTTTTACTTTGTTGTAGGGCCACACTTCAGTGCAATGGGAAATAAAAATGAATTATAATTGGAAAAGAAAAAAGGCATCACAGTGGAATTAAATCAAAACCTTATAATGTTCCTAATTTCAAATGGAAATGGACATGCAAATAAAGGAACTTCCTTGGTGGGGGACACTGAGATATTCTGCTTTGTATGTTTGATCCCCACTGATCTTTTTTCCTGTTTTTTTCATAGGGAATCCAAGGAAAAGCAGCAGTGGGAGCTCCTGGAGTACTCACATCACTGGCATTCAGGTAGGCTCTCTTGGCTCTGATCAGCACTGGGGTGTCAGGGACAGGGGTGTATTTGTCCTTCATCTTCTCATACTGGGTTTTGTACTTTTTCTAAGAGAGACAGCAAAGGGGAAAATCAACATTGCAACTTTAGAAGCATTTCCCAATCTGCAAAAAGTTTGTCTTATAAAATCCTAAAACACATTTTCAGAATGTTTTATTTTACCAGAACTTACAAAGGAAACATGGAACTGAAGCATAAGAAAGAAAAATAAATGATGGCTCAACAGATTTGAGCTTTGAAATGACCACTAAAATTAGAAATAAAACTTCTAAAGAGTTCAGCAGAGTGGCAGTAAATTAGAAAATAAGATTTTACCTCACTGATCATGTCCTTGACATTCCTGGCATGTGTAAAGGCTTGAGTCTGACCATCAGCATGGTGGTGGGGTCTCTCCTTTGTGGCAAGTTCCACGTACAAGTACTGCAGCAAGAAGAAAATAATCAAAAACCCCACACTTCTATTAAATTCTACTTCATGTCTCTGAAAAACAGCTGTAAATTCCCAATATAAACATAAGCACCAATTTCTAGGAATTCTACATTTGAAATGGCCTGGAAAGCTTTTGTTGTACTTTAAGAATATATTAAGAAGGATTCCCTGATTGATTTTTATATGAATTTTTTCACCTGGCTCTGGAGTTTTTGTCCTGTCTTGGCTCTTATGAAGTCAGGTGTATCAAGGACAGAAGTGTATTTGGTCTTCAGCTCATTGCCTGCAGCTCTGTAAACCAGCTGGAAAAAGACAGATCCAGGAATTATTTCCTCTGCTATTATTTAGAAGCTGCACAATCACAGCTTTGCAATTATAACATCTCATCTATTCCAGTAAAAAACACAGGGAGGGGTTAATTACAGCTACAAAATTGTGCAGAAATCAGAGAATTTACCTCACTCAGATGGGTTTTTAGCTCCTGCACTGCTCTGTATCCAGGAGTATCCAACACCACCTTGACTTTAGGCCACATTTTCTTGGCAGTACTTGTGTAGATATAATTAGACTGGAAAGGAAAAGCAGTATTAATAAAGGAAATTTTACAGTGCAACCCAACAGTGCTTTGAGACAACAAATTGGCTGCATGGCACAAAATTGAATGAGCAAATTCTTTGCTCATTTTCATGCGTTTCACTTCCTGCACACACAGAAATAAATCAATTCCCAGAGGAAAAGTCTTACCCAGAGCTTGCGGAGCTCACGGGCACGGACCATGTCAGGAGTGTCATACAGGAAACAACCCAAACCCTTCAACCACCTCAGGTCTTCTTTGTATTTATTCTATGAGAGAAATCAAAATCAACAGTCAGCTTTTGGGATAATATCAACCATCAGTGCTTAAACACAGTGAGGAAGCTTTTTTTGGTTACAGAATAGAAAGGAAGTGAGAGAAAGCCATTCCCACCCCCAGCAGAGAGGTTTTGGAGCTTTTGGTTACAGAATAGAAGGGAAGTGAGAGAAGCCCATTCCCACTCCCAGCAGAGAAGTTTTGGAGCTTTGGTTACAGAATAGAAGGGAAGTGAGAGAAAGCCATTCCCACTCCCAGCAGAGAGGTTTTGGAGCTTTTGGTTACAAATAAAAGGGAAGTGAGAGAACCCCACTCCTGCTCCCAGCAGAGAGGTTTTGGAGCTTTGGTTACAAATAGAAAGAAAGTGAGAGAAAGCCATTCCCACTCCCAGCAGAGAGGTTTTGGAGCTTTTGGTTACAAATAAAAGGGAAGTGAGAGAAGCCCACTCCCACTCGCAGCAGAGAGATTTTGGAGGTTTTGGTTACAGAATAGAAGGGAAGTGAGAGAACCTCACTCCCACTCCTAGCAGAGAGGTTTTGGAGGTTTTGGTTATAGAATAGAAGGGAAGTGAGAGAAACCCACTCCCACTCCCAGCAGAGAGGTTTTGGAGCTTTTGGTTACAGAATAGAAAGGAAATGAGAGGACCCCACTCCCACTCCCAGCAGAGAGGTTTTGGAGAGTTTGGTTACAAATAAAAGGGAAGTGAGAGAAGCCCACTCCCACTCCCAGCAGAGAGGTTTTGGAGCTTTTGGTTACAAATAAAAGGGAAGTGAGAGAAGCCCACTCCTACTCCCAGCAGAGAGGTTTTGGAACTTTTGGTTATGGAATAGAAGGGAAGTGAGAGAAAGCCATTCCCAGCCCCAGCAGAGAGGTTTTGGAGCTTTTGGTTACAGAATAGAAGGGAAGTGAGAGAAAGCCATTCCCAGCCCCAGCAGAGAGGTTTTGGAGCTCTCAGCAGGTGTGTGAGCAGCTGCTTACATCACTGGTGATGTCCCCAACGTAGCGACAGTGCAGCACGTGAGGGGTGTAGGGCAGGGAGATCAGGTGGCCTTGCATCTTGAAGAAATCTGACTTGTAGATCAGCTGAAAAACAAGGAACAGGCCAGCATTTCACATGTTTGCTCAAGGAATAATCTCATTTTCTTCAGTAGTTCTGTTAGGAAGGCACCTACATCACTGACAGCCTCCTGGGTGGCTCTGACTTGGCGGATTTCAGGTGTGTCAGGGGTGGTGTGAATCTTGTCCTTGTTCTTGTGGTACGTTGCCCTGTACAGCCTCTGTCACAAGAGACAAAATTCTGCATTTGAGCACAGCTCAAAACCTTGAAATGGCCAAGAAGTTCAGCACAGCATAAGCACTTCTTACACAAATTATTATTTTCTACCCAGGCAAAGACTTCCAAGTTAATTACTTTTAATAAATTCTGGAATTGTCAGACTCTAATCCTAAAAACATGTAAATACACATATTTAATTTTCATTAAATCCAATGATCAAAGAAATGAGTAAATACATATGAAACTTAAAATTACTGCCACCCAATTTTATACAGATACCACAATTTTTATTCAACTTTAATCACAGTAATAAAATTAGGCTGCAATTTTATATTATGGTAAAAATTTCAGCCTGGATCAATGATCCCTCCCCATTCTTGATGGATACTTCTCTAAATAAATTTTTGTTCTTAAAAGCCTCAAAGAAGAGGGATCCTGCAACTTGCCAGTCAATTATGCATATTTTGGGCACTGCAAATACAGCTGAAAGCAAACACATATATTTACTGTACCTCGTTAATGACTTGATTGACTTTCCTCACATTTTCAAAGCCAACATCTTTAGGTCCCAGAGTGTAGCCCTTGGCTTTCATGTGCTCATAGGCTTCTTTATATTTCAGCTATAAGAAGTACAAAAACACACAGAAACTAAATTTGATTATGATTCTGGCTACGCTGCAGCTCTGACAGCAATTTATGCTGTATAAAGAGACAGATTTTTAGAGATAAACAAGTGAGATGTAGCTGTATCAAGAGTTAAATACACCACGCATCATAATTATTTCTCCCTTTATCATATGGCCCAAAATCAATAATAAAATAAATTTTTCTTCCATCTAATAAGGTATTTGCATAATGCTGATGAAATTTATATTTTGAGAGCTGAGAGTCCCTTATGTGGGCCTGCTGATGATTGCCATGGTGTGGAAGGATTCAGCCCCTGGCTTACATCACTGCCGATGTGCTGGACGTGTTTGGCGTGCTGGAAGTTGGGAGTGTCCGTGGGCAGGCTGTATCCAGTGGGCAGAGCATTCACACCAGCCCAGCGATACAAATTCTGCAAGAGGAGAGAGAAAGGCTCTGTAAAACTGTCAGCAACACCTGAGGGGAAAATGCCTCAGTCTCAGAAATCTCTTGATCCCAACTGGCAAAAGATTTCCTTCCATGTCTGTCTATTAAAATGCATTTTTATAGCTCAAATGAGGATATTTTCCCATTTTCATTGCAGAGCAGTGACATGCAGCTTCACCTGAAAAGCTAAAACCAGACAATTTGGTTTTTCAGTTCCACAAACTCTGTGGAGCCCAAAGTTTTGTACTTACCTCACTCTGTATTTTGTTTGCATTATAGGCCCGCTCCAAATCCACTGTTTTATCAGTAGGGATCATCTTGCCTTTGACATTCTGCCTGTAATCACCACGATAGACAGCCTGGGAGAGAGAAAAAGTCAGAACTGTCACATTCTCTCACAGTTTGTTTTGTTTGCATACAATGGGAATTGTTCCTCTAAAACTGGATTAAGAATTTTTGGCTTCAGGCAATTAATGATTTTAGTGATTGTGCCTACAATAAGGTATAGATAACTAACAATGATTAAAATTAAATTATTAAAAACATATTTAAATTCCCATTTCTAAGGCTGGTGAGGTAACAGCATTTGGAATATTGCCTGGAAGGTGAGAGAAACACTTACTTCACTTAAATTCAAGGCACTGAGCACGTTCTGGACATAGACAGGGGTGTCTGTGACCACAGTGAAATCCTTCTTCATTTTTTCTGCCTTAGATTTGTACTTAATCTGCAGAGAGAAAGCAAGAGCTCTAATTACTAATGCTAGTAATTGTTAATTTAATTTATTGTATTATCATATTTACTATACTCACTATTTATTTCATCACTGAGCTATTTTATTAATGAACCAGCATTGAAGAATATTGGAACTATGGCTTGTTATTTAATGAATCCTTCAATCAAGAAGGATAAATAACATTTTCCAGACTACCCCTGGAGTGGAATAAAGTTACAGTGGAGTGCAAAAGAAGACTAAGAAGCAAACCCAGAGTTATCCACTCACATCACTGCGAAGGTCATAGGCTTGCTTGGCATGGAGGATTTCAGGAGTGTCCCAGACAAAGCAGCCAATGCCTTTCAGCCAGTTCAGATCATCCTTGTAGATCACCTAAGGAAGCAGAGAAGGAACCTGTAAGAATTCCATCAGGATCTAATCCCTTATTTCTAAATCACTCCGAAACACAACTGTCAAATGATGGCAAGGAAAGTTTCTACTACTTAGATATTTTTTGTTGTTTGAGAAAATCAAAACAATTCCTTCTGGAATTTAAATATTTTTTGTTCAATTTGTTTCAATTTGGGCAATAAATAAAAAATCCTTTTTTTTTTTTTTAATAAACTACCTGCACATCCTACTGGGCACTGATTTACTGCCAGTTCCTACTCCTTGGCTGACCTGCTCATGGCAAGGGTGTAGAAGCTTTGCCCAACCAGGATTTTTTCAGACTTCCAAAGTTTCCACACCTCATGCAACCAAATTAAGGACAATTTACAGACAGGGTAGAACTGTAATGTTATGACCCAAATGCCTACACTATTAACACTGAAATTATTGAAATTGTTGCACAGAGGTTGTGGACTCACCATCCCTGGAAGTGTCCAAGGCCAGGTTGGATGGGGCTTGGAGCAACCTGGGATAGTGCAAGGTGTCCCATGGCAGGGAGTGGAGCTGGATGAGCTTTAAGGTCCTTTCCAACCCAAACCATTCTGGGATTTTCTGATTCTATTCAGCTAAGCCCCATCTCAATGACCCATTCAAAAACAAAGTCCAGTGGCAACTTCAGAGCGTTCCAGCGACATTTTTACTAAATCATTTCCTCCCACAGAGGACAAATGAAGGAATGCTCCCAAAAGTGAGCCAGGAACAAATAATTTGGGGACTTACATCACTGACTTGGTCGGTGACTCTCCTCACGTGGGTGTTGACCTGCAGGTCTGGCAGGCAGATCCAGTCGTGGAGCCGCGTGCGATAATCGACCTCGCTGATCTTCTTCTGGGCATCCTTGGCTGAGATGATGTCCACCATGTCTGGGACAATGTGCACCTTGGCTTTGGTCTTCTCATAGGCTTCTTTGTACAGACGCTGTGGAGTTGAAGCAATGTTTTAATAAAGCATAAATCGTTGATAAATTTGGAGGAAATAATTTCTGTTTTCATGGGACGTCAGTGGGAGAGCGATCACTTTGACAATGAGTAAAATTTACATCTGGCCTGCTCTAAAAATAATTTGCAGAACCTCAGCAAGGGAGGTAGAATGGGATTTGTTCAATTTTCATTGTCCTGATGAGTTAAAAGGAGGCAGATGATGATTTTACCCATATTACACTAAAGGTTTGGCTGTGCAGGTAATGCAGTAATGGAGTTAAAACTTAAATTTATGGTTGTATTCTGGAAATCAACCAGAAAATGCTGCCCACTGCCAAATCCATGTGGGAATGGGATGTGTGGATCAAGGCATGTGGATTCTTTGAGTGGCTGCTTCTGACATAAGCATGGCTTTAGCAGGAAAACACACATCCAGAACCAACACTTACATCAATATTGAGCTTCCCAACTCTGAGGCACCTTTCAGTATTGGGATCATCCTCAACACCTCTGGGGAGGGTGTACAGGGCTTTGAACTTGTCATACTCCTCACGGTATTTGACCTGTGCACAAGCAAAGAAATGCAACAATTAACTGACTCCGATGAGTCAATCGTGGTTTTGGAACAAAATTCATCATTGTTAAGCAAAAAGTTGAGTCCAACAAGTAGAGAAAAGCTTTAAAGCAGGATTTGAGTTTTCTGGTTTGCCTTAAATGGCAAAGAAAGCACATCATGTTGTTGTAAAACAGCAGCTGACTAGAGGATTTTAAAAAATAAATAGATGTATAATAAGGCACTTATTTATTGCTCAAGCTGGTTCATTTAAAAAGAAATGAAAGAGAAAATTTAAAGAGAAATTCTGTGGTGTGGTCTCTCTTAATTCTAACTTCAGTAAAGCAGAAGATGTTTTCTATAATTAGTAAGCACCATTTAAAGATTTTTGGTGTTTTTCTGACCTGGATGCTCATGAAACTTAGACTAGAAAAACCCTAACATTTTCAGTTTGGATTACTATAAAAATTGACTTTTTTCCCATGACAAGGAGCTGCAAAGAACTACTATCCAAAAAACTATCAGAGAAAAATCATTATCTACAGATACGTATTATATCTCAATTAAAAAGAGAAGGTAAATTAAAGTTTAAAAAATATTTCTATCTATAGTAGATGCAAGGCATGAAGGATTTAATGGTTAGAATTGATGATCTGATTCAAAAAAATGAATAATTTAATTCACTTACAATGCTTGCATTGTGCTTCAGCTCTTTGGCACGTGCCAAGGCCACAGTATCCGAGGGCAGTGCATAGCTGGTGGCCTTCACTTTATCCCAGGCCTTCTTGTAGAGGTTCTGTGGGGAAATAGAAAGTTTGTGTGAGTGGAAAAATTAATTCTTGTAAATAATTACCAACAACAAATGGAATTCAAAAGCCCTTTTGCTTTTATTTAGACACCACATAGTCAAGTATTGTAAAGGAGATATTAAGTGATACTTAATATCAAGTGCGTGTAAAGGGTGATAAAAATCCTTTCTAACTATTCATGTCTGCTCTCATATGAGGTTTTCATTTTGTTCAGGTATAATTTTATCCAGGAAATCCATTTCTTAATCCAGGTGTTTTGCCAAGACTGGCATTACAGTTGGAAAATATGGCCCTTGCCTGAAATACATCATGTCCCCAAACTCAAGCAGTGCAGAGGGCCAGCACTGGCTTTGAGAAGCTCCTGGTCTGGATGTTTATCTTCAAACAGAGTGAACAAACAAAATAGAACAAAAATCCCACATTAAAGGCCTTTAAGAGAAAAAAAAATTGTGTATAAACACTTACATCACTATAGAGTTGTTTCAAACTCTGAACTCTCTCTGAATCCACTGTTTCAGTCACAGTTGTGTACTTGTCCTTGGTTTTTTGGAATTCCTCCTTGTATTTCACCTGGAAGATGAAAGCTGGGTTTAGTGATTGTTTCAATGCTCAGAAGGACAATCCTGAGCAGAAAAGGTGGGGATTCACCTCGCTGGCATTGGCAGCACTTTGCAGAGCAGTCACATAGACAGGGGTGTCTGTAACCACACTGAAGTTCTGGAAGTTCTCCTTCCCTGCAGAGGTGTATTTTATCTAAGGACACAAAACCAACAAAACATTTGTTAGTGCTGAAAATGACCTGGAAATCCCCTGCCAGCCTCCTTTAAAATCACATCTGGACAGCTGGAATCAAAGATTACAGCTCAGTTAAGAACAACTCTGAAAGTGATAGGCCATAAAATAGAAATATTTAATATACAGCCAGTGTGAACTAAGGAATAATGAAATTAAAAACCACAGCTGTCTTTACATTCTTCTAAGTTTTCTCCTCCTCCAATAACACAAGTGATGTATAAAAAACAACTCCAAGATTGTATTTTCACAGTTTAAACAAAATATTTCTGATGTAACAGGAATTACTTCATTCTGCTTTGGACTAGGACATGTCAAATTCAGTGAATCATAAATGGAAGAAAAAACACCTAAATATTTATTTATTTAAGGAAAACTTACCTGGCTCTGCAGGTCATAGGATTTCTTAGCCTGTAGGATTTGTGGAGTATCCCAGACGTAACATCCAAGTCCCTTCAGCCAATTTAAGTCATCTTTATACACAGCCTGCATGGAAGTGAAGACAACATTAGGTTAGGAAGAAATTTGCCTTTTGCCCATTAATCCAAGGAATTCTGCATCCTACTAAGCCAGGCAATTACCACACCCTCAGATTTTATTGGGAAGGTTGGTCTGCCCTAGCTGAGACACCACTGACTGCAGAATATGAGCACCATTCTCTCAGCTGTGGGCTGATAGAATCCCAACAAACAAGGGGAATTCTTTTCCAGACCCACTGGATCCAGAAGGATTCTGGATGCTGTCCTGGCCCCTGTGCAAATTCCAGCATTCCCAATCACAACAGATAAGGATCACTGCAGTGATTGGTACTAAACATCTAAAGCCACGATTATTAATTTTATATTTAAATATTATGGAAGATACTTGGGAAAAAATGATGGGAAAGGCTCCTGTCACATCAAACAAATGGTTTCAGTAAATTCACATAAGTTTAGAAGGGTTTGGACAATGCCCTCAGGCTCCTGGTGGGATTTTTGGGGTGTCCGGTGCAGGGCCAGGAGTTGGATTCAGTCCCTTCCAAGCCAGCCTATGTTATGGCTCTAAATAAATGATAAACATACATCACTGAGAATCTCCTGGGCTTTCCTGGCGTGAATAACATCGTTTTCTTCAGGTGAACAATTCCACTGGTGGAAGTAGGTGCGGTATTCCAGATCACTGAGGATGTACTGGCACTTCTTGGCCAGGACGTGGTTCATCATGTCAGTTGGAATGTGGACATTCTTCTTGGTGTCCTCATAATTCTTTCTGTAGGCCAGCTGAAAAGTAAAGATTGGGGAAAATATGAGAGGAAGTAAGAGTGATTTTCTGTTTAACTTTGGATTTTGGACTAAAAAGTGACAGTATAATCTGAGATGGGTTTCCTGGATTTAGTAGCTAAACTCCCATAGGATTCAACAAGATAGAAATCTCAATTTGGATGTTAATCTCCTTTTATTTTGACAAAGTTCTGGAAGCACAATTACCTTCACTTGCAGTTTTAACAGCTGATGAGAAAACTAACAAGTCCTCAGGATTAAAAAATTCATGCTCCACACATGGTTTTCATCTAATTAAAGATAGAATATTTGGGATTACACTGATTTTATGCCCTGCATAACACGTTGTATGTGCAGTGCTGACAACAGCAACACACCAAATGTGCATTTACTTTTCCAGTTCTTAAAATTCCTATTTCAACTCAAAATCTACACTTTTATTTGCAAAGAAAATGAATCCCACGTGCTATTTTTTTACTGCTCAGATCCTTAGACTGAAACAGAAAAAGGGTTTTTTTTCCTCACTGTAATATTTTGAATAGCTAAACAAATCCCTTCTCAATCTCCAAAATAATTGGATAAATGCATATAAAATAAGCATTCAGGAAACATAAACATGTTGAAATAATTTTTACATAAAATTATTATTTTATATATTTTATTATAATATATATTATATATATATTATATTTTATTTTATATATTTTTACAATAATCCACAATATTATTGTGGATTTATGTTAAGGTTGGACTCGATCTTGGAATTTTTTTCCAACCTTAATGATCTTGTGATTCTACAGTTCTATTAAGCTTTGGATTATTTATGTTTAAGTCATGAAATAGTGGATTTCATCAGTGAAATAAATGGTGAAATAAAGCAAATGGAAAATATTCCAGCCTTGTTCTTTCCTTACCGCGCTCCTCATTTTCTGGAATTCCAGGGAGTGAATGACACTGGGGAAATCACCAATATCCTTCCCAGCCAGGTAATGGCCTTTCAGCTTCTCATATATTTCCTTATATTTACGCTGAAAAATATTCACGTGGAAATTTTAATGTTCATTCTAACAACATATTGGGGGGAAAAAGGGAAGGAATGGGAAATCCCTGCTGACCTCACTGTTGATGTGGTTGGCATGTTTGGCTCCCACAAGTGGAACATATTTCTCATCCAGAGTGTATCCAATGGGCTTGCTCAGTTCCCAAGCCTTCTTGTAATGTTTCTAGACAAACCAAGCACATACAAATTTTGGTGAAAAAATCCATTATATTTCCCATTAATACACACATGGGATATGAAATGGAATACAGAATAATTTTACAGAGTGGTTCCTAATAAATTAAATGGAAAATGTTCATTTTGAACGTTTAGTATAAGGCAAACAGGACAAGTGTTCACTTCAGGAAGCTGCCTGAGCACAAATTTGAGCTGATTTCTGCTTTATTATATTTTTACCAAAAGAGTATAAAAAATATCCAAAATATAGATATGAACTCTGGTTTAAAAGTGCAGTATAGAATTGAGATTGATCATTTTATAGATGATCAAAACTGTGAAAAATCTTCAAGAAATATTGGTGTTTATTAAAGAAACATTTGTGTCAATGGCACTTTTCTAATATTTATTTTGTTAAATATGAAATATATTCACCTTCAGATTGAATTATGAAGTGCCTGCTCATACGAATGAGTAATCACTTATATTTTAAAAAAATAGAGGTTTCTCATTAAAATCAGTGAGACTACTCAAAAGTAACTGCTTAATAATAACAGTTTTCACTTCTTATTAAAAAAAGTAAATGTAATTTTATTAGCAGTTTCAGAAGATATTATTAGATGGAATTATATTTGGTTTTGTCACATTATTATGACTTCCAAGCAGCACTCAGCTGTCCTTTGAGATCACTTCAATAAGGAAAGAAATCATCCTGATTCCAATGATCCAAACGGGAAAGCTGAAGAAAAAAGGGATTAAATACCCTTCCCAGTGCCACTACTGAGAGTAGAACAGTTCCTCAAGTCCACCCCACATTCTGTTGCCCTCAAAGGTTGATGTTTATGGGATCTCACCTCACTGTGCAGCAAGGCCATGTCTTTGGCGTGGTGCAGAGCAGGAGTATCATCAGACCCAATGTACTGACCTTTCTCCTGGTTAAATGTCTCTTTGTATTTTAGCTACAAAAGAGAACAAACACAGTGTTAATTCCACAGGAGAAATACATTATTCCCATCAGTCCATCTATTAGTAGTAGACTAATTTTCTCTTGTGTCATAATGTAATAATGTTGTGTAGGACATTCCAACCATTGTAATACACAGGCAAATGTTACTGTGTCACCTCAAAATCCACATGGTGTTCTTGAAAAATTTAAGATGCTGCTCAGCAAATACAGTTTAGCAACACCAGGAACTCCACAAACTGTTCATCAAAACCAGGACTAAGTTTTCATTACTGTAAGAAAAATCTATGCAGACTCTAAGTCAGGGACATGCCATATTCTTCTACAGGAAAATGTTAAATTATTTGGACAGCAATATTGTGTTTCTCATCCATATCACTTCTTATTAAACTTGTTTACCCTAGGAAAGCCTGTTATTGATGAGGTGCACACATAAATATATAAGGTTGAAACTAGTATAGTTAGCAAAAGCAATTAAATCATCTACTAATTCTTCTATATGAATTTTTATTTTTAAAAAAAGGTACATACATCACTCTGATTGACAGAGTTCATCTTTGCCAAAGTGATCTCAGGAGTGTCAACCACGCTGGTGTATTTGGAAAAGTTCTCCAGGGCTTCTTTCGTGTATGCTCTCTGCAAAGAGGTGAAATAGTGTATTAAACACTGAGCATGAGAGAGAAGTGTTACTTGTGGAACTGCAGAAATATTTTCTCTTACCTTGTTTATCAGTTCTTGTGCATTCTTAACCTTCTTATGCTCCACTGAATCGAGAGGGATCCAACCACAGCCACGAAGCCACTCCAAATCAGATTTATAGATGTTCTAAACCAGAAAGACAATGCAAAAGGACAGGAATTACTGAACTCAGGATGGATTATGTGCTGTGGACAATATCCTTAGGCCAGGCCATGTGGACAGGACCTTGCAGGGCTGCACCATCACTCACATCACTCTGCAGGTCATAGGCCTGCCGTGCGTGGATCACGTCGTTCTGGTCAGGGAGGCAGGTCCACTGGTGCAGGTACTGCCTGTAGTCAACGTCACTGACCAAGTTCTGCCCCTCCTTTGCTGCCACAACTGCCATGGCATCCACAGGGATGTGGATTTTGGACTTGGTTTTGTTGTAGTCTGATTTGTAGAGCCGGTCGTTCTGGATCTCGCCCGCGTGCTCGTACCACACCAGCTTGGGGTCATCCCTCATCTTGGCAACTCCCACGTAGTGACCTCTCTGCTTGACATACTCAGCTTTGTACTTCAGCTGATGGGAGAGGGGACAAACACAGAGAAAATCAGCACTGCCTGTACCCACTCTGCTTTTGACCTCCAGGTTTGTCAGCACAAAGAGCAGATGAGACAGGGAGGTGTCAAACGCAGCCTTGGGTTTTCAGTATACGACCAGATAAAAATCTGGTACAAACAATAATATTGCTTTGTAAAGGCCTTCCAGTTCAAAATGCAGCATTTTCTAGTCTAATATATTCCCAATTTTTGTAAAAGGCATTGTTAACACAAGAGGAAAGACTTGCTAGAAAATGTTTTCTAACAAGCACATTTAGTCTTACTTTGGCAACAAATTATTTGAGACTGTCTGAGGAGTGGATGCTTATTTACATTATTTACATCACACTGTTTTGACAAAATGTTTATTCCAAATAAGAGTCAAGTAATAATTTCAAGATCCATTATGCAAATGTTTAAAATGTAAAGTGTGTACTGGCCTACAGTTTTTGATAGGCCAAAATTGAAGTCAGAGCCATATATGTTATAATCATAGTATCACTTCAATTATTTAACACTTATAAAATATGGAAGTGCAGCTCAGTTGACTTTGAAAGGACTGTTTCTGGAGAGAGTGACTGTGGAAGGAATCTGACCTTCAGCACTGATATCTCCAAACCCCATAATCACAAAGATGGCTGAATTATTTGGAGGACAGTGGAATTCATAGGCCATGAAAAGTCTGGATGTTACCCCAGATGGAAAGCTTTTTCAGTCTTTTTGGGAATTTTCAAGGCCTTTAACATTTCATCCTTCCAAGCACTCATCTTCCTAATGAGAAAAATCATTACCTCACTTTGGACATCACTTGAGTGCTTGGCATGAGTGATCTGCACCGTGTCAGGAGGCAGGAGGTAACCAGTGGCTTTTTCCTTCTCCCAACTTTCCTTGTATAAATTCTGTGGGAAATAAAAGTGATGAGGAATTCAACACTACCACACTGATAACGATTGCTGTATATATGTCATTTATATAGAAGTTGAGGATAACAAATCCTGCCTTCAGGTTGTTATCAATAAGGCAGGTTCTCTAAATAACTAAAAAATGTGAGTAGAAGCTGTCAAGGAGAGATCACATACCTGATTTAGAATTCTGGCTGCCTCTCGGGCCATATCCAGCTGTGGTGTATCTGTGAGAGTATAATTTGTCTTGGCCTCATTCCATTCTTTGTGGTATTTAATCTAGGACACAGAAAGAAATGACTGCCTTGTAGCACCACCACAGAACTGGGAAAACACCATGATTTAAGCACAAAATAACGAACCAACCCCTGAATTTGCAAGGCCATTAGACAAAGCACATTAAATACAGAATCACAGAAGTCAAACATAGCCCAGACACTGAGAGCAAACTTACATCACTGAGGATTTCAGTGCTGTTCTTTGCTGTGACATAATCAACTCTGTCAGCCACGGGGGTGAATGGAAGAGTTTCAGCTTTTGTGCGGTACTTTCTCTGTGAAAGAAAAAGAAGAACAGATTACCCTGGCATATTTGATGCCTAATACAATATCTGAATTCAATTCTGAATAGATACACAAGACAAGGAAGTTCTCATGGAGAAAAACCTCTCCATACACAATGAATGTTGTGAAAATACTGCAGTTGCATTTTTTTATTTGAAAAAACCTCATTGTTCAAACCATTTAAAATACTTTAAGTGACAAATACCCCAAAGAAAATTTTAGTACTGAAAAACATTTTGTTACCTCACTCAGGAGATCTCCAGCATATTTGACATGCTTGACTCCAAGGGAATCATTTGGCAACCATCCGATTCCCCGCAGCCATTCCAAATCAGCTTTATAAACAGCCTGGGAAAACAAAATGGTGTCCATGCTCTTAGCTACCCTTCCAGCAAGACTCATGAATAACAGAATTAACTTCCAGTGGTTAAAAGGGGAGCAGTAATTCCAACATGAGCACAACATCTGAATTTATCACCCTTCAAACATGGATATTTATAAGCAGCCTATACTTTACAAAGAGAAAGGGGAGTTCCCTGAATTCAGGAAAATATCCCCACTCCTTAGAGCTGAAGCAGAATAAGAAGAGGCAATACAGGACTAAGTTAAGGGGTGTTTCCAGGTGAACTTACATCGCTCTGGAGGTCGTAGGCTTGCCTGGCATGGATGACATCGTTCTGGTCGGGCAGGCAGATCCACTGGTGCAGGTAGTGCCGGTAATCGGCGTCGCTCACCAGGGCCTGCCCGTGCTTGGCTGACACAATGGACATCATGTCCACGGGCAGGTGGCACTGGGTCTTCAGCTTGGCAAAGTATTTCTTGTACTCTCGTTCGCTCTGAACTTTGGCCACGTCCAGGGCAAACTGGATTTTGGAATCTCCCTTGGCGTTCGGCACTCCCACGTAGTGTCCCTTCTGCTTCTCGTGCTCCAGCTTGTATTTGTACTGGGGGAAGAGCAGAGGTCTCCATTAGCAACATGGAAGAGCTCTTGGAGCATGGGAGATGCCTCTTTTGGCACTTACATCACTGGCAATCTCTCTGGAGGCCTTGGCTGTCTTGATTGGAATTGCATCTGCTCTCAAATCGTAGCTCATCTTCAGCTCATCCCAAGCTCCTTTATATTGTTTCTGAAAAGACAGATAAAACACCACACACATGCTGAATGCTCTGGCATTTACCATCATAGAAACAGAGTTTCCAGACATTTATTTGCTGAAATACCACGGAATTTTTTTTGAGCATTACTCCTGCTCCTAACCATAAATGCAGCTGCCTCTGAAACATGCAACACCAGTTGTGCAATCTATAAAGCACAGAAGGGTGTTTGTAAAAGTGTAGAAAACATTTATATGCCTTGGATTCTCATATATGCCTCAGTGGGGCATGATATTAATAATTTTTAAATAGCTGAATGCAAGTATTTATTTTAAAATGGCTGAATATTTTAAGGATATTCAGTAGAGGGAAGGGAATGTCACAAGCACTGTATGAGAACAAACTTCAATGAGGTTCAAAGAGATTCAACTTCTTAGAGTGATATAATTCACACACTATTTTAGAGAAAACAATGATAAACATACCTGGCTGTAATTAACAGCATTAGCCTTGGCTAGGGTGATTTCAGGTGTGTCTGGCATGATGTGGATCATAGTCTTGTCCTTTTCCCAGGCTTCTTTATATTTTGGCTGTTAAAACAGTAATTAAATAATATCATCAGAATTATGGGATTTCACTTATCAACAACATAAAACCCCATAAATCTCTCCTGAACTGTCATCTCTGAAGAGTGATACATTTGGAAAAGCATTAAACTTAAACCACCACTGATCAGTTTTCTATCTTAGCAGTGAGATTTCTCTTTAGCTTTAGTTTCTGGCATGGAGGCAGCTTTGAGGAGGTTGGAACTTACAATGCTGATCTGCTCAGCGTTGGTTTTGGCCAGAACAACATCTGGGGAATCCACAACACTGGTGTATTTCACGCTGTCGATGGGGGTCCGATACACGTTGTCACTCAGGAGATCCTGGGCATTCTTCACCCTCTTGACTTCTGGAGACTCATTGGGCAACCAGCCAATTCCACGGAGCCACTCGAGGTCTGACTTATACACAGCCTGGGGGAGATGGTCACAAAAGGAAAACATGGTTTAAAATTATTGTCTTGATTATTTTAAGCTAGGCAAAGCAGATTATGTTTTATAAACCTAGCTAGAGATTAATCCTTTTTATGTACAGGAGATGTTCAGTGTTGTAAGTAAAATTAAATCTGGCAACAAGGTTTTAAGTAATTCAGTTCTTAACACATTCTAAACCTTGTAAGGAGAAACAACTGAAAGGAGTTGCAGTTAATGATGATGAATATTAAAAGCTTAGAAGAGTCTTCCTGTCCCCTCCAAAACACTTATTTCTCTAGTCATTTCAGCAATTTACAAGTCCTAACAGAACCCCAAGGTATCAGGAAAATTGACAAAAAGTAAGGAACAGGAACCTCATCTCCAAAGCTTGTAATTGAAACAGTGCAAGAGGAACTGATAAGCAGCAAAGCCAGGTCAGGAAATCAGCTGCACTGATTCCTTCTGCTTTGCAATCAGCCACTAAAGTCATTCACTGGCTGCCTCACAGAGTTTTCTTCCAATTAAATAAATTTCCAAGCAGACTTAAACAGAAAAACAAAAGCCACCTGATTCCAAGGCAGTAAACAGCTGTTATTACTAAGTCAAACCAAAGCAAGAAAGACAAATCCTTCAGCCTTTCTAAATCACACCTGTCCAAAAGCATCATGCAATACATTATCAAATAAAGTTTTATAAAACTTAGAGATAAAACCAATGTTTTTTAAGGGTGTAAAAGAGCACATAATAGCAGTAACAAAAATTGAAAAAAACTGTCTAGATATAAATCTGTTGTGACTGTATAGCATTGAGTGATCAGAATAAGGCTATAATCTATTAAATAATAAGAGTAAAACTACACATCTCTGTGGGTAGATGTTGGAACCCTGGAAGATGAGAATTTCAGGTGTTCTATGCTAACAGGCACTGACCCTCAAAAAAAAACTAAATTTGACCTGAGGCCATGGAAAAGGCTCCTAAAATTGAGTGACAGCACTGGGATTATGGGTGTGTAGTTGAATAGAAGTGTGTAATATCACAGGGTGGAAAAACTTTGATTTTAAGGTTTTAGTATATGGTAATATACATAAAAGGCATAGGTTAAGCTCTTCTTTTTTCACCTTCTTCATGGTTTTAGGTGGTTTCTTGTAATTGGATAGAAAACTCCACATTGTGGGCCATGGGTGGATGGTTATTGGTTAAAAGTAAAAATAATTTAGGTGTCTTCTCATAATTGGACAATTTGTCCTTTAAAGACCTTGGAAAGAGATAGAGATGGAACCATTTTTCACCTTGTTAGCTAGAACTCACAACTTGTGAGACTGTACTACAGATAAGAATTAATAAACATCTGAGTCCAAACATGAAAACTGTGTCTCTGGAGCATTTAATCCTGGCTCTAACAAAAGAAGATAAAAACCCACAGGTACTCACATCACTCTGGAGGTCGTAGGCCTGCCGTGCGTGGATCACGTCGTTCTGGTCAGGAAGGCAGGTCCACTGGTGCAGGTACTGCCTGTAGTCAATGTCACTGACCAGGGTCTGGCACTCCTTGGCTGCCTGCACTGACATGGCATCCACAGGGATGTGGATCTGGGTCTTGGAATCATTGTAGGCCTTCTTGTAGAGGCGGTCGTTCTGCAGGGCCATGGCGCGCGCGGCCGCCGCCAGCTTGGGGTCGTCCTTGGCGCTGGGGCACCCGATGTAGTGGCCCTTCTCCTTCTCGTGGGTCTCTTTGTACTTGTACTGGAAATGCAGAGAGAACAGAGAGGTGTTGCTCACCTGGACACAGCCACCAGACAAAAGGCTCCCAGCTCCCTGGGCTGTCAGCCTGAGCTTCACTCAGTGCTGCTGAGACACAGGCACCACACAAAGAGAAGGCTGTACCTCACTGGCAATGTCTCTGGAGGCCTTGGCTTGTTTGATGGGAATGGCATCAGCTCTTAGGTCATAGCTTTTCGCCTTGGCCTCATCCCAGGCCTTCTGATAATGTTTCTGTAAAGAAAATCAATCACCTCGTTAAACATGGTGAAATGCCTTCTCTAAAAACCTACTTGCTTGGAATGACGAGCTTGGGAGCCCTGTTTGCTTCCTATAACTGGCAGAGTTACAATAATGAACCTGGCAAGTGTCTCAACAGAAAACTCATGGCTTTAAGTCAATGCAAGATTAAAACACAAAAGGCAGCAGAAATATTCCTGAAGACAGACCACTATGTCTGCATATTCTAACAACTCTTCTTTGGAATGCACGTGGCAGGTTTTGCCAAAGGCAGCAGGAGTTGTGTGGAATTGCACACGCTTGGGAGTCTGTTGATGAACACACAACCTGTTGATAGGTTGAGTAGTGACAAAAAGCCTCTGGATGTAATTTCCTGTTTACAAGCAGGTTAGAAGGTGGGTTGGTACATCACCATTTACAGCAAAAACTGGAAGAACAATTGCCAGTCTTCATTTTCTAACACTTCACAAATATTTTGTGTTACTCTCTTACATTGCTGATGTTGAGAGCGTTGACTTTGGACTGCAGCATGACAGGAGTGTCCGAAGGGAGGGAAATCTGGGTCTTGTCTTTATCCCAGGCCTCACGATACAGACGCTGAGGAGAAAGGAAGAACAACAGCAATTCAGTACAGTGAGGAAAACACACCAAGAGGAATTCTTCAGTAATTCCAGTTTGCAAAACTTCCCAAACTCCTCATTCCCACCAGAGAAATTCCACTCTCCACCAGAAAGAAAAGAAATGTCACCCCACAAGTGAGAGGTGAGCTTACATCACTGAGCTGCATGGCGTTGGTCTTGGCCAGGACAACGTCTGGGGAGTCAGTGATGCTGGTGAACTTGAGCTGCTCCGGCCGCGTGCGGTACAAGCGGTCGTTGAGGAGCTCCTGGGCTTTCTTGGCTTTGACCACATCCACAGAACCTTCTGTCAGCCAGCCAATGCCTCGCAGCCATTCCAGGTCAGACTTGTACACGTTCTACAAACAAACCAAGGGTTACTGGCATTGCAGAGGTAATTCTTAGCTCAGAGAGCTGGTGGACTCTCGGTCCCTGGAGATGTTTGGGACCAGTCTGGATGAGGCTCTGAATAACCAGGTCTAGTGGAAGGTGTCCCTTGGCCATGGCAGGGGGTTGGAGTAAGATGACCTTCTCCAACACAATCCACTTTGGGATTCTGTAGTTCTAACTCTAAGTGCAAGAAGGTTTTTTATAAGCCTTTCCCCAACTTCTTCCCATACTCTTTACACAACAAGCAGCCAGTGACACTGTGTTGTATCAGGTCCTTTCTAGACACAGCATCCCTGATTTCCAGAAACAATGATACTTTCAAGACACTGCATTCAAACCAAGGGCACAATCTGCAAGTAGTCTGCAAGCAAACATTCTAGAGCAGACCAAGAAAACATGGCTGCCTTATGATCTGCCTCAACTATTTCTGGCACCCTGGCTGAAATCCTTTGGAAAGGATAAAATAAACATACAGGCTCATGAACATGCATTTGGAAGTATATTTGCCAGTCACTAACACACAGAGCCCCACACAGCTGTCCTGAAGCTCTCCTACAGTGATTGTCACTCACGTCACTCTGGAGGTCGTAGGCCTGCCGTGCGTGGATCACGTCGTTCTGGTCAGGAAGGCAGGTCCACTGGTGCAGGTACTGCCTGTAGTCAATGTCACTGACCAGCGTCTGGCACTCCTTGGCTGCCTGCACTGACATGGCATCCACAGGGATGTGGATCTGGGTCTTGGAATCATTGTAGGCCTTCTTGTAGAGGCGGTCGTTCTGCAGGGCCATGGCGCGCGCGGCCGCCGCCAGCTTGGGGTCGTCCTTGGCGCTGGGGCACCCGATGTAGTGGCCCTTTTCCTTCTCGTGGGTCTCTTTGTATTTGTACTAGGAATACAAAAAGAAGTGAGTCTGGGATGAAGGTCCCATTATTTCCTATTGCTACTGATCACAAAAATACATGTTCTTGTTTCTAAGGTAACTGAAAGTAAATGTAAAGGAAGAACATACGTCACTCGCAATATCTCTGGATGCTTTTGCGGTTTTGATTGGAATTGCATCAGCTCTCATGTCATAACCCTTCTTTTTGGCCTCTTCCCAGGCTTTTACATAAAGTTTCTACACAAAAGAAGACAGAAAATGGCTTATTAATCTTCTGAAAGATCGGGGTTTCTACATTTCATAACTGTCTCTCAAAATTTTCATTAATATGTACTTTAGAACATCATTACGATTAAAGAAATGCTGACTTAACTGAATTTCCATTAGTTTAGTAAATGTTTAAATGTCCTTACATGGCTAACGTTGGCTGCATTGGCCTTTGCTAACAGAATGTCTGGTGTGTCAGGCATGACGTGGATGGACTTCTTGTCTGCATCCCAGGCTTCTGTGTACAAGCGCTACGAGAGAGGAAAACAGCCCTTTACAAACAGCTCTTTATGAAATTATTTTACAACTCAAATTATTTTACAAACTGATATGGGTAGTTCCAGTAAGTTCTAACACCCTGACTCAACAAAGCTTCTCTCTGACCAGCTCAAGAAGGAAACTTTGTCTCTCCTCATTATTTCTCAGGTTAAACTGGTACAGCAGTTGATTGATTTTGGATTGTGGAGAAACAGCCATAGGAGGAAAAGTGTATTAATTATTCTATATAAGTTGTTGATTATGTTTTTTATAAAGGAGGAGGTACTTAGTGACTTTCACCCTCCAGATCTGAGGTATGTTGCAGCAGTTTCACATCCAGAGAACTTCAGGATCTCCTCATCACTTGTTCATCATGCAGTATTACTCTTGGAAAATCTGATTTAAAGGACTTTTTTCTGTAGACTTTTACCAACTGCTCACTTCAGACAGAGCCATGAGAAAACAGATTTCCTGCATGACGGCTGAATTTGGACATCAATTTTCTCTTAAATCCACAAGGTTTTAGTTTTACTTTGTATTTTGAATTTTCACCTCATGAACAAGTTCTATTAACTATCAATATCACCCTCACCTTGTTCATGATCTCAGCATTTTGCTTGGCTAAGACCATGGGCAAGGAATCAGTCACACTTGTAAACTTGATTTTGTCTGCAGGTTGCCGATACTTCCTGTCACTGAGGATTTCTCCAGCTTTCTTGGCTTTCTCAACTTCCAAGGAACCAATAGGAACCCATCCAATTCCTCTCAGCCATTCCAGGTCTGATTTGTAAACAGCCTGAAAGAATTTGAAAGTTTGTTATATATGTGCAAGCGTGATCAAATATTAAAATTAATATAAACAAGCACGTCCTATATGAACAACTGGGTATGTTTCTGAGGATACGGTTCTGAAAACAATTGTTGGTTTTGAAGATTAAGTAATATAATCATTAAATAAGAAAAATAAAAGACGTATTGGAGCACAGTGCTAGTATCAGAGTAAGACACAAATTAGGTTAAGAACTCAGGTTAAGAACAGAAAAAATAGGATTAAACATAAATTTGATGAAAGAATTGAAAGAATGAAAATATTTCAACAAATCCAACGCAAGCTACTAAGGCTTATAATCCATTCTTAAAAAAATCAGAGTGTACAAGACCCAGAGTATTTAATGATGAATTAGAAATGTAAGGATTTGCTCACATCACTCTGCAGGTCGTAGGCTTGCTTGGCGTGGATCACATCGTTCTGGTCGGGCAGGCAGATCCACTGGTGCAGGTAATGCCGGTAGTCAATGTCACTGACCAGCTGCTGGCACTTCTTGGCCAGCACCACTCCCAGCATGTCCACAGGGCTGCTGAACCTCGTCTTGGACTTCTCAAAGTCCTTCTTGTACTCCCTGTCACTCTGGATCTTGGCCACGTGCATGGACCACATCATCTTGGGGTCATCCTCGATGTTCCTGGCCCCGATGTGGTGGCCCAGCTGTTTGCGATACCCTTCCTTGTACTTGTACTGCAGGAAAAAAATCCATATATATAAAAATATATTTTATCCTTTTTTAACACAAAGCATTTAAATAGATTTCTTGGTAAAAAACTGAGGAGCATAAAAATCTGTTATCCTCTAAGTGATATTGCCTCATCCTCGAAACAAAACCTGTCCCAGTCATTGCAGAGGTTTTTTCCTGGTTCTGTATTCCAATGGAATATTTTGGATTTAAATATGGCACTGCAACAGCATTATTTCTTTCCTCCAGAAAAGACATGCATTTAAACTTTTAGAATTTATTTACTTACATATCTCTTTTGGGGACAGATTTTAAAGACACATTGAATCAGAAATTATTTGACAACCATTTTGAATCAGAAATCACCTTGACAAACTCTACCATAGACTCCTACATCTTTTTGTTCAGCCTACTTGAACATCCATGGACTGCAATGGGGGATGTATAATAATCTTCACATTTTTATATTTATTCATTACTGTGAAAGATAACTCATGCAAAAAATACTGGCTATCCATTATTCCTGTGCACTAAAGGCAAGTGGTAGAATCACTATGAAAACAGATTTCTATACTATCTATTTTGTGAAATATTAGCAAACAACTGAACAAAGATTCTGATTCTTTTCCATTACCAAATCCATGGAGAAGTGAGAACAAAGGCTGCTCACCTCACTGGCAATCTCCCTGGAGGCTTTGGCAGACTGAATGGGAATGGCATCATAACGTAAATCATGGCCCTTCTTCTTGGACTCCTCCAAGGCCAGCTTGTACATTTTCTGTGAGAAAAAGAGTCACAGTTCAGTTTCAAAAAACAAAATTCAAAATTGCATTTCAGTTCACCACAACTGTGCAGCAAAACAAATGAAGTCCCTAAAAATACTGCTTATCTTCAGACAATTGGAATACCATTCTCTAGAAAAGAAAAAAAAAGCAGATTTCAAAGACCTTGTAGTTTTATTGTAGACATGTCTGAAAAATGGAAATCATTTAGGGGAGGCAAAGACTGGAATATTTAAAAAGTTAAATTCCTATTTCCACAAGTTGCTGTAGAAATGATTTCTCATTTATGGCAGATAATACATTTTAAAAGAAAATATATTTTTGTGAAAGAACAACTCTGATTTCAGCACTGGAACTGGCCATGTATTAAAATAAACAACCTGACAATATTTTACAATTAATAAAAAATCAAATGTGACAAAAGTGTACTTATCAGAAACCCTTTAATTGTGTTGGCTCCCCAGTTGCACTCACCTCACTGTAGTTCACTCTGTTTTGTTTGGCCAGCAGGATTTCTGGGGTGTCAGGCATGACGTGAATCGAGGTCTTGTCTTTGTTCCACGCTTCAGTGTACAAACGCTAAGAAGGAAAACAAGAAGAGATTTATAGGACAATCCAAACCAGGCTAATACATCAATAATCATGGAAAACACATTAATTAAAATTATAAGAACCTGGCCTAATGGGAATTGTTTCCTTCCCATGTCAGGGGGTTGGAACAAAATGTTCTTTTAATGTCCCTTCTAACCAAAACCATTTTATGACACTATAAATATAACATGGATATATAGTTATGTGTTAATCTGGTAAAAGTAACATAAACAAAAGGTAATTTATCTGAGGGTGTTATAAAAAACATTAAGGAAACTGCTGCATTGCTTCAGAACAGTGAATAAACCAAAGCATTTTTAGTGCACAATGTAAACATATGTCAAGGAAAAGATTTAAATGTAAAATGCAAAATATTACACAAATTTGAGTCTCCTATTACCTGGCCTAAGAGTTTTGAGTGAAACAATAAGACAACACTGGAAGTGGATCATGTCTGAACTGCAGCATTGCTTGTGCTCAGTTCATTCCCAGTCCTGTCTCCAGGGCTGAGGCAGAGACCTCCCAGTGGGATCAGGACTCACCTTGTTCATGGTGTCTGCGTTCTGCTTGGCCAACACCATCTCCAGGGAATCCGTGACACTGGTGAACTTGATGGTGTCCGGATGCTGGCGGTAAATTTTGTCACTCAGGATCTCCCCTGCTCTCTTGGCTTTCTCAACTTCCAAGGAACCAATTGGCACCCAGCCAATGCCCCGCAGCCATTCCAGGTCAGATTTGTAAACAGCCTGAAAGAATTCGAAAGGTCTGTCAAAAATACTTTAAAAAATCATCCACATGGGTCATTCCATCAATAGTAACAACAATGCAACTTACCTGGTCAATAGTTCACCAGTAAATAAGCTCACTATCAACTGAACAAGTAATTTAAATAAACTCAAAGCACAAGAGAAAATTTAGAAAAAACAACTACATTTCCACTACATTAGGAGAGAAATCATTATCCAGCCTTCACAGATTGGCAAATGACAGCAATTCTGGAGTTAGAAGATTTCCCTGAAGTATCAATTAGTTAACACATCCTGTTGGAGAGCCCAGTTTCATTCAGCCACAAAATTTAAAAATAAATCTCAGAGAGTTGATTCTACCACATCAGAACAAGACTGCTTGATCTAATTATGTAAAATATCAAATACATTCCTCAGCAAAAATCAAATGCCAGAGCACTCACATCACTCTGCAGGTCGTAGGCTTGCTTGGCGTGGATCACATCGTTCTGGTCGGGCAGGCAGATCCACTGGTGCAGGTAGTGCCGGTAGTCTGCGTCGCTCACCAGCTGCTGGCACTTCTTGGCCAACACAATTCCCAGCATGTCCACGGGGCTGCTGAACCTCGTCTTGGACTTCTCAAAGTCCTTCTTGTACTCCCTGTCACTCTGGATCTTGGCCACGTGCATGGACCACATCATCTTGGGGTCATCCTCGATGTTCCTGGCCCCGATGTGGTGGCCCAGCTGTTTGCGATACCCTTCCTTGTACTTGTACTGGAACAGAAGAGATTTAAAGTTACTTGGTGTATTGACAAATTAATAAATAATTCTAACAGTTTAACATACTCATTATTTTGTAAAGATAAAAATATGATGTAAATCTTTCTACTCTGGGATTAATTTTCACATAAGAAGCACTTTTAGTATATATAACTATCTAAGATTTTATATAATATACTTTCAATTCACTAAACGTTTAATGTCACATTCTAACAAGACTGACATTTTGCATTCTTTTACTATTAAGATTAAAATGTAAATATTAACTTACTTTGAAAATATTTTACTAAATTCCTTGATTAAGACCATATGATTTGATCTTAATACAAAGAGCTGAAGTATCAGACTTGATAGAAAAGAAGAGGCATAAAAATCTGTTATCCTCCACCTCTAAACGATGCTGCCTCGTCCCAGAAGCAAAAGCTATCATACTCATTGTATAGTTTTTCCCTGTTTTTATGTTCAGACATCTTGAATTTCCTTATGACACTTGAACAGGAATACAGTTTGAATCAGAAATTTCCCTGACAAGCTCTACCATTGGTTCATACACCTTTTTGATCATGCTGCTTGAATATCCATGGACATCTACAGAAGTATTGCAGGGGGCATACCAATAATCTTCACATTATTTTATTTATTTATTACAGTGATATATATTCCTCACAATAAAAATACTGGCTAGCCCTTTCCTCCATGCACTAAAGGCAATGTAGTGGAATGATTAAAAAGAATCACTATGAAAACAGATTTCTATATTATCTATTCTATGAAGTATGACAATAGCAAACATTTTGATTCTTTTCCATTACCAAATCCATGGAGAAGTGAGAACAAAGGCTGCTCACCTCACTGGCAATCTCCCTGGAGGCTTTGGCTGACTGAATGGGAATGGCATCATAACGCAAATCATGGCCCTTCTTCTTGGACTCCTCCAAGGCCAGCTTGTACATTTTCTGTGAGAATAAAAATCACAATTTAGTTTCAAAAGCGAATTAGCATTTCAGTTCAGCACATCTGAGTAATAAAATTATTCATGTCCCTAAACAATATTGTTGATTTTCAGGCAATTTAAACATCTTCAGCCCAGCTCTATGTTCACCAGAAAATAAAAAACTGCAGATTTCAAAGACCTCGTAATTTTATTGTAGATGCTTGGGAAATGGAAATCATTTAGGGAAGGCAAAGCAAAACTGGTTATTTCCATACCTTGCTGTAAAAATAATTTCTCATTTACGGGGCATAATATATATTTTAATAGCCCAATCAGATATCCAGGAGGTCAATTCCTGGAACAACTCCAACTTCAGCACAGGAATAGACCATTTGTGAAAATAAACAACCTGACAATACTTTAATATTAATTAAAAGTCAGAGATGGCAAAAGCACACTTGTCAGAAGTACAAGTTAACTGTCTCAGATTTCAGTTGCACTCACCTCACTGTAGTTCACTCTGTTTTGTTTGGCCAGCAGGATTTCTGGGGTGTCAGGCATGACATGAATCGAGGTCTTGTCTTTGTTCCACGCTTCAGTGTACAAACGCTAAAAAGCAAACAGGAAGAGATTCATAAGGCATTTCAAACCAGATTAGTATTTCAATAATGAGGGAACACATAGACCATACCAGATAAAAATATAGGAAATGTAACAGGGATAATCAGTTAGGTAATTAGGAAGAAATAGTATTAACAAATGGAGGATTGACTTATGGAAAAGTAACAACACTTAAAAAACGCCACATTGATCATGGAGAAGGAATAAACCAATGAGCATTGCTTGTGCTCAGTTCATTCCCAATCCAGACTCCAGGGCTGAGGCAGAGACCTCTGATGTGCCACCCAGTGGGATCAGGACTCACCTTGTTCATGGTGTCTGCGTTCTGCTTGGCCAGCACCATCTCCAGGGAATCCGTGACACTGGTGAACTTGATGGTGTCCGGATGCTGGCGGTAAATTTTGTCACTCAGGATCTCCCCTGCTCTCTTGGCTTTCTCAACTTCCAAGGAACCAATTGGCACCCAGCCAACACCCCGCAGCCATTCCAGGTCAGATTTGTAAACAGCCTGAAAGAATTTGACAGGCCTGTCAAAAATATTTTCAAAAATCACCCACGAGTTATTCTATCAATAATAACAACAATGCAACTTACATGGTCAATAGTTCACCAGTAAATAAGCTCACTATCAACTGAACAAGTAATTTAAATAAACTCAAAGCACAAGAGAAAATTTAGAAAAAACAACTGCATTTCCACTACATTAAAGAGTGAAACCATTTTCCAGCTTTCACAGATTGGCAAATGACAGCAATTCTGGAGTTAGAGGATTTCCCTGAAGTATCAATTAGTTAACACATCCTGTTGGAGAGCTCAGTTTCCATCAGACACAAAATTTAAAAATAAATCTCAGAGAGTTGATTCTACCACATCAGAACAAGACTGCTTGATCCAGTTACGTAAAATATTAAATACATTCCTCCACAAAAATCAAATGCCAGAGCACTCACATCACTCTGCAGGTCGTAGGCTTGCTTGGCGTGGATCACGTCGTTCTGGTCGGGCAGGCAGATCCACTGGTGCAGGTAGTGCCGGTAGTCAATGTCACTGACCAACCCTTGGCACTTCTTGGCCAGCACCACTCCCAGCATGTCCACAGGGCTGCTGAACCTTGTCTTGGACTTCTCAAAGTCCTTCTTGTACTCCCTGTCACTCTGGATCTTGGCCACGTGCATGGACCACATCATCTTGGGGTCATCCTCGATGTTCCTGGCCCCGATGTGGTGGCCCAGCTGTTTGCGATACCCTTCCTTGTACTTGTACTGGAACACAAACCAAGATATTACAATTCGTTTCACCTATAAATATCAGGGACTCGTATTAAATATTTGTAACAATAACCTCTCCAAACTTATATATAACCTACCATTAAAAAAACCCCAAACAGTCAAATCAATTATCATGCTAATAATATTCTAGGATTCTAGGACTAAAGATTTTTGCTAGTTGAGTTAGAACACTAAACAGAATTTTTTTATCATTCTGCTTTTTTGAAAAAATATGCTTTACTAATATTAGTGAGAAATAATCCTGGTCTTATTAAATGCATTTAGTCCTTATTACATATAATGATATATGTACTGTAAATACCCATTTACACATATAGAGTTATGAGCTATACAATTATTATGACAGCAGCATTATATGGTTCTTATAATTATCAACACTTATTTTTTTAAACATGCATGATCATTTATTTGCAAAAATCTATTACTTAAGGTCACAGTTTAACTGCAGTGCGTTTTACAGAATCCAGCTGATAATTTTCAGGTTGCAGAGGAGTCAACATAGAAAGAAAATAAAAAATAGATTCTTACATCACTGGCAATTTGCCTGGATGCTTTGGCTGCTTGGATGGGGATGGCATCAGCTCTCATATCATAGCCTTTCTTCTTTGAATCTTCCATGGCCTGCCTGTATTGTTTCTAGATGGAGAATTAAACAATGGGACTCACGTAAGTTCCATATCTTATATTCTATGCAAAACAAATTGCTTGGAAGTGTATCTAATAATTGTGTTTCAATTTATTATACTCAGTTTTATCTGACTTTAACTCCAAACCCTAGATCACTAGCTGATACAAATTCATGTGAAAGGAAGACCTTTGCTAAATACATTAGTTAATTAATTTTTATTTTACAGTTTTAAATAATGTAACATTGAATACAATTTAGAGCTAAACTTTTCTTCTGTACTAATGGAGCAAAACTTACTTTTTAAAACCACTGATGTGGCTTCTTACTGATGTGAACTTGTTTGCCTAAAATAACATTGAACACTGGCATCACACCTTTTCAGACTTATGCTGGTAATTACCTTTCTGGTATTAATTTTGGCTTCCCCAACATTATGCCCACTGGCAGAAATGACTCCCCAAAAATTCAGTGGAAGCACAAAACTTGTGTGGAATTTATGGAATTTCTTCTCACCAGTACTCACTGTTCTGTGTATGCACTACCACAAATATACAAACAATGCTTTTAAAGTCACAATATTTTGGACAAATATGGAAGTTACTTAAGGAAACTGATAGTGTCATCTCTAGAAGGTTTCCCGGAACATTCCTGATCCAGCCATGACACAGAGCAGTTACATTTGGAGAGCTCCCACACTCACCAGGCTGTAGTTTTTCCTGTTCTCTCTTGCCAGTGTGATTTCAGGCGTGTCAGGCATGATGTGGATTTGTGTCTTGTCTTTATCCCAGGCCTCAGTATACAAGCGCTGCAGGAGAAACACAGCAGAGTATTTGGAGATATTCACAATTGATAATTGTGAAAAATTAACTTAGTAATTATCTAGGCAGATATTATTAAATCAGCTCTTGATGATAATAAGTTTCCCATTGATTACCAAGAATGGAACTTATATTTTTACAGCCTTACTGAGCTGAAATCTCACAGGTCTGTGGTCCTAGTGCTGTGTCAGGGGTTTAGGCAGAGATTGTTGATGTGTTACTTGATCAGACTCACCTTGTTCATGGTGTCTGCATTCTGCTTGGCCAACACCATTGGGAGAGAATCTGGGATGCTGGTGAACTTGATGGTGTCCGGATGCTGGCGGTAAATTTTGTCACTCAGGATCTCCCCTGCTCTCTTGGCTTTCTCAACTTCCAAAGAACCAATTGGCACCCAGCCAATGCCCCGCAGCCATTCCAGGTCAGACTTGTAGCAGTTCTGTTACAAAATAGAAATGCAGCAGTTAAAAATTTGGCCTTTTTATGTTAATCAGTATTTAAATATATTAAAATAGCCTATTATGAAGGATTATATGGAGCTAATTCTGCTGTTTGGCTGTATATAAAACTTCATAGGGCCCTTACAATCAGATTCCTTCAATCCTCAAAATATAATAACCTTGCTTGGAAGAGGGGAAAAAAAACACAATGAGAAAAAAATACTATATGAGAGCAACTAGTCCAGTTTATATACCAAGGAAATTATAAACATTTCAGGAGTCCAGGGCTTATCAGCAGGTACTCACATCACTCTGGAGGTCGTAGGCTTCCTTAGCATGGATGACATCGTTCTGGTCAGGCAGACAAGTCCATTCATGCAGGTAATGCCGGTAGTCGGTGTCGCTGACCAGCTCCTGGCATTTCTTGGCCAGCACCACTCCCAGCATGTCCACAGGGCTGCTGAACCTCGTCTTGGACTTCTCAAAGTCCTTCTTGTACTCCCTGTCACTCTGGATCTTGGCCACGTGCATGGACCACATCATCTTGGGGTCATCCTCGATGTTCCTGGCCCCGATGTGGTGGCCCAGCTGTTTGCGATACCCTTCCTTGTACTTGTACTATGGACAAAACAAAATGGTCACTCAGTGTTAGTTTAGGGGTTTTTATCTCATCAAGACCCCTGTGGCACCACCTCCAGAAAATACAGAAGCTGAAGCCACAGAGACTTTAGAGTGAGAAAAGAATCAGCCCCAGTGTGTGCCCCTGGGGTTCCTGTGCACTCACATCACTGGCAATGTCCCGGGAAGCTTTCGCAGACTTGATGGGAATGGCATCTGCCCGCATGTCGTAGCCCTTCTTCTTCTCCTCCTCCATCGCCTGCTTGTACAGTTTCTGAAACACACACCACCACACCCTCAGACAACGCTGCTGCTGGGACATGGCAGCACCCAGGGACACACACTGCACCCACAGCAATCACCCACCTCGCTGAAGTTCACTTTGTTCTGCTGGGCCAGCAGGATCCCAGGGGTGTCCGGCATGATGTGGATGCTGGTCTTGTCCTTCTCCCAGGCTGAGATGTACGAGCGCTGGGAAACGAGGAGGACAGAGGGATGTAAGATCACACAGGCTCAGGAAAAAACTCAAGAGAAAGATTGACTCCATGAACCAAAGCAAGAGGCCTCTATTTTGCACTGACTCAGAAATTCCTGCTCTTTTCCCAAACCTTTCTAATGCTTCATCCCTCTCTTTTCCATGCTGTACCCCATTACTGCTCCAACAACGCAAACAAAAATTTAACCTCAAATAAGGAATACAAATCCCTGAGGCATGAGGTCCCAACAATTCCCATGCATAACCTGGGCCACAGAGGGACATTGACCAACATCCAGGGAAAGAAGATGCCCATTTCTTTCAGGAAGAAAACAAGAGGAAATCTCACCTGGTTCATGATTTCAGAGTTGTGCTTTGCCAGCACCATGGGCATGGAGTCAGGAAGGCTCGTGAATTTGATGGTGTCTGGGTGCTGACGATATTTCTTGTCACTCAGGATCTCACTCGCTCTCTTGTTCTTCTCAGCATCCAGTGATCCAATTGGGGACCAGCCAATGCCCCTCAGCCACTGCAGGTCAGACTTGTACACGTTCTGGAGGGACAGGAAGGGAAAAGGTCAGCTTAGAAACCTCCTCACTCCAAGCAACCTCATCTCCTACCACGGGAAACTCCTCTTAATGGAGCGCGCTTCCCTCGGTCAACCCACCAGCCTGCGGCACAAAAGCGTCTCTGGATAACCTCAGCTCCCAAAAACCTGTCTCCCCACTCCTGCAACACCAGAAGAGGCTATCAAACAATCCACAAATCTTCCCCCTCTATCTTCCTGGTATTGACTGCAAAGACCTACCTCATTTAGCAATCTGCAACTGGCAGAGACAAGGGAGGAGCCTTTTATCCCATCTCCTAAGTCTCTTCAGACCATTCTAAGCTGCAAAATTTCTTACCTTTGCCAGTTCTTGCCTCTCCAGAAAAAAAAAAGATTTGTACCCCCTTGACCTTCCCTTACCACACAGACCTCCTCCAACAGTAGAATGGAAAACCCAAGGCTGTCACACACCAGTAAAGAACCACTCACATCACTCTGCAGGTCATACACTGTCTTGGCATGGACAACGTCACTCTGGTCAGGCAGGCAGGTCCAGCGGTGCAGAGGGTGCCGGTAATCAGCATCACTGACCAGCTCCTGGCATTTCTTGGCCAGCACCACTCCCAGCATGTCCACAGGGCTGCTGAAGTGGGTCTTGGATTTCTCAAAGGCTTTCTTGTACTCCCTGTCACTCTGGATCTTGGCCACGTGCATGGACCACATCATCTTGGGGTCATCCTCGATGTTCCTGGCCCCAATGTGGTGGCCCAGCTGTTTGCGATACCCTTCCTTGTACTTGTACTATGGACAAAAAAAATGTTCACTCAATGTTAATTTAGGGTTTTTTTATCTCACCAAGACCCCTGTGGCACCACCTCCAGAAAATACAGAAGCTGAAACCACAGAGACTTTACAGTGAGAAAAGATTCATCTGCAGCGTGTGCCCCTGGGGCTCCTGTGCACTCACATCACTGGCAATGTCCCGGGAAGCTTTCGCAGACTTGATGGGAATGGCATCTGCCCGCATGTCGTAGCCCTTCTTCTTCTCCTCCTCCATCGCCTGCTTGTACAGTTTCTGAAACACACACCACCACACCCTCAGACAACGCTGCTGCTGGGACATGGCAGTGCTCAGGGACACACACTGCACCCACAGCAATCACCCACCTCGCTGAAGTTCACTTTGTTCTGCTGGGCCAGCAGGATCCCAGGGGTGTCCGGCATGATGTGGATGCTGGTCTTGTCCTTCTCCCAGGCTGAGATGTACGAGCGCTGGGAAACGAGGAGGACAGAGGGAGGTAAGATCATACAGGCTCAAGGAAACAAGTTCAATTATGAAATTAGGTCCATGAACCAACAAAAGGATGCTCTGCTTTGCACCAGGAACACCTTTTCTTTCCCTAAAGTTTCCAATGCTTCACCTTTTTCTTTTCCACACTGTACCTCATTACATCTTCAAAAGAGAGTTTTATCTCAAACAAGGAACACAAACCCCTGAGGCAAGAGGGATGTCCCCCCCTTGCACAACCTGGGCCTTGGAAAGACATAACCAAGTTTCTGAGAAAGGAAGGTGTTAATTTCCTTCAGGATGCAAACACAAGGAAATCTCACCTGATTCATGATTTCAGAGTTGTGTTTTGCCAGCACCATGGGCATGGAGTCAGGAAGGCTCGTGAATTTGATGGTGTCTGGGTGCTGACGATATTTCTTGTCACTCAGGATCTCACTCGCCCTCTTGTTCTTCTCAGCATCCAGTGATCCAATTGGGGACCAGCCAATGCCCCTCAGCCACTGCAGGTCAGACTTGTACACATTCTGGAAGGACAGGAAAGGGCACAAAGAGCTCAGCAACCTCCTCACTCCAAGCAGCTTCATCTCCTACCATGCGAAGCTCTTCCAAATGGAACACTTTCCCCTGGGTCAATCCGCCATACACCAGGAATGGGACTCCAATTAAGATCTGCTCCCCACACCTTGCTCCCCACTCTTCCAACAGCACAAGTACCTGCCAAGGAATCCACCACCCTTCCTCTCCATCTTCTTAGTGTCCCCAGCAAAGACATTCTCCATTTGGCATTCTGCAGCTCACAGAGGCATGAGAAGCGCCTTACACCTCGGAAGAATTTTTGTATCAAGTACCACTCCACCCAGAGCTTGGCATTGCCACTGCTAGCCCTCCAAACACAAATATTTGACTCAGTTGCACTTCCCCTGCCTTACTGCAGTGAAGGTGCCAGCCACAACTCTCCCCATAAAATGTTCATTGCAAGGAAGGATCCTTCTGTGACCATAAATATGAGCCCACACAAACAGTATCGATGACTGTCCATGACAAGAAGTGTCACAACACAACCTCATTCCCACAAAGTCAGCCAAGAATTATTATCCCCACAAGGATCTCTTCCAGCAGAGGAACAGAAAACAAGAGAAACTTGTGGCTGCAACACAGCCAATAAAGAACCACTCACATCACTCTGCAGGTCGTACACTGTCTTGGCATGGACAACGTCGCTCTGGTCAGGCAGGCACGTCCAGCGGTGCAGAGGGTGCCGGTAATCAGCATCACTGACCAGCTCCTGGCATTTCTTGGCCAGCACCACTCCCAGCATGTCCACAGGGCTGCTGAAGTGGGTCTTGGATTTCTCAAAGGCTTTCTTGTACTCCCTGTCACTCTGGATCTTGGCCACATGCATGGACCACATCATCTTGGGGTCATCCTCGATGTTCCTGGCCCCGATGTGGTGGCCCAGCTGTTTGCGATACCCTTCCTTGTACTTGTACTATGGACAAAAAAAAATGGTCACTCAGTGTTAGGTTGGAGTATTTATACGACCCTGTGGCACCACCTCTAGAAAACATAGCAGCTGAAGCCACAGAGATTTTAAAGAAAGAAAGGATTCAGTCCCAGCATGTGCCCCTGGGGCTTCTGTGCACTCACATCACTGGCAATGTCCCGGGAAGCTTTCGCAGACTTGATGGGAATGGCATCTGCCCGCATGTCGTAGCCCTTCTTCTTCTCCTCCTCCATCGCCTGCTTGTACAGTTTCTGAAACACACACCACCACACCCTCAGACAACGCTGCTGCTGGGACATGGCAGCACCCAGGGACACACACTGCACCCACAACAACCACCCACCTCGCTGAAGTTCACTTTGTTCTGCTGGGCCAGCAGGATCCCAGGGGTGTCCGGCATGATGTGGATGCTGGTCTTGTCCTTCTCCCAGGCTGAGATGTACGAGCGCTGGGAAATGAGGAGGACAGAGGGATGTAAGCTCACACAGGCTCAGGGGAAAAGCTCAAGAGAAAGACTGACTCCATGAACCAAAGCAAGAGGCCTCTATTTTGCACTGACTCAGAAATTCCTGCTCTTTTCCCAAACCTTTCTAATGCTTTATCCCTCTCTTTTCCACACTGTACCTCATTACATCTTCAAAAGAGAGTTTTATCTCAAATAAAGAAAGCAATCCCTGAGGCAAGAGGATGCAGCATCCCCATTGAGGAACCCAGACCACGGAAAGACAAAGAACAACTTCCATGGAAAGGAAGGTGCCCATTTCCTGCAGGAAGCAAACACAAGGAAATCTCACTTGGTCCATGATTTTGGAGTTGTGTTTTGCCAGCACCATGGGCATGGAGTCAGGAAGGCTCGTGAATTTGATGGTGTCTGGGTGCTGACGATATTTCTTGTCACTCAGGATCTCACTCGCCCTCTTGTTCTTCTCAGCATCCAGTGATCCAATTGGGGACCAGCCAATGCCCCTCAGCCACTGCAGGTCAGACTTGTACACGTTCTGGAAGGACAGGAAAGGGCAAAAAGCTCAGGAAATCCCTCTCTCCAAGCAACCTCATCTCCTACCATGGGAAACTCCATTTAATGGAGCACGTTCCCCTGGGTCAATCCACCAGCCACCAGCCACTCTAGGAGTGGTTGTACCCATCTCCTAGGCCTCTTCATACCATTTTCATCTGCGCCCAAGACTTGCCAACCCTTGGCTCTCCAAAAGACAAGAATTTCAATCTGTTACCCTTCCCTTGACACACAGACCCCTCCTCTAGCAGTAGAAAGAACACAGCATGGACAACCCAAGGCTGTCACACACCAGTAAAGAACTCACATCACTCTGCAGGTCGTACACTGTCTTGGCATGGACAACGTCACTCTGGTCGGGCAGGCAGGTCCAGCGGTGCAGAGGGTGCCGGTAATCAGCATCACTGACCAGCTCCTGGCATTTCTTGGCCAGCACCACTCCCAGCATGTCCACAGGGCTGCTGAAGTGGGTCTTGGATTTCTCAAAGGCTTTCTTGTACTCCCTGTCACTCTGGATCTTGGCCACGTGCATGGACCACATCATCTTGGGGTCATCCTCGATGTTCCTGGCCCCAATGTGGTGGCCCAGCTGTTTGCGATACCCTTCCTTGTATTTGTACTGCAGGAAAATACAGTATGCACTGAGTATGATTTTAGGTTTTTTTACATTCCTAGCAACCCCTGTGGCACTACCTCCAACTAATTTATCAGCTGAAAGCACAGAGAGTTTACAGTGTGAGAGTGTTCAGCTGATAACCTACCGTGTACAGCTAGAAAAGAATCCACACATTATTCTTCTCATAAAACACATTTTCCAAGACTCTCCCTGGCCTACATATTAAGAGCTACTGCTCAGTACTGAGAGGAAGAAAAGCCTCTAAATTATGAAAGCTATACCAAAGATCTGAAGTTCAATAAATTCCCCCCACATAAATAATCTTTTACTGATCTTCAAGCACAATGGCCAAGTCAACTCTTATTCAAACTACTGAGGTAACAAACTGTAACTACACAGAGACTTTCTAGGAAGACTAAATAAAGACAGCAAACATATACAGGAATGCAATTTTTTGTTAATACCTAAGAGTAACAAAAAATTATGCTTTTTTATACAGCTTTAAATTTTAAACGAAAACTTGGTTTGGGTTTTCTTTCCTCATACACAGCTCAGGTGGGTAGCTGCAAAGTCAGGGCTATGCAGACAGGCAGTGCTGAGGGCAGCCCAACACCTCAGAACTCAAGGCTGTTGCATGAGGACATGCACTCAAAAGCCCAGGAGAGACCCTGCTTTGGGCTATGGCCATCACCCAGCTCCCACAGCTACTCTTCCACATCACCCAGGCCTTCCCTTGCAACAGTGCACACCCTTAACTTGCAGGGACAGCTACAGGTGGACAGTGCAGAACAAAACCTTTGAAGAACAACTGAATGGCAGTGACAGGTAATGGATTTGTTGCCTCCATTTGACTCAGTTGCAAACCCTGGGTTGAACTGCCAGCACGTGGCACCTGTGTGATAGTGTGTGCCACGAGGGCTCCTGTGCACTCACATCACTGGCAATGTCCCGGGAAGCTTTCGCAGACTTGATGGGAATGGCATCTGCCCGCATGTCGTAGCCCTTCTTCTTCTCCTCCTCCATCGCCTGCTTGTACAGTTTCTGAAACACACACCACCACACCCTCAGACAACGCTGCTGCTGGGACATGGCAGCGCTCAGGGACACACACTGCACCCACAGCAATCACCCACCTCACTGAAGTTCACTTTGTTCTGCTGGGCCAGCAGGATCCCAGGGGTGTCCGGCATGATGTGGATGCTGGTCTTGTCCTTCTCCCAGGCTGAGATGTACGAGCGCTGGGAAATGAGGAGGACAGGAAACAAGGTCACACAGGCTCAGGGAACCAAACTCAATGAGAAGATCAGCTCCATGAACTAAAGCAAGGGGGCTCTACTTTGCACTAACCCAGAAACTCCTGCCCTTTCCCCAAAACTGTCTAATGCTTCACCCTTTTCCACATTGCACCCCATTACTGCTCCAATTACACAAAAGAGTGTTGTATCTCAAACAAGGAACACAAATCCCTGACACAAGAGAAGTCAACATGCCCCTTGCACAACTCGGGCCATGGAAGGACCAATATCTAGACAAGGGAAAGTGTCTGTTTCTTTTAGGATGTAAACATAAGGAAATCTCACTTGGTCCATGATTTTGGAGTTGTGCTTTGCCAGCACCATGGGCATGGAGTCAGGAAGGCTCGTGAATTTGATGGTGTCTGGGTGCTGACGATATTTCTTGTCACTCAGGATCTCACTCGCTCTCTTGTTCTTCTCAACATCCAATGATCCAATTGGGGACCAGCCAATGCCCCTCAGCCACTGCAGGTCAGACTTGTACACGTTCTGGAAGGACAGGAAAGGAAAAGATCAGCTCAGCAACCTCCTCACTCCAAGCAACCCCAACTCCTACCAATGGATGTTGTCCTGAATGGAATATGTTCCATTGGGTCAACGTAACAGCCACTCATTCAGTGTTGGTACCCATCCCCTAAGACTCTTCATACCATTCTCCACTGCCCTCAGGGTTTCTCTTTCCCAGCTGCTGGTTCTCCATAAAAAAAATTTTGACTCCGTTGCTCTTTCCCAGCCACACAGACCCCTCCTTCAAAACTAGAACAGAACACAGCACAGTAAAGAACCACTCACATCACTCTGCAGGTCGTACACTGTCTTGGCATGGACAACGTCGCTCTGGTCGGGCAGGCACGTCCAGCGGTGCAGAGGGTGCCGGTAATCAGCATCACTGACCAGCTCCTGGCATTTCTTGGCCAGCACCACTCCCAGCATGTCCACAGGGCTGCTGAACCTCGTCTTGGACTTCTCAAAGTCCTTCTTGTACTCCCTGTCGCTCTGGATCTTGGCCACGTGCATGGACCACATCATCTTGGGGTCATCCTCGATGTTCCTGGCCCCGATGTGGTGGCCCAGCTGTTTTCTGTACGCAGTTTTGTATTTGTACTAATTGAACACAGAAGTAACAATTACCACTTCTTCCCAAGCTGCCATTTCAGTTTCTTTTCTTTTAATACAGTAGTTAATAATTTTGAATCTAACATTTTTGAATTTGTTTTTGTTTTTTCCCAAAATTTTTAGCATTTGTTGTAACATCCAGGAGATATTACGGGATTTCTCATAGCTATATTCTATCATCTTAAATTACTTTATTTAATTTCATTAACTTTACACCATTAAGAATTACACAACCCTTCAGGCTGGCAGCAATACAACAGTGTTAAAATTTTACACATCTCCTCCTCTTAAATATAACCATTTTTATCCGAGATTATGTGGCCCACTCTGATTTTCCCTCTGCAGGACCCACCTCGCTGGCTATGTCTCGGGATGCCTTGGCTGCCTGGAGGGGGATGGCATCAGCAGGGAGGTCATAGCCTTTCTTCTTCAGTTCTTCATATCCTTCCTTGTAACGTTTCTGTTGGAGAAGGATTCAAAGGAATTAATGCAGATAAAACTCTCTAGTGAGTTTTTCTATGCTACAACTTTCCACCTCTGACTATTGAAAAGAAAGCATGAGTTTCCGAAAACAGTTTCAATAATTAATTTAAACTTCATACCTTGCTATTAATGACACATTTTGTAACCTTGGATATAAAATATTTTGAAATTACAATTTAAATGTTTTCTGATTATTTCACTGAAGATCAAAATTTTATTTTAGCAAATATATTAATCTGAATTATTCTCAGAGCTTTCTGTAGAGGTGAGTAATACAACCCTGCGATTCTCTACACCCAGAAATGCAAACTTACATCACTTGTGTTAATCAAGTTTGATTTAGCCAGCAAAATTTCAGGTGTATCAGGCATGATGTGAACCTTAGTCTTGTCCTTGTTCCAAGCTTCCCTGTAGAGTATCTGAAAGAGACACAAACAAAAACCTGGTCTGATCCAAGATTCATGTGCAGAGCAGTAATTTCAGTTCACATCTTCTCCTCATTAGCAAAGCAAATATGTATCAAGCAAGAATTAGAGATGTAAACAAGACAAGGTAGTCAAATCAAATAATACAATGACTTCTTACTGAAATACAACAATTTTTTCTTCTTTATTTCCATTTAAAGCCAAGGAAACAGCATTAAAACATTATATTTGTATATTGCCTACTAAAGGTCTTATTTGCAGTTATACTGAGTAAATTATCAGCACTCAAGATCTTTCTCTTCTAAACAAGGCACAAAGAGCAGTGAGGCCCTGACTATAAACACCTGTTATCTGTATATTTCAAATGCCTGTTCTGATCCAGAGATCCTTTTAAAATGTACATTAATGTATTCACTTATTGAATCACACTTTCTCTCTAGAGGCAACTTACATCACTCCTATTTTTGGCATTAGATTTTGCCAAAACGACATCCATGGCATCTGGGATACTTGTGAACTTAACAGTGTCTGGGTGCTGCCTGTACTTCTTCTCACTCAGTATTTCAGAAGCTTTCTTGTTCTTTTCCGCTTCCAGAGATCCCAAAGGACTCCATCCAATGCCTCTGAGCCACTGTAGATCTGATTTATACAGGTTCTGTTAAGGATGAAAATCAAATCATAGCAGATTATTTCAGTGTTCATTGATTAAACCCTATGAAAGCCTAACTGGCAGTTTAGCTCCGATCTGATCTATACTGATACCAAAAGTGAGTCATCAAAGAGACTTTCCAACCAGCAGTAATTATTTTACATGGAAATAAGTGAATTAAACCCAGAGGGAGCTTACATCACTCTGCAGCTCGTTGACCCTCTTTGCCTCGGTGACATCGACCTGGTCTGGCAGACAAGTCCAGCGGTGCAGTATCCGTTTGTAATCCACGTCACTGACCAGCTCCTGACACTTCTTAGCCAGCAGGAAGCCCAGCATATCCACGGGCATATTGAACTTGGTCTTCCACTTTTCAAAGTCTTTCTTGTACTCTCTCTCACTCTGCATTTTAGCTACTTGCATGGACCACAGCATCTTGGGGTCATCCTGCAAGCTGCGGAATCCGATGTGGTGCCCCTGCTGCTTGCGGTATCCTTCTTTGTACTTGAACTGCAACAGCAAAGGTGGCACCACTCAAATCACAGTGACAAACGTGAGGGGAAAATATACAAGCAAAACACCAATATATTCCCTCATCTTTATGTTCCTCATGAAATTACCACTGGAGGTGACCAAGGCCAGGTTGGATGGGGCTTGGAGCAACCTGGGATAGTGGAGTACAGCCCTGCCCACAGAAACTGAGTAATCCTTAATGTACCTTCCAACCCAAACCATTTTGTGATTCTTTGATTCTATAAATAAGCAACTTGTTATGGCATCTCATGTGAAGTTTTATCAGCCCTTTGACTGATGTGCATGACTTGGTGTCAGTGAATGCTCTCCCTGGGAAAGGAAGAGTCCTTGGAAAGGAGGAGAGCATGGCAATAGGAATGGTCTCCTGTGCCATCTGATTCACACACTCGTTCTGCTCAGAACTTCCTAATATTGATACACTGAAATATTCTGATGAATAATATCATCAACAATGAAAAATTATGAAATACAAAGATACTTTAGCACAGGAAATATTTCCTAATGATTAATAAAATCTCTTCCACAAATGCAGGAGTTGTATTTGTACCGAGCTATGGTAACAGCAATCCATGTGTCACCACATTCGTTTCAGAGTTGTAATGAGGATTTCTCTGGATAGGCACAGGGCTCAGCTAACTGGACCAAATTTGCTGCTGCTCTGGAAATGAAGCAGCCAAAAGAGCAGAAACCTCCTCCCTTTTTATGACCAGCCATGTCATGAACAGACCAAACTTTGGACTTGTTAAGATGCCAGAGAAACCCTTGTTAAACTGGACAAAAACAGCTCAGGAAGGAGTTTTGCCAGCAATGTTGGTTTTGACTCCAAGCCACACCTTAGCAGAGAGGTGTATCCCAATTTACTGTGACTGTGTAGGTTATAACAACCAGATCAATGTGTGTCACATTGAGTTAAAAATCTGCTTACATCACTTGCAATGTCCCTTGAGGCTTTGGCAGCTTTCACTGACATGGCTTCAGGTGTGAGGTCATAGCCTTTCTTTATCATTTCCTCCCAGCCAAGCTTGTAGAGTTTCTAAAATTGAAAACAACATTAATTAAAAGCAGAAATACGTGTGTCACCTGCTATTTAGATACACTAATGATCCAAATCCTGGTCATCTCACAGGCTTCATTTATGAGAGAAGGGCTGCTAGAACAGGGACTGAGAAATGGGAGACTGATAAACAAGGAATGCTGGTCTTCCAAGGCTTAGGAGAAGGACTAAATAGTTTTTCACTATTTAGCAGCTTCCTACTATAGCTTATCTTGATTTGAAACATATCTGGAGAATTTGAAATACATACATCTGAAATAACTGAACACATTTTCATTGTCTTAACAAAATTTTAATAAGATTTTCATGAAGCCATTTAACAGTTAAGTTTGTGCACAGTTGATTTTAAGTACAGGCATTCTTAAGTCAAAGATTTGCCTCTGAGCAATGATGCAAAGCAAAACCTGAGTGTTTTTCTCTGGTACAATTGTCACTTTCTCCTCTCTGAAAGCTGAGAGAAAAGCTGGAATCACTGCATCTAATTTTTCCCATAGATTAGGTTAAAAACATACACATTTAACTTGTAATTTTATAGTAAGGAATTTTTAACATGACTGAATTCTATGCCAAGCATAGAGTATGGACTATGCATTTCCAGACTTCAAAAGCAGGACTTACATTTTCCATACATTATAATGCAATTTATTTTGTTAGCTTGCTAGCCTGAAGCTGGTACTTATTTTACTCTGAAAATATTACCCACATGAAATTCTTGCCTGTGTTCTAAATCTCCAGTAGATATTAATTTAAAATGCTGATAGAATGTATCAAAATACTCTACCTGACTGTAGTTTGTCTTGTTCTGTTTGGCCTGTAGAATATCTGGTGTGTCTGGCATCACATGGACCTGAGTTTTATCCTTCTCCCAGGCTTCGGTATAAGCATGCTGTGGACAGAAAGTTACATCAGATGTGTTAATATAAATAACAAAAGATGGTTCTTCCAGGGCTTTCACCTTTCCATTTGGATATGGATGAGTAAAAAGGTGAAGGTGCTGACTCAGATTTATTTTATTATGTAATGATCTAATCCAGAATCAGCTGAATTATTGTCTGGTCTTGCTTCTAATGAGACCAAACTATCAAGATTTTCAGGACCAGTCATTTCTATATAAGAATGGGATGAATAGAAGTTGGAGAAAAATGAGATTTCTTTAACCAATGCTTTTTATCAAGAACTGTTTCATTGAGAGTAAAAAATTTAAAAAGAGGAGCCTGTGACAGTTGTTTTTCCCAGAGGAACACTGCCACATAAAGGTGTGACAGAGATTTACAGAGTGGTCATTGGAATGGAGGATATATGAATCCTGCCTGGCTTTTCCCCTAAATACTCACTTTGTTCATGATATTTGCATTCTGCTTGGCAAGGACCAGGTCCATGGCATCGTTCTGTTTGGTGAAGGGGAACATGCTGGGGTGCTGCCGGTACTTCCGATCGCTCGCAATCTCCGTGGCTTTCTTGGATTTCTCCACATCCAGAGAACCAATGGGACTCCAACCAATCCCCTTGAACCACTCCTTGTAATCCTGCTTGTACTCATTCTGCCAAACAGGAGACAAAGGCAAAGTTTACAATGTACAAACAGCTCATACAGAATAATCCAGTTCTTTCCAAAAGAAAAGAATGATGGAAAAACAAAAGCCACAAAAAGAAGGACAGCTCATAAAAAACAATCCCATTCTTTCCAAACTGCAGCCACGATGTAAAAACAAAAGCCACAAAAAGAAAACTTACATCACTTTGGATCTGATTCATGTTTCTGTACAGCTCCAAACTCATTGCATCTGGCAGGAGCATGTACTGGTGGATCAGGCGCTTGTAGCCGGTGTTGGTGACACGGTCCTGGGCCTCCTTGGCTGCCACCACGCTGAGGGCATCAGAAGGTGTCTGGTAATGAGTCTTGCTCGTCTCATAGGCCTTCTTGTACTCCCTGTCCGACTGCATCTTGGCCACTTGCATGCAATGGACGAGTTTGGGATCATCCTGGAGGCTGCGGAAGCCGACCAGTTTCCCCTTGTCTTGTTCATACCCTAATTTGTATTTATACTGGAAGAGAAGAGAAACAGAGACTTTAATTCATTTAGATTTGAAATGAAGGAAAAAATTCTTCCCTATGAGGGTGCTGAGACCCTAACACAGGTTGCCCAGAAAAGCTGTGGCTGCCCCTGGATCCCTGGAAGTGTCCAAGGCCAGGCTGGAGCACCCTGGGACAGTGGAAGTTGTCCCTGCCCATTTTTTCTCCCAAGAACTTACATCACTTGCAATATCCCTGGAAGCTTTGGCAGCTTTGACAGGAATAGCATCAGCCCTGAGATCATATCCTTTCTTCCTGGTTTCTTCAAATGAAGATCTGTACATTTTCTGCAAAAGGAAAAAGAAACATCTTTGTAAAAAGCAAAAATTTACACGTTTTCCACATGCACAAATATTGGTGAAAAGTTACATCTATAAGGATGTCAACTCAAAAAATAAAGAGATAAAAATGTCTATTTCTGCCCACATTGCAGATGTGCAAAATTACAGGCAATGCTTTATTTAGCATATGCAGATTTAACAACTGGCTACCAAAACCTGTCTATAATGTCATCTTTTATCAAAAACAAAATGTAGGTGCTACCTGCATTTTGAACCCTGTACAAAACCCTGTGCATGGGAAAATAAAAAAATCAATAATAAAATAACAAATACAGTAACAAACATGAACAGTACTCAAAGTCTACTGTATTTTGTTAGCAACTGTTATATTTTAATGGTCTGCAGGAACACTTCACAACCTGACTATAAACATGGATTTTTCTTAGCAATCCTGGGTATCTAATTTCAGGGAAGGAAGCAGGGAAAAGGAAAATTAATAGGTTTTGTGAAATTACTACAGGTTAGCAAGGTGAGACTTTTGCATGCTCTCATCTCACTTATTCCTAATCAAAAAGTAAGAGCAAGGTCACAGCCTTACAAACAATACTCACTTCACTTAAATTGAATGCATTTGCTTTTGCTAAAACAATCTGTGGAATATCTGGAGTGATGTGAATTTTCTTTTTGTCTTCTTCCCAGGCTTGTTTGTACTTGTGCTGGTAGGATTAAAAAAAAAATAGAGACTTCAAAATCTGTTATTATTAAATAAAACAATTTAAAATACTGTCTGCCACTTGAAATCCAAACTGCCTTGACAATGATGTGTAACTACCCTGGGAGGAACATTTATCTTTTTATTTTAGCACTTAAAGCACATTCATGAGCTACAAAATAAAATCATATTTCATAAAGCTCTGCATACAACAGGGTTGACTAGTAAATCAGATGTAGATTGTTGCCCACTTCTGCAAGTTTAATGAATTCTGATGAGCATTTTCTTACCTCATCCATGATTTTGGCATTATTTAAAGCCAAGACCATGTTCATGGAATCCATAGGAACAGAGTACTTCAACTTGTCTGGATGCTGGCGATATTTCTTCTCACTCACAATTTCCATGGCTTTTTTGTTCTTCTCAGCTTCCAGGGAGCCCAGTGGGAGCCACCCAACACCCTTCATAGTTTCATCATACTCTGCTTTGTATTGATTCTGCAGGCAGAAAGTAGATAAAAACCAACATGAAGCATAAAATAGTTCATAAATTTGGAAGTACAAGATAAAATGTATTAAGGAAAAGTGAAGCTATTCCTGTCTTGGTCTGCACATAACTGTTGCTCCTGAAGAGCCTGATGAACATGTAAGGAGTAAATATTCATAAAATTGCTTCTTTCTAAGCTCAAATTTATTAATTTAATATTTTAGAGTCTAGGAAAAATGAAACACCTGTAATTGTTGGAAAAACTGTATAATTTACTACATTCTTGTAGACACCTGACCTACTTTCACTAAGAAAATAATACTATTTACCTTACAGTGTTTTTTCATCAACTAAGCAGCTCAGTATTCACAGTTCAAAGGCTGAAGCACCTCTTACTTACATCACTTTGTAACTGCATCATGTTTTTGGCCAATTCAATGCTCATAGCATCGGGCAGGACGTTGTAGGTGTGGATTAAGTTCTTGTAGTTTGCATTGGTAGCCACTTCCTGAGCTTTCTTGGCTGCCACCACGCTGACCATGTCAACTGGAGTGTGGAAATTAGTCTTGGCCTTCTCATAACCCTTTTTGTACTCCCTGTCAGACTGCATCTTGGCCACCTGCATGAAGTGCACCAGCTTGGGGTCGTCCTCCAGGCTGCGGAAGCCGATGTGTTTCCCTTTGGCCTTCTCGTAGGCCAGTTTGTATTTATACTGAGAGGAGGAAAGAGAAAGTTGAAAAAATGCAATATTAAGCTCTGTTTTATCACTGAAAAAATAGATCACAAGATCTCAGGTTCAGTCAATTAATTTAAATGAAGTCACGGAATGGTTTCCCACAACCAGACTCACATCGCTCGCAATGTCCCTGGAGCTTTTGGCCGCTTTTATTGGAATTGCATCTGGCTGCAAGTCATAACCCTTCTTCTTGTCCTCCTCCCATCCAGCTTTGTAAAGTTTCTAAGTTCAGATGTGAAAGAGAGCAGGTGTCATGAAGGCAGAACTCTGAAGTTAAACACTTTCAAAGAAGGCATTAAAACCACAGCAAGGCACTGAACGCCCACCACGAGCACAGCAACTCACATCGCTCATTGTCATCTGGTTCACTTTGCACTGCAGGATTTCTGGGGTGTCTGGCATCACATGAATGCTGGTCTTCTCTTTGTTCCACTTATCTGTGTACAGCCTCTGCAATTACAAGGGAATTTTAGCATTGAAAAAGTACTGGACTCATAAAATAAGAGTTTGCTTTTGTTCTGCTCATTTGCAATAAATAATATTTCTTAGCAATATTATTAGCAGCAGAAATAACCTTCACAGAGCTGCTGAGGAGCAACATTATCTTTCTCCTTTCTTTGGTATTGTGAGAAATTTGCAAAGTATGTTTTGATAATTAATAAATATTGAAGCTGGAAGTTTCAATCTGTGTTCTTCCCTGGATTAATGGAAAGCAGAATTTATTTTCACAGACATTCCTTCCATGGAAAACAAGGAATAAGGAGCAATGGAGTCCTGGATAACTAGAGACATGTGTAAAGAACACCACTTTCCAGGAAACTTGTACAAAACTGACAGAATTCCAGGTTTTCTGCAGTTCACTTATTGTGAATACATCCTACAGAAAAATGGATTATCAAAGTACCATAAATCTGGAGGAGAAATCTTTAATCTTTAGAAACAGAAAATAAAACTCCCTTAATTATGAGCAGTCAGAGGCTTACCGTGATCTCTCAGTGTCCAGTCTTAACCAAGGAACTACCACACCCACTGGAAATTTTAATAATTCCAGTGGGAATGCACCTTGCCCCACAGCTTTGCGAGACAAAAACCCAAACTTTGGCTCAATCCAACAACTTCCCACCTTGTTCATGGTCTTGGCATTCTGCTTTGCCAGCACTTGTTCCATGGCATCCATGGGGATGGAGAACTTGAGCTGGTCGGGGTGCTGGCGGTATTTCTTCTCACTGAGAATCTCTGTGGCTTTCTTGGCCTTTTCTACATCCAGCGACTGAATTGGGACCCAGCCAACTCCTCTCAGCCAGTTATTGAAGTCAGATTTGTACAGATTCTTTCCAAAAATAAACAAGAAAAGCACAGTGAGGCAAGAAAAATTAGTGTCTATATACATAAAACAGGTAAAGCATTAAAATTTATCCTGGTGGTTCACTTTAGATTTAATTAAAATTTAAGTATGATAGAGTCGGTATTTAGGAGAAATAAAATCACAGTAATTAAAATCTGACTATAAAAATATATTAATTAGTAAAACATGCTAATTTGCTGGGAATATGCCAAATATAGAGAGATATAAAAAAGTTGCTACTTGCTAGATAAGTCTCCTAGAACTTAATAGCTACACATAATTCTGATAATATTTGAAGAATAAATGGTTCCAGGCCAATCACATTCCAAGCTACTGTTAATCCAATATAATATATATTGGACTATATAAACTAATTTTTTAGCCTTAAAAGACTAATGATGTCACACAGTCATGATGAGAATTAAAAATGGAGCAGATTATTGATGACATACATCACTCTGAAGCTGCATCACGTTTCTGGACAGCTCCAGGTTGACAGAATCAGGCAGAAGGGTGTAATTGTGGATTGGCTGCTTATAGCCAGTGTTTGTCACCACTTCCTGGGCTTTCTTGGCAGCTGTCACGCTGAACATATCCAGAGGAGTGTGATACTTGGTCTTGGTGACTTCATAATCCTTCTTGTATTCCCGATCCGACTGGATTTTGGCCACGTTCATGTAGTGAACAAGTTTGGGATCATCCTGCAGGCTCTTGTAGCCGACCTGTTTGCCTTTGTCTTTCTCATAGGATTCCTTGTACTTGTACTAGAGACAAAGGAAAAAACAGCTTCACCCACTTGGGAAAGAGAAAACAGACTTTGGATGGGTTTAGAACACTGTGTTTCAGAGTATTAATGTTGCAGTTCATTCTATAACCTCATAAATGGTTTTTATGACAGCACAGGATTATTTAGGTCAAAAAAAGAAGAGGATTTTTGGATTTTTCAGCTTGTCTTGACACCTGGTACATATCTCAACCCACACCTGTAGCTACAAGCCCTCCCTCACCATTGTCATTGATGCAGGCTTGCAACTCCCAGGGACATTCAGCTTTTAATTAAGACTATAATAATAATAAATTACTGAACAGCCTCACCAAACACTTCAATATCCCAATACTCAATTGGAGATGTTTAAGAGAGGAATGAAGAGTCACTTGTAACCTTTTGCTAAAGCAGGAATACAGGTCCCCAACACAGGTAAATAATAATAATAAATACTGAAATGCAGGAGGGGAATGTGCTCCACTGGATGTAAATCCTACTTACATCACTTGCAATATTCCGAGAAGCCTTAGCAGCAATAATTGGAATGGCATCTGGTTTCAGATCATAGCCTTTGGCAAGGGTTTTCTTCCAGTCTGCTTTGTAGTTAGCCTTGCAGGGAAAAAAGGGAACAGTTTGCAGTGTCAGGAAGAGCAATTCTAATAAAGAGTTTAAGCCCATGTCTTTATTACAGGAGATTTTATTACAGGAATTAAAATATCCAGTTTAGTCCATGTAATCTCAAGGAAAAAATGTTAACCTATACACAAACTACAGTTCTATTATAATAAATAATTTTTTTCACTTTTTATTTAGAACAATTCTATCAGTGGCATTTTTGCCCTTTCTTATGCAAAACCCTTTTTCATTTGACTGAACCTTCAGAATTTTTTCCTGTTAGCTTCAAACTCAGGCTTTGTGCTCTAAAGGCACTAAAGAAAGCAGCCTGGCTATTTTTTTTTTTTATCAGTCTGGCCAGACTATTAAAATTCCAAGGTTGTTAAGGGAGATGTCAGTTTTTATCTCATTCCTGGAAGGCTGATAATGCCACCAAGAAAATTAACATCACAAAGGCAATAAAATTGATACCATCAGTGGAGAGCTCCATGGTGCTGAAATTCAAAATATACTCACATCACTGATATTGTAGGCATTAACTCTAGCTTGAATGAACTGGGGCACATCAGGAGGGAGGTGATACTTGTGAATAATTTCTTCCCCTTTGGATTTATACAATATCTGCAAAGAAAAATAACAAAGATATTTAGCAGCCCAGTTTATAGACTGTGAATTGAAAAACTATCTGATTTCCAGGTGATGTTCTGCTGGAATAAAATTGTGAATACACACAGTCATGATGAGACTACACAATTATTTCAGGAGTGCTCTTAAAGAGGATGAAGTGAAGGTGGGCACAGGGCAGAAATTGGGAATGTCACAATGTTTCCAAAGTTTACTTACATCACTCAGCTGTTTGCTGTTGATCTCTGCTTGCTTCTGTACTGGAGAGTCAGTCACTGACGTGAATTTGGTTTGATCAGGATGCTTTTTGTAGGTGTACTGAAAAAAAGATTAAAAAATATCTGTAGAAAATGCATATAAAGTAAAAATGAAATTATTAATAAATTAACTAAGTACTTTTAAAGTATTCATTTTTTAAAAAAATTGATTTAAGCAGGTGAATGCTTGAGGTTCATTCTTCATTTTGGTACTACTGCTCTCATTCTATGAGTTTACTTGTTCTAAAAAGGATTGTGCTATATCTGTTTTGATCACTAGATGTCACAAAAGGCCCTAAAATAGAGATGAAGATAGTTTTTTATAAGTTAAATGTGGCAATGAGGCCAGACTCAGAATCATTGATGTTGCCAGGGATCACTCAGTTAATTTTTCTGTGGTGAACAACTGCTGTCCTGTACTCACATCTTTACATTGCTCCAACTTCTTGATCGCTTCATACTCTTGAGTTATGGTCTGAGGGAAGTAGCACTTTGTCTTTTCCTCCTCATAATCTGCTTTGTAATTTTTCTAGGAACAAGAGCAACATTCAGTAAGGAACCACAGCTGAGCTTTGTCTAAGCTGCCAGAGTGATGGGGAAAACAGAACAATTGCCACACTCACATCACTTTTCATAGCTTCAACCTTCATGCAGTGGATCTGATGTGGGTCTTCAAAGCTGCCCAAGTAGTGCCCCAAAATATTCTTCTGATATGCATCTTTATATTTTACCTGCCAAAATAACCACGAGTTGAGAAGCAAAAGTAATCAAGAGGGCCAGCACTGAAGGATAAACCCGAAGTGAAATACCTACATCACTAAAGTTCTTCAGAGCAGCATCAGTCTGGAACTTGGGTGTCTCACAGTAATTCATCCTGTTTCCTCTGGACTGTTCATAGGCTTCTTTGTATAATTTCTGCAAATCAAATAAAACCAGATCATGCAGGAGATTTCACTGCAAGTCACCTCCACCATGTTAAAAATGACAAGAGTCAAACAGAGAAATGGTTCCAAAGAAAAGCTTTCCCACAGGATTGAGAAACAGATGGCACTGTTTCCCAATGGTCTTTAAAAATAACTCTTTTTAGGTTTGTAAGGGAGGACAGACAGGTCTGACTAATGGTTTTTGAACTTCTGACACTGAGAAATATTCCATCTCTTTTCATACAAATAAAAGAGGAATTGAGAAGACTGTTACAGAGAATAACCAGAATATAATATAAAAATATGTAAAAGCACTACATATATTATCTTTATTAGCTGAAATTCCTTAAGACAGGAAGGAAAGAGCTATCCTCTTGTGGTTCATTATCCACAAGGATCTAAATTAACTACCCACTAATTAGCCATCCATGTGCCACTGCTGTTGCTACACTCATCTGTGGAGAATCCATTTTTTACCTGAATTGTTCTGGCTGGTGCTACCTCATGACAAATATGGGTCTATAAAAATACAACAAGATCCAAAGGAGAAGCCTTGTGAAGAAATGGTGAGTGTGGTTCCTGGTACGTGACTGAAAATGATGTAGCTGCACGTTGGTAATACTCACATCACTCAGAATATTTCCTGCAGTTTTTAATTGCTTCAGCAGTGGGTTCTCTGTAGCAGGGAGCACATTATAATCTGCAACGGCTTTTTTCTTTTCATAGTCTGCTCTGTATTTGAACTTGAAAGAATAAAGAAAAGAAAAGAGGTTTTAAAAATCAGTATTAAAAGCCAAATGCTCACTAACCTGTGTGATCACCCAGAGAAGCTGTGGCTGCCCCTGGATCCCTGGAAGTGTCCAAGGCCAGGCTGGATGGGCTTGGAGCAGCCTGGGACAGTGGAAGGTGTCCCTGCCCAGGGCAGGGGTGACACTGCGTGGTCTTGAAGGTCTCTTCCCACCCAAACCATTCTGAGATACGAATCTATTCTATGATATAATCTTCAACTTTCCAGGAAAAATGCCCCTGTTATTTAACTTATGGTGGCAAAGGACCACGAAAGGTCTTGCCAAAACAATTTCAGCACCAACTTGTGTGAGTTCAGAGCTGCTCCCAAGCTGAATGGGTGGACACAGCTCCCTCACCTTGCTGACGTTTTCTGAGGCTCGTTTGTTGGCTTCATATTCTGGAGTTTCAGTCTGCATGAAGTAGATTTGGTCTTTCATGTTTTCAAAGTCTTCCTGGTATTTCCTCTGTTAGGAACAGAGACAGACAGAAAACAACACATCATCTAGTTGTAAATTAGACATCCACAATAGGGATTATTTAGGAAATAAGCAATGCCACAAATGGAGCCTCAGTATTTTCCAAATGAACACAAACAGGGATAAAGCTGTTGAAGAATTCCTGCAGGACTCACTCACCATACTTAGATTTTCTGCATTCATTTTTGCAACTGCCACGTCATAGCACGGAGTTTGACTCCACTTGCCTTTGATTTTGTTTTTATAGTCCTCATGGTAAACAACCTATAAGGAAACAAAACAATAAAATTGGACCCCCAAGACACAGCTCCATTTTCACTTGACAGATTCATTTTTCAAAGCTGTCTTTTTAAAGCTGTTTCATATTTGACAGCTGCCTTATAACTATTTTAGCAGTTAATGGCAAAAAACACCTTAAATATGATTTGGCCAAACCATTTCAGCCTTAAGTCATTTCTCTCACTACTTTCCCTGATGCAAAAAGGATAAATAAATCATCCCTAACATATTCCTTTTGTTCTGTTTTCTCCCTGGTCACATAATATTAGGATATTTCCCATTAAGTCAGAATTTACTGGTATTGCTGCTGGAACTGGTTATAAGAAAACCCTTTTAATTACCTGTTATTTCTATAATTTATTCAAGCTCACAGAAATGAAGTATTAAAAGTTTAAAGAGTTTGTCTAATAACAGAACACCTTCCTGAGTTTTGACTCAGTGTTCCAGGTACATTTTCAGCCATAGTTGCATTACTTACCATGAAAGATAAAACACTTCAATGCTTTTTTAACATTGCTAAAGAACATATATGCCAAAAATAATGTTTTTTTTAAAAATCTATATTTTATAGATTAGCAATATCTACAAAGCTTATTATTTTATACATTTCAAAGAATTATGGTGCTGATCCTTTTTTTTACATGCTATAAACTTCTCTTGATGACAATTTAGCTTTTAAGCTATGGAAATATATGATTAAAGAAATTTTTGCTGAATTAATTATTTTACCTTACAAATCGGTTTAGTGCAGTTTTCTTAGTGGTTTCTCTATCACAAGTGAATACTGTAATTCTCAAATTTTAAAATGCAGATAATTTTCAATACACAATAAAATAAATCTTTAAAAAATGAATAATAGTTAAATTTTGAATGGAGGTAAAAGCCTACTTCTGCATCACAAGATGATGCAACCTGGTCCCAATTTCTCCAGCAGAAGTTGGTCTTCCTGTGTGCTTTTCCTTTTGCCTTCCCTTAGGTCCCTTTCTGCCTCTGTGGGGTTTGGGCACAGGTTCTACTCACATCACTCAGCTGCCGTGACACCTTCTTGGCTTGTTCCACGTCAGGGGGGTCTGGCAGAGAGGTGAATTTTGCTTTCCTTTCATCGTGTCCCTTTTTGTAGACAATCTGAAAGGGTGGAAGAAATAAACATTTATTTGAGCATCACAGCACTAAACTCCTCTATCACCACATTAATAGAAGTGCTGCCCACAGCCCCTGCAGCAGGAATACTTTCATCTGTTACCAGGGAATTTCTGAACATCTGCAAAATTCACTGGAATCTTCAAGTGAGAGCTGAAATCCCCTCTTGAGGAGTTCTGTGTGTCTAAATACCACCAAATCCCAGTCCCACCAACCCCGGACTTTTCTTATCACTGTTTGATTTGCAGACCCACAAGAGTGAACTGGACTTGGAGACAACCCTGAGAGTTTCTGCATGTGGGGAGATACTTGAGGTCTTCTTACTGAGTTAATACATTAATTATTTCATTCATTCCTATTCCAGCATCAAATTGCCAATGGATTTATACTCTAATATGCTCTACTTTGTACTCTAACATCAAGTACATATTTTTCTATCAGAGCTTACTTAACATACCTTTATTTTCTGTTCCATTGTGAAGCTTTTCTATCTAATCAAAGTCCATGGCATGTCCCAGGTTACACCCAACAGTCCTTGGTACCCACATGCAAATCCCTGCTTTGATACTCACATCACTCAGAGTCTTCTGAGCCTGTGCCACCCTTCTGAGCTCTGGACTGTCATTGTAGGGATAAAACAATGTTTTGTCTGCGTCCCAGTCTTCAGTATAGAGTTTCTACAGGGAAAATGCCAGAATGTTAATTATTAATTAATTTCTGGCTTTGAAAGCTTATTTTACTTCAGCTGTTTAGATCTGTGGTTAGATTTTGTTACCTTGCTGAACATTGCTGTGTTTTTTATTGCGTTCACAAGCTCTGGAGCATCAGGGGGAAGCAGGTACTTGTCCTTATTCTCCTCCCAGTTCTGTTTATATAATACCTGAAAGGAAAGATCAGCAAGTTGGTCACTCTATCATTAAAAAAATATTTACTTCTGTGAATAAACTGCCGGCTTTAAAGATTTTTTTTTTTGAAATCAAAGCCTTGCAGCAGTAACATCTGAAGAGAGCAAATGGAAATATTTAAGATTATACCTATATTTACCTTACCAACTTCTCTGCTATCCATCTCTGTGCTTCTAAACTGTTGGATAAATGTTGCTTTAGCACCCCTGAGCTCAAAATTTTGTTCTTATCAGTAACCTCAAGATCCACCAGTCTGGGAAAGTCAGAAGTCACTCACCTTGCTCACTTGCTGTGACACTTTCTTTGCATGTTCTATGTCCTTGGCTTTTTCATCCACGTGGCAAATGGTTCTGGCAACTTCCCCAGCCATGCGGTATTTAACCTGGAACAGTGTACAGAATTCATTGATTCTACAGCAAAACTGACTGATTTTTTCAAAAAACCCCCAGAATAATGACATTTTCACCCTTCATAGAAACACCCAGAACCTGGATGAATCTAGAAATGCAGTTGTTACCCACCTCACTGAGCTGGTCCTGCACTTTCTTGATCCTCCGGATTTCTGGGGTATCAATTGTAGAAGCATATGGCTTTCCTCTTTCTTTTCTAAATTTTTCTTTGTACTTGTTCTGGAAGAGAATAATGATAAAAATAATTAAGACATATCCCCGAGCTCTGGCAGAACTGTATGAGCAATTACTGCCATATTTATCTGGTTAGGACTGGAATTTGGGACAGATTAGTCAACAATATAAACTAAAATTATTCAACTACATTTGCACTTCTGCTTATTTTAGCCAACTGAGTTTATTCCATCTGACACAACAGGAAAAAATCCATCTCTAACTTGGATCACCTCTAATTTATTATATTCTACCCATATTGATAAACCCAGTTATTTGCACTATAACTATCAAACAATCCCTGTAAAACATTTTTAAAGCTGGTGCTCCTCAAGAAATAAGAGACATGGCACTACCCACCTCGCTGAATAGGTCCTTCATTTTATTGCTGTGTTCCAGGTAAGGCGTCAAAAACTTGGATGGGTCCACTTTTGTCCGGATTGTCTTCTTCCTGATGGGAGGGGCTGCATCCTCCCTGGAGGGCTGGGCATGCTCAGATGTGTAGGTGGTGGTTGTGGTGATCTCAGGGCCTGAGTAGTCTGTGCTGATGGTCTCAGTGATCTCAGTGACCACCTGGGGATTAAAATAATTCAATAATCAATTGTTTTATAGCTGTAAAAGTTTGTTAGAAAAAGGGTTTTCACCCTCCTGAGCTGGGTGTGCTCGGCTGTGTAGGTGGTACTGGTGGTCTCAGGGCCTGAGTAGTCTGTGCTGATGGTCTCAGTGATCTCAGTGACCACCTGGGGATTAAAATAATTCAAGAATCAATTGTTTTATAGCTGTAAAAGTTTGTTAGAATAAGGGTTTTTACCCCCCTGAGCTGGGTGTGCTCAGGTCTCTAGGTGCTTGTGGTAGTCTCAGGGCCTGAGCAGTTTGTGCTGATGGTCTCAGTGATCTCAGTGACCACCTGGAGACCAAAAAAATTCAAGAATCCCTTGTTTTACAGCTGTAAAAGTTCGTTATCATAAGCATTTTTCACTGCCCTGAGCTGGGTGTGCTCAGTTCTGTAGGTGGTGATTTTGGTGGTCTCAGGGCCTGAGCAGTCTGTGCTGATGGTCTCAGTGACCTCAGTGACCACCTGGAGATCAAAAAGATTCAATAATCACTTGTTTTATAACTGTAAAAGTTGTTAGGATGAGTGTTTTCACCCCACTGAGCTGGTGAAAAGATGCTCTGCTCTCATCCAGATCCACATGGAGACAGAAAACCAGGGACACTTTTCCTACTGGGATTACCATGGTGCTCCCTCCCTATAAATCACCCACCCTAAAAAAACCCACAAGGAATGAACTCTCTGGCTGGTTCCTGCATCAAACTCATGGAATTATTCTCCAGAGGGTCTGGGAGAGTGGGGTTCCAGCTGCCTCTGCTCTACATGCATTAATTTCCAATCAATTTAAATGCTTTATACACTTGTTTATCAACATGGTCATGCTGCAAGCAGTAATTTTAATGCTAAGATTCTAACGAAAAGCATCTAAAAATAATTATCCCAACTAAAAAACATGCTCCAAAGCCACCCAAATAAGCGTCAGGTTTTATTTCGTATCAATTAGCTTTATAAAAAATTGCCTTTAAAAAGGAATTCATGAAGGTCAGAGTTCTGAGAGTTATTTGCATCAATGAGACAGAGCTGAAAATGCACCAAGAATTACACAATTAATAGCTTCTATTTCTGCATAAGCCCATGCCATAAAGCATATTTCATGATAACACAGCAGAGAGTTGGGTTGTAGCTGTTTTACAAGTAGAATTTCAAATTATGGCAATCACTCCTTGGTGACCCAAAAATTCGTTACCAGTGACATGATAAAAAATCTGCAAAACTGTAATTTTTCAGTGAAATTACACAAGGTGAAGGGAACAGAACTGATACATGCAAACTGATCTTAGATCATCACACAGCAGGGACTTGAAGCAAAAATAAAGTCTTAAGCAGCAATTGTTCACTGATATTTGTGTGTTTAATGTGAAAAATTAAACCTCAGAATACAAAAGGCTGCTAATTTAGTGTTTCATGTTAATTACACGCATTTATGTGCTACATGCAGCATGACAGGGACCTTTACCTCATGTGGCTCACCCTCCTCAATAACTGTCTCCTCAATGTAGTACTTTGGGGAAAAAAAAAGAGAAAAAACATCATTGTTAGGTCAGATCAGCAAACTGTAGCTTCTGTGAAGCTGTTTTAAAACACATTTCTGGAGAAACAGGATTTTAGTTCACAAGTGCTTACAGAGTCATTTGGTAACTCTGGAGATCTGTTCATGTTTTGTATTAATGATTGGATTTTTATTCCATACATTCCCCAATTAATAATAATCCAAATAATTAATGAAAGATTGTTATCTAATTTTACCCACAAGAGGGAAGACATTTATAACCACATTAAAAGAATCAGCATTTAAACCCCAGGATTTTCCTGGGTTTTATTTGGTGACACCCATGACTGTTGTCCTCAGGGTTGTTCCTACAAGGACAACAATAATTTCTGGCTGCCGGTTACACTTTGTTGCTGATCAGAACTCTGAACCTGCTGATTTTTCACCTGTTTTACTGCCCATTATCCCCCCACATCTCATAAATCTGGGGATAAAACCACAACAGGAGGTGTCCTTAAAGCAGACCTGATACACAACCTTCACTGGTCTCCCCTTGTCCACAGCAGCTGTGAACTCATTATAAAAATTAATGAGGTTCATCAGCCATAAACTGCTCTTGATAACTCAGTGTTCACTTCTCCACACAACCTTTATGTCTTTCCTGTATTTAAAAATAGCTTCTCAAAGGATTTGCTCCACAGCCCTCCCAAAGAACAAAGTGAGGTTGACCAGCCTGTAGCTCCCTGGATCTTTCCTCTTGCCTTTCTTGAAGACCAGATCCAGCTGAACATTGCCCATGGATGTAGGAATGGAGTTTGTAATGTTTTAAATCTTTACATTTCTCCCAAGTTGTCTGCTCCTGCTTTCACCTTCATATATTTCTTTTTTGTGTGTCATTTTCCTCAGTCAGGAGCTCTGTGTTCCTCCACTCCATCCTTCTGCTGTTTGATTTCTGCACTTTGGGCTGAGCTGTGTGTTCAGGGAAAATTGTGCTGGATGAACACCCAACTACCCTGGGTGCCTTTGCTGTTTCCCACAGGATTTTCCCCTAGCAGCCCCAATTCTGCTCCTCCAAAATCTGGGATAATTCCATTTATTTTGCACACTGCTCCCTGTATCTTCAGCTCCGTTGTCCCGTGGTCACTGCAGCCCTTAATCTTTGCATTTTCCACCAATTCTGGCTTGTTTGTGAGCACCACGTCCAGTGGAGCATCTTTTCCAGCTGGGACAAGAGTTGGGAAAGGATCTGGAACCCCAGGAATGGCTGAGGGAGCTGGGAAAGGGGCTCAGCCCGGAGAAATGGAGGCTCAGGGGGGACCTTCTGTCTCTGCACAACTCCCTGACAGGAGGTGCAGCCAGATCGGGCTTTGCTCCCAGGGAATAATCGGCAGGACAACGGGAAACAGCCTCAGGTTGTGCCAGGGGAGGTTTTTTGTCGGATTTCGAGGAAAAATTATTCCCCGTCCGCCACTTCCCGCCCGCGGCCGCGCGGTGGCGGCGTCCCGCCAAAATGGCGGCCGCGCTGAGGGGGCCGCAGCGTCCCTCACCTGCCCCGCTCAGAAATGACGGAAAAAAGCTTTTAAAGACATTGCTGCGGGAACAGCCCCCCGTTGTGTGTGGGATGGGCTTCACTTGTACAAAGAGAAAATGAGAAAATGACGGGTTTATGTTGGAAAATCTCCTCCGAGCGGTAATTGCTTGGGGTCACTAGCCGCAACTGCGGGAATGGAAAAACCCTTTGAACCTAAAAAATTTCTCGTTAAAATTAAAGTCCCTTTCTGAGAGCTCTTCCTCAAAGTTAGTTCAAGCGACCAAGCCGTACTTCCCAAGCTGCGACATATTGGGGTATTCTGAGGTGATTTCCATGCTGTACTCACCTTTGACAACACCTTCCAGAAATCTTCCACAAAACCTTCCTCAAACTTTCTACAAAATTGTCCACAAAGCCCTCTGCAAAACCTCCCACAAGCTTTCTGCAAAACCTTGCACAAAATCCTCTGCAAAACCTTCCACAAGCTTTCATAAAACCTTCCACAAGCTTTCCACAAAACCTTCCACAACCCCCCCTGCAAAGTTTTCCACAAACTTTACACAAAAACTTCCAAAAACCCTCAAGTAACTCAGCAGCAAATGTTTGTATCACTCACTGTGGTTTTTTGATATCCCCAGTCAGCTATGACATCAAGTAATGGCTCATAATTCCAGAGAAAGTTAAAAAATAGCATCTTAAAATCTTTGGTGATGCTTCAACCGCTCAATATTCAACAATAATGTCCTTCTGTTTTAGATGAATATCTGATAGAACTCACAAGTTTAAAATCTTGGACTGATACAGGAATTAAGAAAATTCTGGAAAGATTTAAAATTGTACCAGATGCTGTTTTTCCTCTTTTATTTAGCCTCTCACCACGAGTATCCCAAGGGAAGCTACTAAAGCAGTGCCTCCTCAGCCCAAGGGATGTGGTTACAGCAGGGTGGTCATTGAAATTCAAAAACAAAGGATAAAATGGGCCTGTGTGAACAAAAAGCCCAAAATACAATAACTCCTGCTGGAATAAATAAACAATGAGAGCAAATAAATATCCATTATAGAGAGCACACAATGCAGAGGAAACACAAAGGCAATTACAAGTGACATGGGAATAAGAAATTTAATGAAGGGTTGGTGTCATTGTAGCTAGGTAGTAAAATGTCTTTAAAATCGACTTTATGAGTGGTGACACCTACTTCGCAAAATGCATTTAGCTACTCTGACTGGCAAATCATTTGGCTTTACTTCATTCATTATTTGAAATATATAAAGCTGGCAGTGCCCTCACACCACCTGAAGTCAACATTCCACTGAACTCAGTGTGGTGGCAATGAGTTGTAGGATGTTTACATTTATACTCTTGTTCTTTCCTCAAACACTCAGTGGTTTTTTTTACAAGACTGTATTTCATAACACATAAGTTAATTTGAGAGTAGTAGCAATGCAAGAAGTAAGACAGCACTGTTAATTTCATGTGCTGTTTCAATAACAAAGTCATTCTGGTGGTTCCAGCTCCTGGGGAATTTTTTATTCCATTTCCTGAGATTAAATAATTCAGCATCTAACTGTGAGTTTAAATGACCTACTGGCAAATTAATCCATGATGCACCTCCATGGACATAGAATCACAGAATGCCCTGGGTTGGAAGGGACCTTAAAGATCCTTTGTTCCACCCCCTGCCATGTAGGCAGGAACACCTTCCACTATCCCAGATTGTTCCAGCCTGGCCTTGGACAGGTCCAGGGATCCAGGGGCAGCCACAGCTTCTCTGGGCAACCTTGTGCCATGGCCTCCCCACTTTCACAGGGAAGGATTTCTTCCTGATACCTAATTTAAATCTACCCTCTGTCCATTTAAAGTCTTCTCCCCTTGTCCTGTCACTTAAACCTGGCTCCATCTCTGCCACGTCCCAGGCTAAATTGGTTTGTGGTCTCCTGGTGGCACAAAGCTGCTGCATTTCTGCAGAGGCAGGGCTAGAAAGGGGCTTCCAAAGTCATCTTCTCCAGCATGGATTGGGTGACAGAGGGCAAGCCAGGAGGGAAAAGAGCTGGCCCAGTGCATCTATAATTACGCTGGGAGTAATCAGAAAACCTCGCACTGTGAGTGTGGGATGGTTCCAGTCCTTATTTAAACTGAGAAACTATGACAGGAACCAGGAGACTTTGCTCCACCGAGAGCAACTGTTGTTGTTGTTGTTTTACTGATGAAACAATTTAATAGATATCTAATCATCCCTAATCTTCAGAGAGCAAACAGCAACCTGTGCTCCTGAGCAGCATCTCAGTAAGGTGATTAATGCATTCAGTCACAAGACAGGAAACAAACATTTCTACTCTCACATTTTCTTCTTACCTCCACCACTTCTTCATATTCTTCTTCCTCCATTCTGAGGGTTTGCTTCTGTCTCTCCCCCACTCACTGGTCAGGCAGCAGGTGAAAATGTGAATAAACAGTATTAGCCCATGACTGAAAGCACTATGAGAAGGTACAAGTCAAGCTCATAAAGCACTTGGGGTCATGGTTAGTAACTAGTCAGACCCTAAATAAAGCTGAGATCTGGTATTACTTTGATTGTTATGGAAAAACATTGGATTAAGTTTCAAATATACTGATATAAATTACAATTTTGGACAAATATCTCATTCCAGTTATAACATCAACACTGGATCCAATGAAAATAAAATAAAAGAGAAAATAAAAAAGATCTTTTGAAACATGATGTCATATTTTCATTACAACAGAATTATTTGAAGCGTTTTTCTTTTCTCTTTGACTATTCTATGCTATTTCATTATATCATTCAAGCTCTCATTTGAATGGAAGATTTATATTCTACTATATTCATTCATAAGTAAGAGCATAATGTAGAAAAATATTGTAAATATTTTTTTAAGTGACCTTAGGTTAATGAGGCAATTTCTGTCTTCCCAGCATCAGCCTACAGAGAAGCTCTGGGATTTTTTTTTTAAGCTCTTGTGGGTTTTTTCTCTCTATTTCTTCAGACCTGGAAAACATGAAAATCCATAGAGTTGGCTGAAGTACAAAGCACAGATTAGTGTCAGAACCTTTGAACGAATTAATTAACGCACTGATTTTGCTGTGAGGCAAAGCTACAATTTTCCACCAGAGTCTGCAGCCCTGTTTCTAATGTTGGGAGGGGATGAGGCTTTGGAACAGCTGCTCCTGAGTCCAGGGATATTTGCCGTGTAAGCTAATCCTGCCAACTGATGGGGCAGTTGGGTTGAGCTGGCTAAACTGCAATTCCTTCTGAGGCAAGGGAAGTCAAGTCATGCAGGTTAAATATAGGAACACAGAATACTGGCCCTTTTTAGTCCCAAATGAGCTGAGAAAAATGGCCAAAAAATTAATTGGGAAAACTGTGTTGTTAACTATTAAAATAAATTAAAAATAATGAGTGACAAGTCACATGAAACAGTAGGCTGAGGTATGAATAAACTCAAGAAGTGGGGTTTGCATATAAGCACAATCTCTTCAGCCTGTCACTGTTACAGCCTTCAGCCACACTTCCAAACCCCATTCCAGGTCTTTTCCTCCTCCAATCTGCAGCCACTTATTCAGACAGAAAACCTGACTTCCATGGGCAAAGCACAACGAGTAGTCCCAAAAAACTACAGAATGGGGAAACAGCTCAAGATCCTCTTCTAAGGAAAAGAAGTGAAATGCATTTAAAATGTTCTTACCAGCGACATCCAGTAAATATCCTTTGGAGCAAAGGCTCTCCAGTCTTCCCTCCTGAGCAGCACTGGGTGAGAGCGAGGGGGTTCAGTGGCTCCCGGTGACGCGTGTGGCCCACACAGCCAATCTGGCTCCAGCCCGCTCGAGTTTCATCCCTAAATATACTCGGTGACCCCGAGGGAGGCCACCTGTTCTCAGCAGCATCAGGGAAAGGGAGCTGGGCACCTCCATGCTCCTCAGGAAACCCAAAACACACCAGAGCTGGAGCTTACCAAGGCTCAGTGAGATGGAGCCCCAGGTAAACCCAAGGGAGTGCTCCAATGGAAAAACATAATTACCAGAGTTGATAAGAACATTGAATTTCAGTTAATGGAGGCAATTTCATTCCTATAATGTGCCTGAATAAACACCATCCAAATTGAAGAACCTCTGAACTTGAGGAGGCCACACTGCAAACTAAATTTTAGTATGAAAATGTCTTTAATTTCACCCCATAAGTGCACCTGAAGTGCTTTTTCACCTTGATGCAAACGGTGTGTCAATATTTTTATCACTTATGAAATGTTTCGTAGCTGAATATCCAGACTCAGGAACATGTTTGCAAGGAAGGAGCCCAACAAAGAGCCAACATCCCTGGTGAAGGAAGTCCAAGAAGAGTTGATAAACAGATTAAGTGACAGGGGAGCTACCCTGGTATTTTGGAAGGTCAGGAATGCTGTGATGTATGGAGCAGAACCCGGGTGATGATAACAGACGTGACTTCTTAGGGGATCACTCAAGTGACAAATAGAGTTGACTTTGGTTCTTCAAGGAGGTGCACTCAAAAGCCAATATCAACAAGCATCCCTTTGCCTGTGCTAGATCACATAATTCAATAAATGATTGTCAGGAGCCCTTGAGAGACATCTTTTTCCTTAACTCTTTCCAGAATTTCTTATTTATATCCAGATGAAATATCATATCTCATTTATTACTGCCAAGTATTTTAGACTCTGCCCAGAGCTGCAGACCCCTCCCTGTCTCCTTTGGCCAAGCCATTTTTCTTTTTCAACTCTGCATTTTGCTTTACTAGGCAGTGCTTCCCCTTTTAATCTGATTTCTGTTTATTTAACTTCCTTAACATCTTTTGAAATTGTCCAAAAATTAACACAGCGTGTTGGTGGAGTCTCTGGAGAGCAACCTCAGCGTAACCTGCTGCTCTCTGATCCTGATCCTCCCTGTGTGCCTTCCAGAAATAATTCACAGGCCCCTTTTGCTCCCAAGTGCTGCTTCTCAGTAGACTGGATACAAAATGTGACATCTTCATTATCAATACAAACATTAATGGAGTGAAGGGCCAGCTTTCCTTATTGACATGTAATTCATTATTGGCATTCCAGCTCAATCCTGGAAGCTCCTGCAAAGAACTTCTCCCTCAGTGATACTCTGCAAGCCCTGTGTTACTGGAACATCACCATCAGACCATTTTATATTGCTGTTTGATATCTTGTTTAGAAGGACACCAAACAAGGCTAAAATTACATACAGGACACCAGCACCACTTTTTCTGCCACTGAAATGCACTGTCCTTAGTGTGAAACATGGCAGATATTCAGCAGCACAGTTCAGGGTTGGAAAAAAACATGGAATAACCCATGGAAATTACAGAGAGGGGCTAAGAACCAATAGCATGATTGGTGAAATGAAAAGTTAGGCTGAACATAAGACTTTTGTTCTGGCATCAGAGCATGAAGAGGGAAGGAGGGTGCTTTTGGGTCACTTGAGAAAATATTTCAGTTCCTGCATTTTGCTGCTTTGCTCCTTCAGCTCCAAATCTCAAGGAACAACTCTGACAAAACTATCACCATTTCATGGGCAAGGAGAATCCCAGGATCACTGAGGCTGGACAAGTCCTCCCAGCCCATGGAGTCCCAGCTGTGCCCAATGCCCACCTTGTCCCCAACCCAGAGCCCTGAGTGCCACAGGAATTCCCTGGACATCTCCAGGGATGGGCATTCCAAACCTCCCTGTTCCAAACATGTATGAGGTAAAGGGAATATTAATGGTTAACATTCATTTTTTCTTTTTAATTGATTTGTTGTGAAAATTTATGACTGACTGATTTCTGATGGAATATTCACAAAACCATAGAATCATTAGGGCTGGAAAAGACCTCCAAGATCATCAGGTCCAGCTTTTGACTTTGTTGTGAGAATTTGAACTTTCTGGGGGCAGGTATTTCCAAAGAATTAACTGTGCCCTAGGTGGAGCCTGGCAGCTCTGCCCCAGGTTAACACACCAGGCCAGATTTATCCACGGTGCATAAATGAGCACGTGCTCAGCAGTTCTGAACTAAAGACAGACTGCTGCAAAACTACTTAGGCAGAAAAAGATGTTAGTTTGCATTTCAATCACAATGATTTAAAGCAAAAAATATTTTCTTGTACTTAACCTATTTAAATATTGAGTTCAATCAGTCCTACTTATCCACTCAGGGCATGATGGATAAATGTCCTGACATCCCAGGTGCTATATTTAACTTCCTGACATACCTGGCCTTAACAAGCATTGTATCATTGGAAAAGGACATTTAAATACATATTTTTAACCTACCACCAGTGAGTTCTTTCTCAGTCTTCTCACCATTCCCTACAGCAAGGCTCCTCTGCCCCAGCACCTTTTGGTTTAATGTGCGGAAATACTGCAGAGAGCATTTTTACCAAAAATTAGGAAGGGCTTGGTTGGACAAATGCAAAGGATTGTCTTCAAATTAAATATACATTTATTTCTCTGACCCCTCCATTTTTACAGCTGGCCAGTCTTTTTTCTTCTGGATAAAACCAGGCTGGGAGCACAGGCCTTGTCAGGGATCTGGTCTTGGCTTACAAACAAAAAGGTTTTTAGGAAAGGATACATGTTCTAACAGGAATTCAAGAATAAAACTTTTACTTCAGTGCTGCTCATCCTCTTTCTCAAAGTATTAATAGAGAGTGTTAGATCATACCAAATAAAATTCTTGGGGGCAGTGATTCCAAGTGCTGTGAGTAGATCACCTCCAGTGTCTTATCTTCAGGTTTATTTTTTGATGCTGACAGGCTGATATGGGGTGAGCAGCAGCACAAGGCAGTGGCTGTGGGGTGTGCAAACCAACCACTCACTGCTGCTGTGACTCAAAAAGACTTTGCTGGAAGAGGAGGAATAAAGGAATATTGATATGATTGATATGGAACTAAAATTCATTTTATGCTTCCCAGTGTTCCTGGACAGACAAAGAACTGTGGCCTCATGATCAAATTGTTTGGGTATACCCCAAACTTTTTAGTATTGAAAGTGTCCCACCAGAATATTTCAAAGACTGAATCAAAAGATGATTCAAAGTGGGGAAAAATACAAACAAATCCAAACTGAAAAGAAGAAGAACAAGGTGCCAAACTTTTTCATGATAAACTTTGGTAAACTTTTTCATGATAAGATTCGATAAAGCAAAGAGAAATCACATGAACAAATGCACTTCCAGCTGGTTGTAGAAACTTAAAAATTAGGTTAATATTTAAACCCCCCAACACTGAAGATATAAAATCAGAGTGTAAAAGATCCTGTATATTGACACAAGATATTCACTGGGGCCATTGGCATGAGGAGAGTTCTCCTCACATGACAGCATCTGTCACAGCCTCCCCTGTTCTTTACTTAGGGCCTTTGAGAATCCTAAAAGAAAATATTTATCCACAAGATGATGTCAAACAGCCTAATTTATCTCCCCTGCTAATGCTCCCAAGACAGCCACAGGGTCTTAGACACGGGTGCTCATCAGGAAGGAGATACAGCAAAGGCAAATGTCCTCAAGAATCCAGCTCTGATTGTATTGATCAGATTTCCTAATGGAAGCTGAGATACAGCACCCAATTCCATATATTCAGGGTTTGGAATATTAACATCAGTTACTATAAACTAGGAAAGGAAGGTGAGGTTTTTCTCGAATCTTTTCTTCTTCCTGCTATTTATAAGACAAATAAACTTTTGTATTTTTAGAACAGAGGTACAAATATCAGCTGTAAATGCCAATGAAAAGCCCTGATGGGCAGCCAGAGTTTCAGCTCTTACCCTCTCTCCCACACTTGTTCCTTTGGACAAGCCTCACTACTCTGCAATAAAAGAACACAGCTCTTTTATCTTTTAAAGACAGGCATTTTCATTATTAGCACCATTTTGCAAATCATTACAGCAACTACAGTGAGAGATGTTATGTATAAGCAATTGATCTGGTTAGGATTGTCCCATCCATGGCAGTGTCATGGCCAGGCTGGATGGGGCTGGGAGCAGCCTGGTTTGCTGCACCTGCTGCACTGATGGTGCTTTTCCCTCCCCAGGATGGGTTATTGCTGAGGAAATACAAAATATTCCTTCTTGGAAGAAATTCCTTCTTGGTGCTCCCCCTCAGGTGCCTGCACACCACTGTTCCATCCCAGCACCCCAAAGTGCTGCTGCCATGAGGACACATTCCAGTTTTCTCACAATGTGCCAGCCTCAAATTTCACCTCCATTTTTCAAACCTACTGCTTTCCATATCCTGCATCCTTCCCCTGGCTCCTCACCGAACTCCTTGTGGTGAATTTAGAGCAGAGTTGTTGTTTCTTACAGAACTGAGCTGAAACAATTTATGGAGAAACCATAACCCAGGCCAGGTTCATTTCTGTCCCAGAGCACACTCAGATCATTTCATAAGGTCTTCACATTTCTACCAAAGCTCAGCAGCAGGAAGGTTTCACGTGGGGTTCTACAGCCCTGCCAGCTTTCCACATCACCCTGACAGCCACCAACAAAAGATGGATTAACACAGCTACAACACAGAGGCATTCCCTGCTGTAAATCCTCTGGGATGGAAGGACAGGGCTGAACACTCCCTTTGAAACTGTGAGCAGAGCATCACCTTCATTCTGCAATCCCCTCTGCTGCTTTTCCAGCTCAACCATTGCCCTGATACTGCTGAAGAATGTTTGTGCCCTGTGTGAGAACAGAGGGAAGAAATCCAGTATTTACTCCCTAGGCCTCCATACCCTTTCTCACCATGGACATGCTTTCATTCCAAAAGGGAACAAACTCTGAATGCAGAGGTGTGATTGAGGTAAAATTGTGATTGGGTCCTTTTCACCTTTTTCCTCCATGGGCAAAAGAAGGAAGATGTTACCATCCCTCTTCCCCATTCCAAGGGTTTTCCAATTAGTGCAGGATTCATTTCCATTTCATTTCACTGGAGTTTCCAGTGAAATGGCCTCATGATCCTCCCTGCCTCTGGATCCCTCCAAGCCCCTCTGGCTCCCCTACACTGCAGTGGTTCCCACAGCCTATGGAAAATCAAACGTGCAGTTCATGGGCTGTGAGAAGAATTGTCCACAGATCACAGAAGCTGCTGCAAAAGAAGGTCAAGATTTAGGTGAAAGCTCAATGAATCTACTCAAGAAATCCCAGAATAACCAAATCTTCCCACTGACAGACAATCCATGCACCTTCAGCCTCCTCACCCTGAAGGATGCTGAACCAGAGCCCTCATGTCCGACGTCACAGCCTTTAGCAAACTGCAACCTGTGTCTCAGACTTATTTTTAAAATATTCTCTCTCATTCTGCTGATTTAAAAGGAACATATTTCTATGAAAGGTTCAAACACCTCTGACTGTAAAACGAGGGGGGAAAAGGTGACGTGCTTCACATTCCTGACTGGCATTGCTGGGGTGGTAGCTCATACCCTGAAATACAACCTGCACTAGTCCATAAAATATTAAGACTGCTCGCTGGCCGTGGCCAGGAATATTCTGCAGCAGCAGTTCCCAGGGGCAGAATGCTCTGTGAAAGGTCACTTACACAGCACTGAGGTCACCAGCACAACAGCCACCAGGAGTAATTCTTCTCTGCACTATTATTAACAGCACTGAGCAGCCACGAGGAATCTGCTGGGCTCCCACTGCTCTGCAACGGCTCCAGACAATAAAACCCAGAAAATAAATCTTGGTTATTACAACAAGAAAGGGACATTCAATCACTCTAAGGAATGATAACATCACAAATTACCTCCCCTCACTCCCTTGGCACTGGGCAATGCTCTCCTAGGGGACATCTCCTCACTGGGGTGACCTGCAGGAGCTCCTGAGCCAGCAGAAACTTCTGCAAACTGAAGTGACCCCACTGATGTCCCACCAGTGACACAAATGGGGATCTTACCTGAGTAACTCACACCAGGGACAGCTGGAGCTGGGCTGGGAGAACTGGGAGTGATCACCTGGAGAAGAGAAACTGCAGGGAGAGCTCCAAGCCCCTTGCAGGGCCTGAAGGGGCTCCAGGAGAGCTGGAGAGGGACTGGGGACAAGGGACAGAGGGACAGGACACAGGGAATGGCTTCCACTGCCAGAGGGCAGCCATGAATGGGAGATTGGAAATTGGGAATTCCTGGCTGGGCTGGAATTTCCAGAGCAGCTGTGGCTGCCCCTGCATCCCTGGAAGTGTCCCAGGCCAGGTTGGAGCAACCTGGGATAGTGGAAGGTGTCCCTGCCTGTGGATGATGAAACTGGATATCTTTGGGTCCCTTTGAACCCAAACCATTCTGTGATCCTGTGATTCTGAGATGAACTCTAGAGCTTTGCTAAGGAAAGCTGTGGCCCTGCCCTCCCCTCACCCCAGAAAGGTTGGGGGTGTCCCCCAGCCTCTCCCCAGTCCCACAGCCTCACCCAGTGCCACACACAGAGCTTTTCACCTTTGTCTCCTTCAGCTGTCCAAAAGGATCCAGGCCTCTTAATGCACTTTTTCTCTGCAATGAGGGATCGAGGGGGAAGAAACCTTTATTCATGAAATAGTTTTCATTTCCAAGAGTCTGGCAGACTTTCAGTTCTTTGAAAACCATTCCACAGGATGCTGAACTCCTGATGACTTCATGGGGCTTTTTATAAAGCGAAATGATGACAGTGGAGGGACAGAAGCAGCTGCACAATTCCCTGGCCGTGGCAGAGATGGCCCAAGCACCACAAAATCCATCACCTCATGGATGCCAGGAATGAGATGCTCATGGACAAGCAGGTTTCCAGGGAAGGAGACAGCTCACCTTGCATGTGGGAATGTCTTGTGACAGATCTCGAGCACATCCTTGCTGTCTGCTCATCAGGTTTAATGCAAGAATTCCCTTCACAACCTGAAAATTCAGCACTGATCTAACCCAGGTTACACCACGTTGAACCTTTTCAGTGCTGGAGATTCCCTGGCAAGAATATCTTTGCTGAAAAGCACAGTAAAGATTAAAAACCCAACCTAATTCTTGCAGAAGTGTTGTTAATCCACAGATTTGTTCTGAGCAACAAACATGGAACAAATATTTTTGTGTACTGAAATTTTTTTGGCTGTGACACTGCAAATCAAGTAAATAATTTTCAGGTTTGAATGGAATTATTCCTACAGTGACACAGTTTTCCTGCTGTTGACAGCCAACAAAATATTCTGTGTAAAAACAACCCATCCCTTCACCATGGAGAAATACCAGAAAACACAAAAATATCGAATTTACTGAAGGAGGATAATTTTAAAAAGCAGAAACAGGATAGACTAAGGCAAGATTAAAGCTACACTGTCCCAGGCACGGCAGGAGCCCAGTGAAACAGCATGAAATTGCTGTGACTTCTATGATAAAAGCTCATCCTAAGAGATAAAAACTAACTTTAGGGGTTTACTGGTCTGTGAAACAGATCATTAAATTATTCCATCATGTTTATTCGGGGTTTAGCAGCACATTCAGCTGATGGTCTGCAAAAACACACCCAGCAAGGAGGGATGGACAGGGATAACCCCACAGCAGGGAGGAACAAGATGAGGAAAAGCTGGGCCAGGGGAAGGTCAGGCTGGATATTGGGGAAAATTCCTTCATGGAAAGGGCTGGAGTCCCCATCCCTGGAGGGATTTAAAGCCCTGTGGATGTGGCACTTGGGGACATGGGGCAGTGGTGGCCTGGGCAGTGCAGGGGATGGTTGGACTCCATTATCTTGGAGGTTTTTTCCAGCCCCAGTGATTCTGTGGCTCCTTGCTCCACAAACAAAGTTTTCCCTTGTTTGCCTTGTGTAACAGCAGTTCCATGACAATTATTACCCCAAGCCCCACCCAAGTGATTGTGGAAGGAGGGAAGGGGGGGGGGGCAGGGGATTTCTTTTGGTGGCTGCACTGGCCTGAAGAATTTCATTCCCTCGGATACAGCAAAATAAAACCCTTCATTTTAAATATTTGCTAATAAAAAGGAGGATCCTGCCCCCATCTGGCCTCCCTGGAAGGGAGCAGCCTGAGGGGGAGCTGGAGCAAGAAATCCCATATTCATAGAGCTTCAAACCCTGCTTTGGAAGGGACTCACAGGGATCATCAAATCCAACTCCTGGCTCTGCACAGGACAGCCCAAGGAATCCTTCCCAGCATCTCTGGAACTGCCTGCCCAGCCACTCTCTGTGCTCAGAAACAAACTCCAGCTTTGGATGCAGGGTGGATGGCAGGGAAGTGGAGATAATTACACTGCTCCTTCCTGGGTTTGGGATGCAGATGGCTCCGCCTGGGCTGTGTCCTGGGAATATCGGCCCTGCCATCTGCCAGGGCATGGGAAGGCACCACAGTGCCCTCAGCAAAGCTGTGCCCACCCCCAGGAAACACAACGACAGTGGTTTTGTTCCCTTTGCCTCCCCAAATCCCTGCCACGCCATGAATTCTGTGTCACTGCCAGGCAGAGACCCCTTCTGACAGAATGACCCAACCTCAGAGCTGGGCTGGCCCTTCCCCAGGGCTGGGAGGAGGAAAGGGGAGGAAAAACCCAATGGTCAAAATCCTGAGGGGCTTCTTGCTTTCAGAAAAGCAGAAATAAGGTTTCATTTTAAATCTCCAAGGAGCTGAAGCCTAGATATCCTCCAGCCCCTTTCCCCCTCTCCCTGCTCAGCCACCCTGCCATTCCTTCACTGGGATCAGTGTGGAATAGTGGTTGCTGCTGCTCCTCCTTGCAGGAAAATCCTGCAAAAATGGGATTTTCCCACCTTATCTCAGTTAAAAGAGACCTAACTTACCAATTTGCAGTTTATGTATTATCCCAACGTTCTCCTAAAACCACCAGGAATGAACGGTCTCAACACGTGGTGGAAAAATTGTGCTTGGATTCAGGCTGCTCTTGTCCACAGGATGGCAAAGAGGGGCTGTTCCTCCTGTTCCTGTCCTCCCTGGGGAACAGTCCACACTGATGAACTCTGTCAGCACTCCAGGATTTTATCCTGGAGAAAAGGAAGCTCGGGAGAGACTTTATTTTTATCTACAACTCACCTGAAAGGAGGGTGCAGCCAGGTGGGGCTCAGGATCTGCTCGAGGGACAGGATGAGAGGGAACAGCCTCAAGCTGTGCCAGGGGAGGGTTAAATCAGATATTAGGGAAAATTTCTGCCTGGAAAGGGTTGTCCAGCCCTGGCATGGCTGGATAGTGGAGTGTCCATCCCTGCAGGACAACTCAGACACTGGGATTTCTCAGGAAGATTTATACATCAAGCAAAGTTCAGGACTTTCCTCCACTCATCACCTAAACCTGTTCACTGCAGCACCTCTGGCATCCCAGGCAGAGCAGATCTCCAAGAAATTCCCTGGCCAGCTCCACACAGAGTTTGGTTTATTTGTTGCTTACACAGCTCTGATTTCCACCCACTAACTCAGGTTTCAAAGCCAAACACAGGGGAAATGACACAAAATCTGTGAGGATCCCACAGCACACGGCTCTCCCTTGGAACTCTTCAACATTTACACTAAATCTTTATTTCTGTACAAAACTTTTAGACAATTTTCATTGTTCCCAAGGAAATTTGCATGATCTTTTTGCATGACCTCTTTACATGACCCCACGAGTTGCCTACATGTATATACACACATATATATATTTGATACAGAAAAAACCCTTCCAGTTCTGAAGAATGAAGGTAAAAACCATCAGAACTGAAAAATTAATGTCAAGAATTAACTGTCTTTATTGTCAATATTGTTGACTATTCTGTAGCTTTACATGTATTTCATCCCCATATTATAATAAAAACATATTCAGAATAACTCAATACAGACTGTGCAACAAGAGGGTAGCGACACAACCTGTAATTTAAAAAGTGGTAAGAGCATCAATAAAGTATTAATTATTAAATTAATTTAAAATGTATTATTTAAAAAACAACAATGAAGGAGAATTCAGCAGTCTTAGCTTTTATACACTCAGGAAAAAGAGCCAAAAGTAACATTTTCTGTTAAAAAGCCTGTTCACAGTTCCATACACCAGGTGCAAAGGTCTAAGGAATGCACAGTTGGGCTAAGCCAGACAAAAATAATGTGTGAGAGTGGTGACTTCTCTTTTAATCACCTAATATTTAACTGGATTCCAAGGAAAGCTACAGGTGGTTTTCAGGAGTTATATCAAAGTCAAGGAAAAATGGAGTTAAGAGGAACAGGACCTGGCTTTAAGGCAGCTCAGCATTCCTTCACCCACCACAAAAAGGTCCCAGGAGAATCACGGAATCCCAGCCTGGTTTGGGTTGGAAAGGACCTTAAAAATCATTTAATTCCAACTCCTTGCCACGGGCAGGGACACCTCCCCCTATCCCAGGCTGCTCCAAGCCTGTCCAGCCTGGCCTGGGACACTTCCAGGGATCCAGGGGCAGCCCCAGCACCGGGGAGGAACTGGAGGCAGAGCCCACCCTGCTGGGAAAAGCGTGTCCCAAAGGAAGCAGCTCCAGCCAGCACAGCTGAAAGCGGAGGTGGAAGGATAAGGAATGTGGAAAGGCATTTTTGCCATCCCCTACACCATCCTAACAGGGGGGTTTGCTGCAATTCCTTATTCCTCAGAACTCCGAGAACCCCATCCAGGTGTGTTATTTACAGGGAGGTTATTCCATGGGATTTACCCATGGGATCACCCAATGGATACAGCTCCTCCAGTTGGAAGGGACCCAAGGAGGTTATTCCATGGGATCACCCCATGGATGCAGCTCCTGCAGCTGGAAGGGACCCAAGGAGGTTATTCCATGGGATTTATCCATGGATACAGCTCCTGCAGCTGGAAGGGACCCAAGGAGGTTATTCCATGGGATTTACTCATGGATACAGCTCCTGCAGCTGGAAGGGACCCCAGGAGGTTATTCCATGGGATCATCCCATGGGATCACCCCACAGATACAGCTGGAAGGGACCCAAGGAGGTTTTCTATGGGATCACCCCACAAATACAACTCCTGCAGCTGGAAAGGACCCAAGGAGGTTATTCCATGGGATCATCCCATGGGATCACCCCACAGATACAGCTGGAAGGGACCCAAGGAGGTTTTCCATGGGATCACCCCATGGATGCAGCTCCTGCAGCTGGAAAGGACCCAAGGAGGTTATTCCATGGGATCACCCCATGGATGCAGCTCCTGCAGCTGGAAGGGACCCAAGGAGCCCCAAATCCCCACCCAGGGTTGGTGTGGCTGCAGGGCTGGGCAGGAATGCCCTTTACACAACCCCGACGCTGGAAAAGCCCTCCAAGGTCACCGAGTCCAACCTGTGCCCGACCCCCCTTGGCACTGAGTGCCACATCCAGCCCATGAATACAAAACTGGGAATTTGATCTCCCAAGGGCAGCTTTGGCTCCATCTCTTTTGCTGTTGAAGGAGTTTCCTGCAGCCCCCAGTGCTCACACCCCTGGGATTCAGCATTTCTGACAGGAAAATGACATTTCACACTCATTTTAATTCCCATTCTTGACACCAACCAGCACAGACTTATCACCAAACTCGTCCCAAACAAACCCCCCCGTCACAGGCTGGGCAAAACAGCACATTTCACCCCCAAAACACCTAAACAGCCCCAAAAACCAGGTCAGAAATCACATATTTGCTTAAAAACTTTCACTGCAACTCCCATACACACAAAGTTTAATGCAAACAGGCACATTTTGACAAGTGTTTTCAATTTAAATCATCAATACTGGTAGGTTTTAAAGAGTTAGCAATTGACATCATCTATAAATGCATAAAAATGATGGTACAGAGCTCCCCAGCCCAAATTTGTATTTGCTCCACCTCAACAAGAATTAAGAGAACAGAACGAGTTCCCTTCAGCTGCATGAAAACCAGAGTTTGAAAGACAGAAAGTGGCAAAGGGGAAACAATTCAAGGAATGCTCTGATCAAATTTCAGGGGACAAAAAAAAAAAGTTGCTTAATAGACTCCTGATTTCCTTGACTATAATAAATAGCTCTATAAAATGTTTTGGCTAAATGACTTTAATACCCACGCGTGAGTGCAGACACAGGAGTGCTCCAGCTGGGAGCTGCCAGCCCTCCCAAGGCTCGGGATTAATTCGAAGCCATCATTTTATACATTCTGAAATGCAATTCTCTTGCAGTCTCAGCATTAGCGTTTCTTTCAGGAAGATGATAAAGTCTGGAGAGAGAGAGAGAGACAGAAAGTACAAAGTCCAAGCGATCAAAGGAAACCTGACCCCGCTGCGGGGATGGCTGCGGACACAGGCGGATGTTCCTCTATAAACAGCAGCCAGGATATGGAACGACACCTGGGCAGAGCCAGTTTGTGCCCGGGGATTGCAGGGCAGCGCTGGAACCGCAGCCCGGGCAGCCGAGCCCGGCTCAGGGCAGCTCCTCCCGCCCGAGGATGCTGAAACATCCACCACACTCACACGGACACGGTGACACTGGGGCTGTCCCCATCCCTCGGTCACACAGCCCAGAGTTACCCCCAGTCTGAGCTGCTTTTATTTTTTAACCTCCCCACAGAATCCAGCTTTTCTTGGCTCCCTCCCCAGTCAGACAAGGAGAACACTGAGCTGAGGATGTCCAAGGAAGGATGCCCAGCCTTCCAGGTAAAGCAGCATTTTCTGGCTTCACCCAGTCTCAGCTGAGTTTTGTACATTTACAAATAGGAAAAGGTTAAAAATCCCACCCAGCTCTGTCCTTACCCAAAATCTGACTTAAAAGGCTCAGGGTGGTAAAGTGACTCTGCTGTGGATAAAGCTACAATAGAAAAATTCACTGGTAAGGCCCCCTTAAGGCAAGGAGAGTTCCTGCTCATGATTCTCACACATGAAATAAAAAGATACAGTGGCAGCCCCTCATAATTCATTATTTTTGGCCATTTCATATATTCACTACAAGGATATATTCAAGTCACATCTGGATTTATAACCAGGCCACATCTGGATCATCACACGAGTGCAAAGACATTTTCCTTCCTCAGTGCCACTCCTGGTGCCACTCAGGGATCAGCCCTGCCCTGCCCAGGGGTGCAGCACTCCAGGGCTGCTCGGCACATTCATCTCAATTAGCTGAAAACGACTTTTCAGCCCTAATTAATCTGACAGTGACAAACTTCGCGTTCCACCAGCCAGCGAGGAAGGAACTGCTGCCACCAGGAGCTTCCCAAAGCCAAAGATTCCTGGATTATTTGAACAGTCCCTTGGCAGGAATTCCAGCCAAATACCCTGACACAAGGACAAATTCAGTATTTCCTGTCCCAAAGCAAACTCAGTGATGCCTGATAAATGCAAAAGTGCTTGGAATGGCAGGGAGAGGAGAACTGTAACAAATTTATCACAAATCCTGTTAAAGCTTGGGTGTAGGGAGGGGGAAACCCACTCATTTCCACACACTGGGAGGCTTTTATAGATCCATATCTCTATTTTAAGGGAGTGGGAATCGTAGCATAGGAAATAAAGCTGATTATGGAATTAGTTTTAGGCACTTGAGCTGCAGAGATGTGGAAGGTGCTCGTCAGGTGCATTCACCATTCACACACCTCCACAACGCTCAGCAGAGCAGCTACTCAGCCTCCCAAAGAGAAAAAAATATTAAAAAATGAAGCTGTTCACATTCCCCAGGTTTATTTTCCACCTCCCCTCACAATTAAAGACCTGTATAATTCCCAGATGCCAGAAGCAGCATATTCCAGAGATGATTTACCAAACTGATGATCTCCTAAACCAAAACATTTGAAGTATCAGATTATTGAAATATGACTAATTTTTTTTGCTACTAAAATGCCATTTTGCAGCATTAATTCAATAACCGTTTTTAAGGCCCCTCCCTTTTCCTAAGAATTAATTTAGTGGAAAACAAAGGCAAAGCTTGAGCTTCAGCTGGAAGCCAAGGCAGCAGAACCCCGAGGGTGAAACAACAGCATCACAGCCCAAGGTCATGGCTCAGGGTGAGACAATTCCTGCCCAACAATCCCCGAGTGGGAGCAGCACTGAGGCAAAGTTCCCTGGCTTCCCTATGGACAGAGCTGGGAGAAAAATGGGAATTCCCCAACAGGGAAAAGAAAAAAGCTGTCAACAACAAGGAGCACTTACACAAAACACAAAAGGGTCTAGAGATCAAAAGTTTGGCTGCTCTTCTCAGTGACTAAATTTAAAATATTTTTAAGTTCACACACACACACACGTGCACTTCAAAGCACCATCACAGCAAAAACTCCAGGTGAGAGTCTGGAATTGATCACAGCAAATACTGCAGGTGAGAGTTTGGAAATGATCATAGAGTCTGGAATTGATCACAGCAACCATTCCAGGTGAGAGTTTGGAAATGATCACAGAGTCTGGAATTGATCACAGCAACCATTCCAGGTGAGAGTTTGGAAATGATCACAGTTAATACTGCAGGTGAGAGTCTGGAATTGTCACCTCTGCTGACACCACCATCCCCACAGACTGAAAATCAGCATTTAAACCCCAAAAGCCCTGGGCAACACCACAATGTGTCAGGAAACAGCCACCACTGAATTCTGGCTACATTTGCCCTCAAAAATACAAAATACACAGAAAGCTCACAGTGACCCACGACATGTTTGCAGTCAGGTTAACACTGGGCTGTTCACTGACCAACACACAGAAAACAATTGAATGTTTGCATTAGAAGCCCCTGAGGGCACAGAAAACCCTGTCTGACAGCCAGGCCTGAGGTGTGCAGCCACTCCCAGCCCTGCTGGGCTCTGTGGTCACTGGGGAAACCAAGACAAGGTGAACCTCAGAGGCCACAGCAAGGGGAAGTGGCACGGGGAGGAAAGAGTAAAACCAATTGAAGTGATGTGTAAACACAGAGTATCTGCTTTGCAACACAAGCCACACCTGAGCCACCACCACACCTGCAGCACCGCACAGAGTTCCTACAAATGCAGCAGAAATCCCAACACTGCTCCACCATGAACAGCAACAACTCCTTTTCTCACCAACCAACCCCCAGCTCACCCAACCTGTGTGGATTCAGCCCAGGGAAGACGTAAGACTCAAAAACCAAACGCTTGGGTTTAGAAGCAAGTCTGCTTTTTCTTTTTTTTTAGACTAGAAAATGTACAATTCCATTTCATATGCAAGTGTGCACAGAGCTCGTTGCTTGTAGATACTGTCAGAGAAACTGAGAGAGTCTTTGCATTAAATTGTTAATTCTTCAAACATTGATACATTTTGCAATACACCAGTTAAATACCAAGATCTATGTGCATGCACTAGAGATATATGCATGTACACCTTAATGTTTAACAAAGACAGCAGATCCCCCAGCCAGGGAGCGTTGGAGATACCAAAAATAGATTAAAAAGTTAAATTCTTTACCTGCCTTTGTTAAATACAGACTTTGAGATTGCCTCCCCTCCCTTCCCCAGGATTCCCGTGCTCCCAGGGAGGCAGGTGGGCAGGAAGGCAGGAGCTGACCAGATTATCCCAGAACCAAAGAGAAGCACCTTAAAAAGTTCAAACTAAGCTTTAAAACATCTTTAAAATGCCATTTCCATCCTTACCAGACACGGGGGCTGAGAAAGGGAAGAACATTTTAAACGGTTTTGTTTCATTTTGCTCACCTCCCAATGCATCTCCCACAGAAGAGCCTGACATTTCCAACCATCCCAACTGCCTGGATCCTCTGAAGCAGGAATTCTGACCCCTCTCTGCCTGGGACAGCCAGCCCAGCAGGTGCTACAGCAGGGAAAGGTGATCCCAGTGTTCTCACACTGCCTGGGGACCATGCAAAGGAGCTCTGCTCTCAACCCTGGAACTCGTGTGGGTCACCTGGAGCTTTTCAAGTAGTGTCATCTGCTTTGTCCCCATCCAGTCCCCTCCACTGCATATTGGTACATCTGCACTTCTTAATATCTGCACGTTTTATGTAGCAAAGAGAGTTTTTCCTCTGAAAAACGTTTCTTTAGAGTCTGACTTGTACGATTCCAGTGACACTTTCAAACATACTTTTGTGCCTCTTCTTTGGTTAAGACAAAAAAGATAACTTTTCCCTTTTTGGCAGCTAAAGGTACTTCTGCCAGACCTGAATCAACCAGCAGAGCAGAGAAGGAGAGCAGTGGGCAGGACCTGCAGCATCACCCAATCCAATGATGACCACAAGAAAAAAAGAAAAATCCGTTTCATCTGAAACTCTTTGGCAAATTTGTTCTCTTTGCCAACCCTGGAATTCCAAGCTCAATCCGTGTGCCTTGATCCATTCCAGCCTTCTCCCTAATCAAAAAATCACGTGGAAAAACAAGCAATGGGCTGCAGAGGGAGTTTGTTTATCAGGTTGTGGAGAGCCAAGGTGTGATTGACGTTACAGACACTGAGGGACGGGCCTGGTGACACGGGCACGTGGCCGTGGCACAGATTAGTACTACTGCCAACATACTGATTCAGCTTGACACTGGTCTGAGCAGATTGCAATTAACCTAGGATTGAGGTATAAATATACACAAATATGTACAGTACACATACAGGAAAAGAGTTTTGCATTTGTAACATCGGCAACCTCGGAAATACTGGAGGGTCGGTACCTACGCCGGCGATTCGCTCGCTGATTTACTGCAGTAACAAAGCCAACGACTTCCACTAGAGAGGGCTACAATGGGATAATAAAACTCTAAATTAAAAGCTCCTTCCTCTCGCTTCATCCTCACCACGCCCAAGGCCGGACTGTTCCGAGGGGCAGCTTGGAAAGAAGGTTGGTCACAGCTTTGAACGCGTCCTGCGAGGAACCCGACCCAAACTGGAGTCCCAAGTGCTGCTCTGCTCTTGTGCCTGCTCCCAGTTCCTGTCCTTGTGTGTGTGTGTGTGTGTGCAGCTATGTAGAAAATACAGTTGCCATCAGTTCGGTATAAATACATCCACCCCACCAATCTGCCACTGGAACAGCTCTGCTGCAGCAATGTCTGTGCAAAGAGGTCATTAAAAATCATCTGATCTTCAGCCGGGACATCATCCACTCCAGTCCTTGGCACAGTCTGAGAACACAAGAGAGAACATTCAGGGAATGCAGGGATAACTCCAAAGGCAACTCCACAGCATCCATTTAAATTCTTCCCAAGAACTCTAAATCATTTCTGGAAACTCTTCACTCCCTGCACGGCACTTCCTAGATCTTATTGTATGCTGAGAGAATTCAGAGCCCAGCTCTGTAAGACATGAAGTTCTCTCTAATCAGAATTATTCTTAATGAACCAGATTTCAGTCTGCCCCCACCTCATCCCACCCTCATTAAGCCCAAATGGTATCAAGTCTTACCTCTGTGAGGTGACACTGTGGGTTTGATGTAAAGTTGGTGTTCTGAGCCCAAAAATCTTTCAAGTATCAAGATTATGAAGGGGTGAGGCCCTGGCACAGGGTGCCCAGAGAAGCTGTGGCTGCCCCTGGATCCCTGGAAGTGTCCCAGGCTAGATTGGAGCAGCCTGGAACAGTGGGAGGTATCCCTGCCATGGCAGGGGTGGGATGGGATGATTTAAGGTCCTTTCCAACCCAAACCATGCTGGGATTCTGTCACTCTTATGGACAGGGGAGGAATGTGTGTTAAACCCAAACACCACAAAAAAAACCCCAGAGCAATTCCAGATTCCCTGGACACAAATCCCTCTTACCCCTCTCCAGTGAGAGCACAGCAGGCCTGAATGTGCCACTGGTGATCCTTAATGGAAGTCAGCTTCAGGAACTGGGAGATCTCAGCTACTGTCATGCACTCCTTCACATCCTGCTTGTTAGCAAAGATCAGCAACCCTGCTTTCTTCAAGTCCTGGGGAGAAAGGAGAGGGGGGAATGAAAGGGAGAAAGGGACAGAGCAGCCCTTGGAGGCAAAGGAGGGGACACCAAAGCAGGGAACCCAGCCAACAATCCTCCAGAGCTGAGTGCTGCAGGCTGACAGATCTGCAGGAAATTCCCTGATCCAGCACACCAAACAGCCAATTCCTGCCATGGATGAGGAGTAAAAAACTCAGGACAACGTTGTGCTGACAGATCTGCAGGAAATCCTCTGGTCCAGCACACCAAACAGCCAATTCTTGCCATGGATGAGGAGTAAAAAACTCAGGACAACGTTCTGCTGACAGGAACTGCAAGAAATCCTCTGGTCCAGCACACCAAACAGCCAATTCTTGCCATGGATGAGGAGTAAAAAACTCAGGACAACATTGTGCTGGCAGATCTGCAGGAAATTCCCTGATCCAGCACACCAAACAGCCAATTCTTGCCATGGATGAGGAGTAAAAACCTCAGGACAACGTTTTGCTGTGCTCCATGAGGATCAGAGCCCTGTGTACCCCTGTACCTGAGCAGCACTGACAATTTGGGAACAGTGACTCCAGGGATAAGCTTATTCTACCTCAAATTGCTTGGAATTACATCAGGGTATGGCTGTATTACTGAAAATCTTTCCCAAAAGGTGTTCCCAGGAAGCCAGGCCAGCTCAGGCACTGAGCTGCCCATCAGGCACACTCCTGTTTACAAGCAGCAAAATTAATTCCCAAATAATCAACTGCTCCAGCAATTAGCTGGAACTGAGCTGCACAACTCAACTTTGCCTTAACAGCAGCTCCATGGAACCGGTTAGGAGAAAGAAAAGATTTTCAAGGAGCAAAGAAAACCGATTTTAAATCAATATTTGACTTTCATTGCTGCTCTCTCCCAACGTCACAGCCACGTCTGGAGAGGGAGCCTGGGAACATCCTGCCGGGCAACAAAGGGCACATTATTCACTGCGAGGTGGCTCCCAAATCGCCTCCATTCTGCCTGGAATTCCAGACTTTCCCTGCGGCAACATCAGCTCCTTAACAACTTCATCTTCCTTTAGAGATCAGGAAACAGAAGATGCAGAATTTTTGCAACAGCCTGAAGAGTCCAGCTCTGAAATCCTGATCCTGGACAGCAGCACTGAACCCTTCTGTGCTACATTTAACACTCCACAGCCTGACCTGCTCTATTAGAATTTATTTTATTAAACATAATTTAAATTAAACATCAAAAATTTAAAAAATAAAAAATTTAAAACTCGAAAGATACTATGCAAAGCCCTTATTTTTCCTCAAAGAAAATGCAGGCTGTGCTCTTCCTGCAGGCTCCCAAACCGTGGCTATGGGTTAAATATAGATGTAATATTTTAGGCTATCATGCCATCATTTTTATGCACATTTTTTTTTATTCTGACACTTCAATATGGAAGCTCGGTGTCAGCTCACACACCCTGATCCAGTTTGCATTCAGGTCATGCCACAGGTGCTGCCTGGCTTCTACACCAGCCCAGCTCAGGTTTAGACCTGACCCAGGGCTCAGGTTTAAGGAGGGCCTTGACAATTTAGCAATTTCCACTCTGGAATTCCAAATACCACGGGCTGAAGTTCCTTCAGTTTTAGAGCTGGATGCTCCAACACACATTGTAAAGGTTGTAAAACCTCAGGCAACCATGAAGATATCAAAAATAGTTATTAAATTATTGCAGGGAACCGCGGGGTTTTAAAGGCTCTAATTCAAATATTAAAATGGATTGAAGTCTAAAACCCACAGATGTCTCTGACAGGTCCCAACTGCTGCTTCACTGGAGCACTCTGACAGGTTCCTTCTGTAATTTAGCATTAATTAACAGCTTTACTGGGAGTTTCACAGAACACAGTGCAGCAGGGACAAGGCAGTTCAGGGTGCTAATGTTCTTCCCTTGGCGTGTATCAGCCAGATAATTAAAATAAAGATTAAACTAAAGATTAGAATAAATATTGAAGACACAGGGTGCACTCACCTCGTGTGCTAACATTTTATACAGCTCTTCTTTAGTCACAGAAATCCTCTCTCTGTCTGTGCTGTCCACCACTACTATCACAAACTGCAAAAAGGGAGAGTTATTAGGCACAGAAACTCTTGCTGTTCCCACCCCATTATCCAGCTGGATTATCAGACACCATCCCTGTTCCCAAACCCTCCCTCCAGCCCCAGTAATCCCACATTATTATGGGATTATTCACAGCCTCTGATGTGCTTTGGGTACAAAGGCAGCTCTGACACAACTTTTCACTTTCTGTTCCCCATTTTTCAGAAAAAAACTCATATTGAAAGTAAGAAAAATTCTCAGTAATTCCAGATCTGGGTTTGTTCTTTGCTTGGTGTAACTGAAGCACCACACAGATCCCTCAAATAATTTGTTGCAGCCTTTAAAACAAAATGCATCAGCTCTCTTTGTCTAGGTCAAGAACTAACATGCAAATAGGTATTTGCATGGGATTAAAAAAGTCCTGAAGCTCCAAACTTCAAGAACACACTCCCAGCTTCATTGAGGCTGGAAAAATCTTTAAGGAATGACAACACCTCATCAGGATGAACTGGGGAACAAAGGTGATTATTGTGCCAATTGTATTTAACCATGCAAAACATTATTTATATAATATAAATAAATGTATTTAAATTGTATTTGATAACAGGAAATCTTGATTTAATAGGAAACCTTGATTTAAAGCATTATTTTTATGAAGTTGTGTGCTCGATAAGATTTATATACATATATATATTTTATATACATATGTATATTTTTATATACATATGTGTGTGCACTGCAGCTGCACCTCTAAAGAGTTCTGAAAACTCTTGGGGATGTTGAGGCTGGTGATGACAGGAGTTTGTGAGACAGAGCTGCCAATGTTTTAGAGGAAAACTTTTGGGCTGGTTTTGGAGGAGCCACTGCAGAGAGTGACCATGGGGACAGCAAGGTGGGATCTGCAATTCCCAGATGGAATGAGAGTGACAAAGCCCAGCCCCACAGCATGGCCAGAGGCACCAAATCCCTGGGCAGGGTGTGCCAAGGGTGCTGACCTCGGTGTTGGTGTAGTAGGTGTTCCAGGAGGAGCGCAGGGACTCCTGGCCCCCGATGTCCCACATCAGGAAGCGCGTGTTGTTCACCACGATCTCCTCCACGTTGCTGCCGATGGTGGGAGAGGTGTGAACCACCTCGTTCATGGAGCTGCACAAGGAACAGGGACAGGGATGTCACCCAGAGGGACCCATGGCACTGCCCCCAGTGAGAGAACCTCAGCAAACTCTCACTGGGCAGCCAAGACGTGGTTTGATGGTGGAAGGTGCAGAAATATAAATAAAAACAGCAATAAAAAGGACTCAGTGAACTATATAATAATCAAGTTATAGAGCTGAAAGAGCACTCTTGAACAAAATGTGTTATAATTAATTAAATCATGGAGCTGGGAGAATTTTTGCTTCAGAAGCTTTTGGGAGCGCTCAGCTCTTCTTTCTCCAGGCCCATTTTGGCTCACATGGGAGAGCCAACAGTGCAGTTGTTTTGCTTCAAGAATGTGGTTAAGCCACAAGATTTCCAAGGTTTCAGGAAAACAACAACTCATCCTCCAGCTCCACCAGAAACACTTCACCCACTCCATCCCAGGGCAGGCCACTAAAACCAGATTTTCTTCACAAAGTTTTATGTCCTAACTTCCTCCTCTTCTCCCCTCAGCACAGTCCAGTACACAACTTTTTGGAGACAAATGCAGGCATTAAATATTTCAAATACATTGTTTAGAGATAACTGAGTGTGACTTTGTCTCTAAGAACACCACTTTCACATCAAACAACCAAATGTGTGCTCTGGATTCTCCTAAAGTTCAGCCGAGTTAAACTCTACTGTAACAGGCAAAAAATTTAACAGTAGCTCCAAGGCAAAACATCTGTGTTCAAAAGAACTTAATTATTTTTTTTCTTCTGATCATCTTGATACAGCTTTTCATTTTGTATGAACCTTTTTGAAGTTCCAGCAGAGCTTTTAGTTACAGTGACAGCAATTTGAGACTTGTAATGGTGCAGGAATATTTCCTGAAGAGGATACGGAGAGCCAAGGAGATAAAGGGATGGTGCAGTGTTCTGAAAAGCAATCCCAGTTACCCTGGGCCAGAGCAAGGAGAGCTGAGCATGAGAATGGGAGAAAAGGAAGTGTCTGGAAGAGGAAAAACGGGATCTGCAAAGATGGGGTAGGGTCAAGGAGAAGTAAGGCAGGAGAAGAAGAGAGTTGGGAAAGTCCTGTGGAGTTAAAGTGGGTACAAAGAAAAAGGAGACATACAGAGATCTGTATGAGAGGGAAAAAAACCCCTGAAACTGCAGAAATAAGGGGAAGAACTGCGAGACACTTGCAGAGGAAGTGAACAAAGCACCAAGGATGGCCCCTGGCTGCAGCAATTCCCAGTCTTAAGAAATACCCTTCATTCTGTTTGTGCTTTTTAACATCTCTCACTCCCTCTATAAATCACCATCACCTTCCACTCTCTCTCTGCAGCGTGGCAGGGCACGAGCAGCCAGAAATGTTTTGGAAAAGGCAAAGCAGGTCAGAACAAACCCCAACCACTTGCAGAAAGCCAATTTTAAATGTGGGATTGGAGCAGCACGGCCACACGGCTGAACAGGAATTATTTCTGACTCAGGAACACTCCTCAGTGCCACAGCACTGCACGTGGGAAAGGGCCAATCTGTCCCCAGCACAAACAGACCTTGAGCTGCTTGTGCCACCCAGCAGCTTCTGAGCCTGTGGACAGATTGGTGTCCTCTTATCAAACTGCAGCTGAGGAACTGAGATATGGAGCTCAATCCAGCTCCATGTAAACCAGGAGCAAGGTTAATGCACAACAAACACAAATCAATGCTGCTGCTGAAGGCAGAAGGTGCAGGACAGCACGGAGATGTTGTCCTGGGTTTGTGCTGGTATCAGCCTCCTTCCTTCAGCCCGTCCCACAAACGACAGCAAATTAACCTCAGCACTGGGGACACAAGGCAGGGCAGGCAGAGGTGCTTTGCCACTCACAGAATGATTTGTCTGCAGTTTAAATCTGTGGCGTGGATCAGTTTTGCAACAGTGTCCCGTGGCCAGCACTCACGACAATTTTATGGGGCTGGCAAAGAGCCAAGGCCGTGACACCAAGGGCGGCTGGGAGTGCGTGGTAACAGCAGGTGATGTGATCCAAACCCCTCTGAACAAAACCTCATTCATCCAGCAGGCACAGCAGAGCCCTTTCCAAACCCCAGCCACCCGCTGCCACCTGGAAAGCTCGGAGTCAAACCACCCAGGGCCACATAACACACCTGGAAATGCCCCGAATGTCCCCTCAGGTCCTACTTACAATTGGTACAGAATGGTCGTTTTCCCTGCATTGTCCAGGCCCACAATGATCACTTTGTGCTCTGCAATGAAAACAGCACTGGTAAGTCACAGCTGCTGGGTCTGCATCAAGGTTAGTGCCACGTTTGCCACTGGTCTCCTGAGCCAACAGCTCCAGGTGCCATGGCCAGGTGTGTTCGTGGGCCAGCCCAGGAAGTTTGTGTGGGCAGGTGCTGCTCTGAGTAGAGAAGGGACTGGCAATTTCTCCCCATTCCTGAGAGATTTCAGAAGGATGTTTTCCATCTCTGACTGCCAGTGTCACGCTGGGATCCTCCCCCAAGCTCCTGCAGGGTTTTGCAGCCTGTATCAAACTCCATACACCCAGCCAGGACAGCTCTCAACTCCAATTTCTCTTCATCCTGGCAGTATCCTGATGTCTTTGCAAATAATGGCTAAAATCCCAACGAGGCCGGTTTGCAGTGTGATCCCTGTGCACTCCTTTCCTCCTGGGGAACAGAGGTGCCCACAAACATTTCACAGGACACATTCACCCAGTTTGCTCTTGAGTCAGTCACTCTCCACAAACCACCTCTGACATTTTGGGGTTCAATGCCCCAGTCAATTCTTGCTTCCCTTCAGCACCCCCTCTCCTGTGCATCACAAAAGTCACTGGGAACTCTACAACTGCTGGTGTCAAGCACACCCAAATTTCTGATTCCCAGTTTGGGTGAGCACAGCCAGCTCTCAGCTCTGTTACACAACTTCCACTTGCACAACCAAGCAGGACCAGTCAAGTAAAAGCCTGGTGAGAATGGGGTTTCTCCCCTCCTTCCTCGTGTTCCTCACGGGCAACAAAAAGCCATTAAAAACATGCCCAAGCCTCAGACACTGAGATCAACCCCTGCCAGCAAACTTCACTCACACTGAATTATCCCAGAGGAGAGGGAGGGGCCAGGGGTCAGGTAAGTGGGGATTTCCCAGGTCTGATTTTATCAATATTGTGTGGTTTTGCAGAGTTGTCTTTTATGCCATCCAGTACAAATTCCAGCTTTAGTAACTTTGCATAACTGCACAATATTGTAAAAGTGTCTGCTTACCTGACCCCACAAAACTAGGAACTTTTGTTTCGGGTGGGATGCTGCCAGCATAGTGGATGTTAGGAAATCAGTGGAACAGAAGGTCTGAGGTGGGGCTGGATGCTACAAGACAAAAATATTTTGCTGTATTTGCACTACACATTTACGGGGACATAACCGGGATGTTCAACGAGCAGGTGTGAGAGTGCTGAACTTCACTCAAAATCAAATTCCACGGACTTTAGAAACACGGACAGAACATCAGCAGGTGTTCTGCAGTTAAAGTTACAACTCTCGTGAACACCTTGCTGTAAGGAGACTGGTGTTAAAAATCCCAGAATCCCGGAATGGTTTGGGTTGGAAGAGAAATTAAGGATCATCCAGTGCCACCCCCCTGCCATGGGCAGGGACACCTTCCACTATCCCAGGCTGCTGCAAGCCCCAGCGTCCAACCTGGCCTGGGACACTTCCAGGGATCCAGGGGCAGCCACAACTGAAGCTATAAATAACATTTACTCCATGAACGAGCCAGATACCGAGGTTTGCCACTTAAACACACACTCTGCCGACAGCGACACGAACCCACCCGCCACGCCGCGCCACGGCCGTGTTGCTCTGGCACACGTTAATAATTTAACAGGCGGCTGTCAGGAAAGGAGCATTCCAATAATTGAAAGAAGGGGGGAAAAAAAAAGGTTGAAGCCCCGACTTCCAGGAGCCCGCGCGGCCGCCCCGGAGCGGGTGTGGGTCCCTCCCGGATCGCCCCCGAGCCTCACCCTGGTGGTTGAAGAGCCTCCATATCCTGGTGAAGAGGATCCCCATCCTCGGCCGGGCGCTCCGGGCCTCGCCGGCCGCGGCTCTGCGGGGCCGCGGGCGCTCAGGGCCCGGCGCAGCGCCCCGAGTGCCGGCTGGGGCCGCGCCGGGGCCGCTGCCGCTCGGACATCGCCGCGGGGTCGGGACGAGGCTCGGGATGGGGGTCGGGAGCGGTACCGGGGCGGCAGCAGCAGCAGCGGTGGCGGGAGCTGAGCAGCGCCCGCGGCCGCCTCACGGACGGGCCGGGCCGGGCCGGGCGCGCTGCGCTGACGCGCGGGGGCGGCACCGCGGCCGCCATTACACGGCACCGCCTCAGAGCGCCGGGCAGCGCGGGCTGCCGGCCCCGCAGAGCCCTCAGCCACCGAGGGCTGTGGGCATGGGGGAGCCTGGGGCCGCCGAGGGCTTTGAGCATGGGGGAGCCCCGAGCCACCGAGGGCTTTGGGCATGGGGGAGCCCCGAGCCACCGAGGGTTTGGGGCATGAGGGAGCCCGGAGTCACTGAGAGCTTTGGGCATGAGGAAGCCCCAAGCCACCGAGCTTTGGGTATGAGGGAGCCCCGAGACACCGAGGGCTTTGAGTATGAGGGAGCCCGGAGTCACCGAGGGCTGTGGGCATGAGGGAGCCCCGAGCCACCGATCTTTGAGTATGAGGGAGCCCGGAGTCACCGAGGTCTTTGGGCATGAGGAAGCCTGGGGCCACCGAGCTTTGGGCATGAGGGAGCCTGGAGCCACCGAGCTTTGGGTATGAGGGAGCCCGGAGTCACCGAGGGCTTAGAGCATGAGGAAGCCCCGAGCCACCGAGCTTTGGTGAGGGAGCCCGGAGCCCATCCCAGCCCACCCCACTGCCACGGGCGCCTCCCGCTTCACAGCAGCCGTGCTGGGGCCTCGCCGCCCTCACAGCGAGGGATTTCTCCCCAGTATTCCTCCCCTCAGGTTTTAACCGTTCCTCCATGTCCTATCTGTCCATGCCTTGTCCCCAGTCCCTCTCCAGCTCTCCTGGAGCCCCTTTAGGCACTGGTTTTCCAGAAGGTTTCCTTGGAGCCTTCTCTTCCCCGGGTGAACACCCCCAGCCCTCCCAGCCTGGCTGCAGTTTATGAGGAAACTGCGTTCACTTTGCCCTACTAAAACTCGGTGCTCTGAGGAAAACTTGGGAATAACGTGGGTGAAGTTGCTCCTCAGTAGCTGGGGGTGAGTTTGCACAAGGGCACTTTGGACACCCAATTCCTTCCCCTACCATGGGCAGGGACACCTTCCACTGTCCCAGGTTGTTCCAAGCCCTGTCCAGCCTGGCCTGGGATACTTCCATGGATGGGACATGAAATCTCCTTTCTTACTCCACAGGTTTTTCATCTTTCCTTCAAGCAGCTTTTATTCCCACAGCAGCTTCTTGTTCCCTGCTGGTGCGGAACCAAAGCAGCAAGGGCAGAGTAATCTCCAATTTTCTGTGTCCAGACACTTTTGTGTTTCCTGTCGCTCTGGAGGGGAATTTGTGGCCCTGAACAGTTTAAGAAGAGAAATATCCTGATAATCCACGGTGCCAGTCCATCCTTGTGTCACCGCTGTGGGCCCTGGGACTGCGTGTAACCCGCAGGGAAACGCAGCAGCTCCTCCGGTGTAAAACATTCCCCAAGTTCAGCTTCCAGCCTGCAATGACATTAATTATTCATTAGCTGTCAATTATCCCCCTTTCTGCCGGTCCTCAGCTTGGAATTTCAGAAGCACTCGGGGTTCTTTTCTGTTCTCAGCTCTCCTGGGCTCGGGGCAGGGTTCCGTGGCTGCACAGCTGTGGGAGAGCTACCGGAGTTCAACAAAACCACTTATTCTGATTATTCAAATAAAAAACTCTGAGGTTTCCCCCCGTGTCATTTTTGTTTGGGTTCCTTCCTATGGCAGCCTGGTTGAACCTGGATTGGTTTTATGGGCTAAACTGGGCTTCGCAGTGCTGCTGGAAGCTTTCTAGGGAAGCATTCCAGTGGGCAGGGCTGGGCACAGCCTCGCAATTCCCTCCTGGAAATCTGGGAGGGCTTTTTCAGGTCGTGAACGTTTTGTTCCAGGCAGCTGTAACACACACAGGGTCAGGGAGGCTGTGCTGGGGAAGTGCCTCGGATGCCGACGGAAGGATTTCACCATGGAAATGCTTCTGTGCTGGGAAAAAAACCCGAAAAGAGGATATGGAATGGCTTAGGTTGGAAAAGGTCTCCAGGATATTTTGAGTCCAGCCATTTCTCATGTCCCCAAGTGTCACATCCACTTTGAAATCCCTGCAGGGATGGGGATTCCACCTGAGCACCTTTTCCATGAGGGAATTGTCCCCAAATCCACCTTGACCTCACCTGGCCCAGCCTGAGGCCATTCCCTCTCCTCCTGTCCCTGTGCCCTGGGAGCAGAGCCCAAATCCCCCCCGGCTGTGCCCTCCTGGCAGGGAATTGCAGAGAGGGAAAAGATCCCTCGGGATCCTCCTTTTCTCCAGGCTGAGCCCCTTTCCCAGCTCCCTCAGGAATTCTCCAGCCCCTTTCCAGCTCCCTCAGGAATTCTCCAGCCCCTTCGCAGCTCCCTCAGGAATTCTCCAGCCCCTTCCCAGCTCCCTCAGCCGCTCCTGGTGCTCCAACTCCTTCCCCAGAACACAGACATCTTAAGCAGCTTAAGAAACTTTAACCCCTAGGATCATAGAAAAACACACAAAAGGAGCTTTTTTTTCCCTTCAGTTATATTTATTTGAAAACCCTTCTGCTTTTCATTAACAGCTCAGATGAAAACTCACGTGTTGAGATCTGATTTTGATCACACAGCCAAGAAAATCCCATTAAGCAGAATTTTAAGAGCTTTGGCTCTGCCTGAGGGGTGTAAAAGCACCGTGCAGCTCACCTGGCCCTCCTGTCCCTCCAAGGCAGGGTTTGGGTGCTCACAGCATCTCTGGGATGGTTCCTGTCACTCATTCCTGGGAAGAGGAGGCTGGAATTCCCTGCCAAAACAGCATCTTCCAGTGCTTTCAGTTTTCCAAGATACCATAAATGGCTGGAGGTGCACTCGGGGCTCTGGGCTGGTGACAAGTGGGGATCAGTCACAGCTGGACTCGATGGCCTTGGAGGTCTTTTCCAACCTTCACCGTTCTGTGATAAACTATTAATGACCTTTTAATTATCCAATCCTTTATCCCTCCCATCATTCTGCCCCTTGTCCCTGCCTAGGAACCAATTCTGAGTGTGAGATCCCACCAAGGACCAGCCCCAAACCCCTGAACATTCCCGAGAATCCTTCAAAGGAGCAGTTGGCTGCAAGTACTCATTCCCTGCTGGATCAGCAGGAAATATCTGTATTTTTGTACTTCTGGGTCGCAGCTATTTAAGCTCATTACAAAAATAAACATAATTTATTTCGCAGAGCAGATGCATCTCCTTCTTCAGAACCTCATTAAATTTTCCTAAAAATGTAACACGTGAGGCTGCTGCCAAAAACTATTGGCAAACAACAAAAATGCCACAGGACTCCCAACTGTCTCAAGCATTTTCCCAATCTTAGTGCAGGACACAAAGAGACTGGACAGACTTTTAAACGCTTGGTAGTTTTGTTCATTTATTGTAGAAAAGTTATTGTAATGCAGTTCATCTTTGTACATCTAAATTCCAGAAAACGAATCCATAGAAATGAGGATACTATGGGCATGCAGTCTGCATGATCCTGGTCACAAAAATAACACCACTTTTTTTTTCTTTTTTTTTTTTTTTAAATTTTTGTAGTTTTCTTTGAAAGCCACTAAAAGCAGAGGGAGAGCAGAGCATGCACCACTGTACACATTGCATAGTATATGGTACCCACATGCCTGGTCGGGTGCTACACACACAGGGTCTAGAGGGCAAAACAAAGGGAAAATCAGCAGAAAACACAAATTTGGGGTGGCTCTGTCCCAGTAAAGGCAGTAATGTCTTCACCAGTGTGGCTCTGAACTGGCTCCCAGTGAGGCAGTGCTGCCAGGCTCTCCCTGGGAGCCAGCTGGGCTGAGAAACAGAGATTTTCTGGGATGTGAGAAGCCCAAGGTCTGGAGCTGGCAGTTGGAATGGCTGATCCCAACAATTCTCCCCACTCTGGTTACATCAGTCTGCATCTGCTGGCCTGACTCTCCCCACCTGCAGCAGCAGGAATCGATCAGGTGTGTCCCAATCCCAAACACACCTGGGCCCACACACACATCCCTGAACCTCACCTCCCTCAGGTTTGCAGTTCTTGGGAATTTGGGGTGCTGTGCCTCTTCCCTCTCTGTATCCCCACAAACATTTCCTGGGAGCGTTTCATTCCCGACCTTGGGCTGCTGATGGATTCACCAGTCACATCCCAGATCTACACCAAAATTAAAGTTAGAAATGTGATTTCAGCTTCTGGGAGGAAATCAGCAGGAATGAATGCAGTGGGCTTTGTGATTTGAAAAGGTTCTTTTTTTGTTGCCATTCATTAATTAATACGGAAGGGATACAAGTTATTGAAAAATCAATCCCATGTGCAAAATGCCAAAATCAACTGCTGAAGGATCAGGCAGCGAGTAAACAGATCAAAAATGCAATAAATCCACTGATGCTGGATCAGAAATCTCCCCCTTGGTTTCCAAAAACACGATGCCAGGTGCAGGAGTGGAATTATTGTAAATTTGTGCTATTACAAATGTGCTTCTTTTCCCTTGCTCTGTTTCCACCCCGTTGGCCAAAGAGGGAACTTTGAGCTCTGTGGATTGTGTGCTGCAGAGCAGATTTCACAGGGGCTGTCACAGCTCATTGCACTTTGCTTTTCAGGCAATATTGATAAGGCAGGGGATGATCAGGAGGTGCCATTCCTGGGCAGACCTTGCTCTTGGGCAAGACAGGAGTTGGTGGCACTGCCAAGGAATTCCCAGATTCCTGAGGCAGGGCCATAAATCATCCTGAGACCAAGCCAAGGCTGCTCCCAGCTTCGAGGGAATAAAGGAGTGATGCTTGTTAACCTTTGAAATCATTCCCACCTCCTCCCCAAATCCTCTGGATTGATTTAATCACAATATTTCTCCTGACTTCTTGAGTGCATTCCACACACAATGAACTTTCACTCCTCAGCAGCATTTTCACCTCTTTCTCTGAGTTAATTCCTTACATTTATTTTACAACTTTATTAAAATTTCCCTTTTTTTTTAAAGATACGCCTTTATTTTTCTACATAAAATAAACTGGGCTTGGTAACAACCTCACCAAGGTTTTTCAAATGCCACCACACTCTTTTAGGATCATTTTAACTCCATTTCCCCAGAGTTAAGCTTGGCTGCATTACAGGGTCCTGCAGCCTTTGTAGGACTAAGATTTGAGGGAATGAGAGGCAACTCCAACAAAATACAGCAGAATCCCATGGATCCAAACCTGGACTGGCACCAGCAGGGGTAACAGAACTTGATTTTAAAATGCACATTTTTAGGAGCAAACCCAGGTTTGTATAAATGGCGTTTTATAAAATATCCATCTGATTTTGTCACGTGTAGTCTCCAATTATTTTGCCTTTAAAAAAAATCAGGAATGTGAGATCAAAGACAAGTTTCAGAAATACTGAACTTGTGAAAGAAAATAGAGCAGATACATAAATACATAATTTTTCTTATTAAAGAAAAAAGGAGTGTCAGAACCCCTGACTTACCCAAATCATTGTGCTGTGAACAGCAGGAATAACAACATTATTTTAGAATGGTGAAGTCAGTACAGACAGGAGAGTCTGGATGCTCCAGGGGATTCTGTGGTGTTGAGACCAAACTGAATTCAGAAGATTTGGCATCCAACTGAAGTTACAAATATCAGCAGCTGTGAGTTGCACGCCCCATGGGAGAAATGTTTGGCGCCAGGAAAACAATCTGTACATGTTAAATACAACTCCAGGGAGAAAATGTTTGAAATTCAAAGGTTAACAATTAAAATAATTGATTCCCAAACATAAGAAGGTGCTGAATTTTCTCTTTAGAGATTATTGTTATCACCTTGATTGGTTAAGTCCTTGTTAATCCCAACGTATCCGAATGAGAAACTTGGATAACAACAAAACTTAAAAAAATCCCTTTTTTATAAACATTTCTAAACCCTCTGTCTCTGCCAGAGCTCAGAACAGAGCTCTGGTCTTTAGTATTATTTTAATAACAAGAAATGACGTGAGGACTGGAGAATGAGGCTGGATTGCTTCAGTCAGGAACACATGAACTCCACAATTTCAACTAAACCACAGCAGAGCTGCTCAGCAGGGCTGGAATCCCACCAGGAATTACCAATCCTGAGCCCCAGCACAGCTTTCACTCCTTCCTGTGTCCTGAACAGAAATTTCAACCCAAGACTGCCCATAGTATCTGCACTAAATGAGGAGTCTCCCAGCATGGTTGGTGTAGTTGCACTTGAAGAATATTTATTTTCAAAGAATTAAACACCCCAGCAAGGAGGGAGACCTGCAGGGCCCCTGGTTCCTTTTATTACAGTGGAATGGGCTCTGGGAGAAACTCAGGCCAGCCAGGAGTCAAGGCAGCTCAGCCCCATGGAATGAAATTCCCTGACTTCTCTCACAAGTTTTTTCTGTCCAACCCAAGTTGTTTTGGCACTTGAGATGTTCAGGTGATGGACTGTGCCCGGGGATCCTTCCCTGGCCTGGGGATCCTTCCCTGGCCTGGGGATCCTTCCCTGGCCTGGGCTGGCATGGAAGACTTCAAACAAGGCTCTAGGAAATCCATGTGCTTTGCAGCGACTGCGAATATGCAAATATGCAAATCTCCTCAAGCAGTTAATGAGCTGATCCCTAATCTAGTGCAGAGCAAAGAGAAGCAGCTGCTGCCCAGGGTTCTACAGCTCCCCTGCAATCAGGACTTCAATGCACGAACAAGGAAAGCTCAGAGAAGAAGGGGTTGCCTAAGGCCTCCTTTCTCATGCAGGTCTGTGTGCTGTACATGGAAAAAGGGCTGGGAAACCTCCTGGGGGATGCTGCTCTGTGCTGCAGCACGGAATCCTGGAGGAGCTGCTCTCCCAGGCCACGTCCTGCCACCTTCCCTCAGCCCCAGAGCTCCTCCAGCACCTGCAGCCAGAGGGAATGGGGCAGGATCAGGCCTGGCAGATCCATCCAGACCTCTGGGATTCCAGTGGATGCACAGATTTCCATATTTTCCTTGGTAACTGGTCCATTGGGATCACCCAGCAGTGCTGGAGCTGCCTGTTAGGCAGTGGGGTCGTTAAAAGGATGAATTAATCAGGTGTTTGAATTAAAAGGTGCCACCTTTTAATGCTGCTGGAGATGGGTGTGGGTATGGGTGTCCCACAAAGGACATGGATTGCTCCTCCCAGGAACTTCAAGAGGATAATCAGACTCCAGGATTAGTAGAAGCAACTGGAATATTCCAGAAATTCCTTTAGTGCTACATGCTTTCAAAGCCTGGGTTCAGCAGGCTTTGGGAGGAAAACAAGCAAATAAAAAAGTGAATGATCCTTATTTTTTGGGGAAAAAAAATAGTTGTGATGTGAACCTGCATAAAGAAATGCATGTTCAGCATGATTGTGTCAATTCCAGGGAATGTGTGTGGTGGAGAATTTCGGGAGGCTCTGCTGGAAGATGTTGTACAAAATGGGCAATGGGGGTCAATCTTCAATCCCACGGGATCTAAGGCTTCACTGATGGTGTAAAACACAAGGTCCAAGCACAGAAATTCATCCCTTGGAAGGAACTCAAGACTCAGCAGGTGAAAGAAATGATTGGCAGGAAGTAAGGCAGCAATATCTCCAAGGATTTATCATAGCTCTTGGAATCCAAAGCTTGGAATCAGCTCCACGACTTCCCTGGGAGCAGATTTTTGTCTGATCTTCCCTTTTTATTGCAATTCTGACCGAGATGCTGTTTGAAATGTTGGTCACCGGTGACTGTTTGAGCCCACTTCCCTCCCCTTGGATTTCATGGCTGGAATGGATCTTCTGGAGAGTTCTTGTGCGCCGCTGGAACCGTCAGACATTCAGAGGTGCCTTTGGGAGGATGGAACACGTGGGCAGCTACTCGGGGTCCTGGGATGTAGGTACTCAACACACAGGGTCAGAGGAAGGGATTGTTTTCCATTTTAAAAGCAGGATAAAAATGGGAGAAAAATCTGATGTCTCTCTACTCCTTTTCCATTTGGGGACTTCAGGTAAAAGAGTGGGGAAAAAAATAAAAGACTATTCCCAACCTCCAAGCACACGAAGGATGGAGTTTGTTCCTTTTCCTGTCCCTATTTCCCGTCTCCTGTCGCAGTTCCTCCCTGCTGGTCCCGACAAACCTGTCAGGACTGGCTGAACTCAAGAATCATTTGGCTGCAACATTCATGCCAGGTCTAAAAATAATTTCAAACTGGAAAGTGTTTTGTAACTGCTGCAATACTTTGGGGTATTTGGCACTCTCGAGAGTTTACATTTGGTTTGTCTGAAAAAGCCATTCTGGAAAGAAATCATTAGAATAAATCCTTTTATTCTAACCTGAAATGGAAACTGAGCTCCCAGCAAACAAATACTGGAGCTGACTTTCTGACTCTCAGTGGTTTGTAATTTTCAGATTTTTCTTTGTATTTGTTTTTTTTTTTTTTTTTTCCCAACATGCTCACGTCGACTTTCCAGTCAATTCACCCAAATTCCAACAGGAATTGGTTTATAAATTGGTTCCAACTGGAACTGGTCATTTGGAATTTCCAGCACAGGAAATCATTTTATAAGTGCCTCGATAAGTACCCAAAATTACAAACGGATGTGTCTAATACCTAAGGACGAGAAAAAAAATATGGCTATAAATGCAAACGCTGTAATAAACCCAAAAATAATCCCAAAAACAACCTCTATGATCGGGCAGAAACGGAAGGGCCGGGCTGGGTTTTGCTGCCCCCTAATTAAACATCAATGACAGCAGAGTGCGACCGCGGTGTCACCGTCACACCTGCCAAATTAACGTGATCTAATTGTTATTTCTAGCTACGTTATGGCAAGGTATCAACGGATGGATCCTGGTTCTCCCCAGTCCCCCGACTCAGAGCCGGTGCCGCGAGTCGTGGCTGTACCCGCCGGGGGAGCCGCGGTTCCGGTGGGGTTTGTACAAGTCCTGGTAGGGGTCGGAGTATTCCTCTTCCACCAGGGGATAGTGGTCTCGGCTGTGCTGGGAACTGGAAGACAAGCGGTTCCTGCTCTTCCGAGCCCTCTCGTTGTGGTAATTCTCGTCGGAGGTCATGAGGCTGCGCCGCTCCATGGGCGAGTTCTCCGCCGAGTGGCCGCCGTGCCTCCCGCGCTGGCTCTGCGGGGGCCAAACAACGCCAGCGTTAATGCCCGGCCCCGGGGCTGCCCCAGCCTCAGCTCCTGCCCAGCCCCGGCCCAGGCCTTCCAGCAGCCTCAGTGCCCAGCCCAGCCTGGCCGCTGCAGGGCCGGGAGCGGGCCAGCTCTGGTTCCTGGAGCGGGAAGCTCGCCCTGCTGAATATTACATCGAGCATGAAAAGTGAGCTGATGTAGTCAGCATTTATCACTTTTCTCTGATCAGGAACAGAACATTCACGCTGCTACTCTGCTTAGGGAATGTCTAAGCGTCCATTGCCGTGGTTTTGGAAAACATCTGAAGATGTTTGGGTTGTTTTTAGAGGTGCAGCTCTGAGCCTTATTTAAAACCCCTCCTATGACCAAACCAATGATGGGCTGCTCACAAGGGGAGGCTAAAATCATTAGAGAATAAATTCTTTCAACTGAAACACAGTATTTAAATATGCTGACAGAAAATCCCTTCCTAATATAATTTATTAATTAGAAGCCTTGCTCTCCTCACCTTCCCATAATGACAATGCTCATCATTTGTCACATGAACAAAATGAGTTCATATTTTTTTGCCAGTTAATGGCACAATGAAGAAATAGCCTAAAATAAGTATTTTGTTTGCTTTCACCACACATTAAACCTCTCAGGAGTGTCAGCAGCCATCTCTCAGGACAAACTCCGTGCTGAAACTCCAGCCCCTGCTCTCTGGGATATAAAACCTTCCTCCTGCTGCTACAGCCTCTGCCTGGCGACTCTTTTCCTGAATAATTTATATCCAAGGCTGGTGTGGCCGGGGCAGGGATGGAGCAGGGGGTGTGTGGTTACAGCTCTGGGTTGGTGCTGCCAAGGACTCCTGGACAGGGGCCCTGAACAAGGGGCCCCTATGCAACCTCACCCCCAGAAACTGGGGGGAATTCCAGCCAGGGGATCCCCAATTCTCCTCAGAGCACCAGGGTTTAGTGGGGATTATGGTAAAGTGCTTCAGAAATTAAAGGCAGGCTGGGAGAGCTGGGAATGTTCACCTGGAGAAGGCTCCAGGGAGAGCTCAGAGCCTAAAGGGGCTCCAGGAGAGCTGGAGAGGGACTGGGGGGCTGGAGGGACAGGACACAGGGAATGGCTTCCACTGCCAGAGGGCAGCCATGGATGGGAGATTGGGAATTGGGAATTCCTGGCTGGGGTGCCCTGAGAAGCTGTGGCTGCCCCTGGATCCCTGGAAGTGCCCAAGGCCATGTTGGACAAGGCTTGGAGCAGCCTGGATGGGCTTTAAGGTCCCTCTGAACCCAAACCATCCTGTGGTTCCATGATTCCATGATGAATTATCCCTGTGTTTATCTGACACAAATGCAGTTTGGATGTGTAATCCCCTCATCAACTGCAGCTTTAACTCTGTGCTCACCCCTCTGCCTTCCCTGTGGTAATTCATCTCTGGGGCACATCCTGCTGCTTTCCTGAAACCTTCCTGCTTCTCTGGGCTGGTTACACGTGGAGTAGTGGCCCAGGTAACTTTTGATCCTGCTGTGTGACTGGAATGACCACCTGCAGGAATGAACTTGAAACCCCAATCCCCTGGAGCCTATGGATCATCTCCCCAAAACCTGATTTGAATCCATGAAATTAGGCTGGACTGTGTTTAGAGCTAACCAGTCACAGAGGCAAACAACTGGGTCTGAGGAGTCAGAGAATCCCAGGATGGTTTGGGTTGGAAGGGAAATTAAGGATCACCCAATTCCTTCCCCTGCCATGGCAGGGACACTTCCCACTATCCCAGGTTTGCTCCAAGCCTTGTCCAGCCTGGCCTGGCACACTTCCAGGGATGGGGCAGCCCCAGCTTCTCAGAGCAATAAATATTTCTCTAGGCAAAGATCAAATTTACTCTTCCCCCTCAGCTCAGCATGGAGCTCTTCCTTTAAGGAAGGCAATTCCCAAGGATCAGGTGTGGCAGACACAGCACCTGTGCCCTCTCTGGATCTGTGCCACACAATGTGACCCTCGTGACCTCTGTGAGTCAGGAGTTCAGTCAGAACTTTCAGTTCTCAGTAAATCAAAGTCCAGGCCACAGCCAGGTGAAAATGGGAGTCTCCCAAATCTGGATTTGGTGCAGCAGGGACAGCCTGTCCCAGCTCACTGCTACGTGAGCCTTTGGGCTTTTGCTTTTCTGTCCCCGAGGTACCAAGGGCATAAGGAATATAAAATAAAATCTTCCTCTATCACAAGCACCTTTGCCAGTTTAATTAGCCTGAGTGCCTTTTAATTACCACACACATCATCACAGTGAAAGCTGACACAAATCCTTCAAAGGTTTTGAATGAGTACAAAACCTCCTCGTGGATAAGAGGGATGGTGGAAGTCCTTACTGTGAGACACCCATGGAAAACAGCAGGGCCTGAACCCTCCTGGCACGGAAAACCTGCAGGCCCTGCTTGGGCATGGATCACTCCGGGAGAAATTTACCCCTCTGCAGAGCACCAGCACCATTGATCCCACCGAAACCCTTTGGAATTCGGGTGAAGTGGGGATTTAAGTGATGCATACCTTCAGCCAGCCCACTGCACAGGGGTGATTTTCATCTTCAGTGTGAGTTTTCCCTAAGTAAATGGAGCAACATTGCACAGTTATTGCTGGTGTCCATTGATCAGAGAGAAATAAATGCCTGAAAAAAATTCTGTGGATACACCCAGTTCTCAAAATGAAACTGAAGAGGTGAAAGTTCTGCAGATGGTATTTTATTGGCATGAAGGGATGGAAAACTGAAATTTTAAGGCAAGTGGAAAATGGAAACAACAGTTTACATGTGCATGTTATTATTAGTAACAGAACAGTGCTTCTGCATTCAGCCACTCAGGAGACAGTGACTTGCTGGTCCCAATAAAACCAAGCAGGGCTTTAGAAAGGTGAGTGCAGGAATTAAGCACCTTCAGGGAAGTGCAGCTCACTCAGAGCAAAACCAGCTGGATGTGAACTGAAAACACCAAACAACAGTCATTTCCTCCACAACTGTTACCTGCTTCCAGACACTCCACAAAGCAGAGCAGACGTTACATTTGTCAGGTGAATTATTCATTAAATGTCATTTGTTCAGTTCTATTTCTGACGTTATTAGCAAGTGACACTCCTGGAGTCCCACACACACTGAAACTCGCAGGATTTAAAGCTCCCTGCAATCCTGAGCCCCTCAAGCATTCCCAGTTATTAGCCCCCAACATTTCTGGTTTCAAACTTAATAAAGCACGTACTTCTCATTAAGGACTATTTACATGCCACGATTGAAGTGTCAAAGTTCAGCCGAGTCTGAGCTATCCCTGTGGAAAAAAAGGGTCACAATTTTTTTCAATGGGTAAAAAAAAAATAAAAATAATGTCTTTTATTCACACTCAAAGAACAAGCTTTTTTCACCCAATATGAGGGTAGAATAAAAGGGATCATAACAGAGCTGACTCCTGGCTAGGAAATTATTTTAACTCCCACTAAAGGCAGAGCATTCCCAGTCTTCAGCACCGGGCTGAAGAATCCTGAGCAGTGCCCAAAGAGGGAGCAGCTGCTCACAGAGCAGGGCTGAGTGTCAGCACAGCCCCTGGCAGAGTGAGCACACCCAGCTGCTCTGGGGCTGTTCCTACCTGCAGGCCGGAGATGGCGGCGGGGTACGGGGACAGGGCGCTGGGTCCCAGGTTCCTGCCCAGCAGGGGCGTCATGGGCGTGGCACTGGACGTGTGTGTGGCTCTCCAGTAAGCCTCCAGGTACTCAGCCAGGTGTTCACAGGCATCCTCCAGCTGGTTCTCGTCCAGGATCACGTCAAACATGTCCTGGGCACAGGGGACACAAGGGGGGGTCATGGCCGTGTGTAGTGGTTTCACATTTATTGAATTTGTTTGCTACATTTAGTATAGTGGTCTAAATACCTTTTTAAATCTTTTCATATCATTATGAGAACAGAAGGCAAAACGGGCTTAACTTAAAGATAAAAACAGATTTATTAACACACAAAAAAAAAGGAAAAAAAGAGAATTAAAATGAAACTTTTAAAATGCTTTTTCCTCTCCACAGTTTACTTTCTTACATGCAACATAAAGAGACAAAACTTAAGATTTCAGATCAGTACTATTTATAAAATAGTCTTTCATTCAGTCTTTCTTTAGTCTATTTCTCTTGATGTGTTTGGGTAACTTTCTACAAAAAAGTTACAAAAACCCTTTTCCTACAAAAGCAGCCACGGGGCACACACAGCTGGCAAACACTGCTGGTCACACCGAGCCTTGGGATTGCTCAATAAATGGGAATGAGAGCAGGAGAGAGCTGGAAATGTGGAGAGGGGCTCCTTAAAACAGCATGGAGTGACAGGGGGATGGATTCACACTGAAACACAGCAGGGAGAGATGGGATTTTGGAAAGAATTCCTGGCTGGGAGGGTGGGAAGGGGCTGGGTTGGAATTCCCAGAGCAGCTGTGGCTGCCCCTGGATCCCTGGCAGTGCCCAAGGCCAGGCTGGACAGGGCTTGGAGCAGCCTGGGATGGTGGGAGGTGTCCCTGCCATGGCAGGGGTGGGATGGGATGAGGTTTGAGGTCCCTTCCCACCCAAACCATTCCATGATTCCATGGCTGGAAAAGAAAATGGTGCAGGTGGATTTAGAAGGTGCCCAAGAGCCAAAGCCCTCAGGAGTCACTGGACACTGTCCCTGGGTGTTGCACGAGCCCTGTTTTGTTCCTGGGCACAAAACTCTTCAATTTATTTCTTTCTTTCCAGTGCTGCTGGCCCTCAAACCATTCCCACAGCAGTGATGGCAGCAGGCAGTCCTGCCAGCAGCAACATTCCTGCCTCAGGGAATTCTCCAGACTCCCCCTCCATCCCTGCCAGTCCTCCAACCTGCCAGAACCAGCAGAGCCCCTCGAGAAACACAACCCTGTTTTCAGCAGTTCAACTTCCTATCTCATCTCGAATCTTAACTTTGCAAAATACTTGAGAACAGCACAGGAAATGGAAAATAAGTGCAGGTGCTGTGGTGTGAAGGGCAACCAACACCAACCACAGGCTGCTCTCTTCCACCTGTTTTTACAGCTCTCAGAATAAGATTTTAAATAATAAAGCTTTTTTTTTTCCTTTTTAAATTTATTCTCTCTTCTCAGCATGGTAGAGAAAAATTTCCTCCTCTGCCAGCAAGGAGGAGTTTCCTTCTAATCAGAATATTCCTGATGCTGCATCCCTTGGTCCCATTCAGTGTTTATTGCTCTTCTTTTGCTCCTCTCTTCATTTACTGTTTTTCCTCTTTTGCATTCACCCAGATGTTGATGCACCACACATTCCAGTCTATCACTCACTTGTGGAAGAAGTTATCAATTAAAACTCAGTTAAATTAGAAAATAAAAGAATGTGGTTTGCTTACGCATATTTTGCTTTGGAAAAGATCGAAATTAAACACTTGGGAGTGTAACATGTTTTCTTCAATAAAGAATTAAACTGGATTTAGAACAACTGCCCCCCTTTGAATATTTCACTGCACAGTAACTCTGGGCAGGGGAGCCTCTCAGGCTGTGCCTGGAGCTCACCTGGAGGGGCTGCAGCCCTGGCAGGGTCCTGACTCCAGTGTCTGACACAGGGAATAAATGACAAGAGAATAAAACACTCAGGTTTTCTCTTGCATTGAACAGTTCTGCTCCTCCCTCAGCTGGGTTTGTTCTGTTCCCAGGTATCTGGCAGGAAATCCTCTTTGAAGGAGATCCCTGTTTGTGAGGGTCATGGAGTAAAGCAGTTCCTGTGCAAGATTTTCTTACATGCACAGAATTTACCACAGGAGCATTCCCAGCTCCTGTGACTCTCTAGTGATACAAGTGGCCTTTCCTGGAGAGGATCAGTGGCCACTGTCCTCTGCCATTTCTTTTGCTTTGCTGTAAAACCACTGTGTACCTGAGAGGAGGAAGAATTTCAACTTGTAGATATATCCTAATTATCTTTAATTAACCAATGCACTTTAATTCTGCTGCTGTATAATTTTAGGCATCTTTTAGGCTGTCTCAAATAGACCAGAGGGGTTTGTACTTTCTCTCAGCATGGGCATGAATTGGAAGTTTTACAAAATAACACCACAATGAACTGTTTATGAGCAGTGAATTCAAGGATGTGCAGTTTGTGTTTCCTGCAGTGGAGTTCCTGGAGCCCTGCAATATTCCTGGAGTCCTGCAGTGCCCAACACCAGCTCCAGCAGCATCAGGGACAGATTAGCAAGGAATTAATAATGAAAGCAGTTCCTGAGCTCAAATTTGCCCAAAGAGACAGCTATTTTTACAATGTCTAGACATGCAGCACCAGCTCATTCCTTATGGCTGGCTCTCAGCAAAGGAACACAGAGAGAGCTGCATCCTTTGCAAGGACCTTCCCTTTAAACTAACACTCCAAATTCTCCTCTTGCAGGAATCTGAGCTGCAAAAGGGATGAAGCAGCAGAGAGGGAGCAGTGCCTTTGCTCTTAGCAATGCACTTTTACTTAATAAAAGCACGGGCCAACTTTAATTTCAAGCCAAGGCAGACTGTCACCTCCCTGGGAGAGCTCAAAGTCAGCAATCACTTCCTTCCCATCACCACTGCAAAGTGCTGAGCTGGTTTGTGAGCAGCTCCTGGGCAGGGCAGGGTAGAAACAGCCTCGGAGCAGGGCTGGGTTCAAGGCTGAAACCTGAGACTCTGACATTTGGAGAGGCTTTTCTGATCCAGGTGGGGCCTCACCTGGTTGCCTTCAGCACTGGAATGCAATTCCAGGACTGGGGGTTGAGGCAGAGTTGAGTAAATCTGGGGATGGACAGCAGCAGCACACGGATCATTTCATGGAATCTGGGAATCCCCATGAGTTGGATGGGATCTAAAAACCATCTCACCACCCCCTGCCATGGGCAGGGACACCTTCCACTGTCCCAGGCTGCTCCAAGCCCTGTCCAAGCTGGCCTGGGGCTCTTGCAGGGATTCAGGGGCAGCCCCAGCTTCTCTGTGACTCATTTCAGCTGATGTGAACAAAGTGAAGCTGAGTAAGAGGAAATCACTGTATGAGGAGCACAAAAAGGCTGTGAAAGTGCCCAGAGGAAGCACCTTTCACACAGGATGATGTGCAGAGGGCAGCTCTGTGTGTGAGCTCAGGGCAAACACCACAAACCATTCAAACAGGGCCCAGTTCCTCAGCTCACACCCACAGGAGTTGGGATGTGTTTTAGGGGATCACTTTGTTCTCCAGGATAGTTACAGTTCTGGTTGGGTTAGTGGGACCTGGATGGCTCACAGGAATAACCCACCAGCATTTTAAGAGATCACAGCTCAGTAAAAAATTCCATGTGAGAAATGTCACACAGCTGAGCACTCCAGAAGAACAGGTGCCCAGAGAAGCTGTCACAGCCCTGGTCCCCAGAGGGGTCTCTGCACTCCCATCCCAATATCCCACACAAATCCTACACAAAGCCACAGCCAAGTCCATTTCCATTGCCTCTGTCCCACAAACCAGGTGTGGCTTTCAGAACTCAAAGCAGGTTTGAGCTGCCCTGTCCAAAGCCCTGCAGAGCCTCTCCCACCAGCCTGCCCATGAGCCCTGCAGGCCTCTGCTCCATCAGCAGCAATTCAGGATTCCAGGAGAGGGGCAGATCTTTGTCAGGAGCTGGGAGAGCAGTGGCTGTGCCCTGGTGAGGTGACTGGGATGGCCTGCAGGGTCAGGATCAGGGCTCACATACCTGCACACAGCCTTTCCCTTTCCATACCCTCCCTGTGCTGTGAGGCTCTGCAGCTCCTCCCCAAACTCAGACTTTGTCCCTCAGAGCTGCACCAATGATGTAATTTGCTAATGAACAGATCTGTTGTCCCCTCCACGTCACTCCTGCCCTGTCACCCTGCCAAAGCCCAAAACAAACTCGGGGCAGGAGATAACCAGGATGAAAGTCTGCAGCACTTTGTGTCTCACGAGGGCAGGGCTGTGTGAGCACCACCAGGGAGTGATAAGGGATGGACCCAGCTCTGCACGGGGATCAGCACAGCAGGAATCATCACAATTCCACAAAGCAGGAGCTCCTCAGCCTCTCCTCTGTACTTACTGGGGGGCATTGTGCGAGTTTATCAGCTGCCACCAACTGGACATTCAAGTGTTTGCTTTGTGACTTCCCTCTGGACTTGATCAGTCGCTGCAAAACCTGACAGGAGGAAAGGGCAAAAGGTGAGTTTAAGGATGATTTATCTCCCTAAAGCTCAGCCTGACATCCCCTGAGGGATTACCAAGGGCAGAAGCTCTCCATAAAATATTGCCCTTGAATATCCCAAACCTTTCTGATAACCCCTCTGAGAACTGGCTGCATTTCCCTCTGGATCATGTCTGAGCCCTTGAAAAATTTCAAACACATTTTTGCTTTATCCTCCTTTAAGTCCTAAGTTATTTCTGACAATAGAGAAGCACCAAAATTATATTTATACAGAATTATCTGGATTGCTGGATGGACTGTAGCACACCAGCAGGACATTATGTCACTCTTTCCCTTTTTCAGGTGCAGATTCCACACTGCCCATTCCCACCTAGCCCTCCAGGTCCCTCCTGGATATTTTAAGGTGAGGAATTACCTTTGGAGAGGACACCTTCACATGGACAATAATTGGTGCTAGAGATGTCTTGATAAGCTGTGCAGGGTGGTTTATAGTGTCTGCATCCAGGACAACCAGCTGTAAGGACCTGGCCAGCTCAAAGATTCTTTCAATCTCACTCTGCACTTCAGCTGCAAAGGAAAACAAAGCAGGTGAAACCACTGAACCCCAGAGCAGTGGGATAAAAATATCCTCACCTATTTTCTAACTGCACATGTGAATTGATGGCATTGCCATCAAATAACCTGTCACTCAGGATGGCAGATTTGGAATTTTGGGGTTTTTTTACACCAAACCCAACTCCTCTTAGTTCCTGGGATGGTGTCCCAGCAAGCAGGATATTGGAATGCATGTGATACACACAAATTTCCACCCTTGTGCAAGAAAGAATCACACAATCACAGACCCATCAAGGCTGGAAAAAACCTCCAAGATCATGAAGTCCAAATAAAAATTCCTCAGGCCACTGTTCCCCAGCAGTGCTGACACTGAGGATGGGGCAGGACCCAAAGTCTCACAGCCAGACAGCAAAATTCAGCTGTAACTGCTCAACATTAAACACAAAACTGGTCCCAGGGTTAGGAATGACACTTCCTTGGCTGGACAAGTGAAAGCTCTTTGGCTCCTTGTGATGTGGAATTAAGCACAGGGCTGGGAAGGAGGAGGAGCTGTGAGGCCAGCTCAGGATTATGCAGTAAAATGCTGTGTGCACATTTAAATCTGCAGAACTGATGTGATCCTGGGAATGGCTGGAGCAGGGCAGGATCAGGATGGATTTCAGGGAAAGGTTCTTCCCCCAGAGGGTGCTGGGAATGGGCACATTCCCCAGAGCTCCAGGAGAGTTTGGACACCGCTCCCAGGGGTGCACAGGAGTGGGATTTTGGGGTGTCTGAGCAGGGCCAGTGTCTTGGGTTGGGTAGCCAAGAGATTTGTATTCTGTTTCATCTGTTGTAAAAGCAGAGATTTCTTTATCTCTTGTAACTCCAGGGGGGAGGGGGGCAGATGCCTTCTGATAATGGCCCAGCTGTTAAACCAGCTGGGGCAGTGTTTGTTATCTCTTCAGGACCCATCCCTCATAATTCCAGGGAATATTTTCTGTTCAAGCCAGCTGGGGCAGTGTTCCTTATCTCTGTCACCGCCTGTCCATCCTCTGGGGGATTTCTGCTGATAATGGGCCATGGAGGCTGACCAATGACATCACACATGACATCATTGGGGATATCTGCTGATAATGGGCCATGAAGGCTCACCAATGACATCACACATGACATCATCAGGGATATCTGCTGATAATGGGCCATGAAGGCTCACCAATGACATCACACATGACATCATCAGGGATATCTGCTGATAATGGGCCATGGAGGCTCACCAATGACATCACACATGACATCATCCCATTGGGAGATGCTCCACCCAGTGTGGGCGGAGCCAACCATTCCCACCTGGATAAAAACTGAGCCTCAGGAACAGCAGGGATCTGGTTTTTCCACCAGAGGAAGACCAGACCCATCTCACCACCACTGGGCTTTTCCTACTCCATTATCTGCACCCCACAGAACTCATCTGGGATTTATTTGGGCTGCTCCCAACACCCTGACCAACAGGGGGTCAGGTTGTATCCCTGACCCTGTCAGGATTTTTTTCCCAGGACTTTTGTTTTGCTTGCTTGTCTTTGTACTACTGCATTTGTATTTTGGTTTTTTTTTTACTCCTGTTAAAGAACTGTTTCTCCTATTCCCATATCTTTGCCTGAATTGCAAAATTACAATAATTTGGAGGGGAGGGGGGTGACATTCTCCATTCCAAGGGAAGCTCCAGCTTTCCCTGGCAGACAGGAGCTGGATCCGTGATCCTGTGGGTCCCTCCCAGCTCAGATTCCATGACCTGGAAGGCTGGAATGGTGTCCCTTGCCCCTGTGTGTGCCCACCCCCTGGATTCCAGCTGTGCCTTACCCAGGCTGGACCTGGTGTTGGAGCGCTCGATGATCGCCCTCTTGCTGGGGTTGTTGAGCACAGACCTCTTGGCCAGGGAGATGTCAGCTGTCACTCTGGTGATGGATATCCTGGCAGGAGAGCACAGCACACACAAACACACCAGTGGGATTTGCAGCCACGGCCCGTTCCAAAGGGCAAACATGCTCAGACACGTTTCCAGATGAGTTATGGCATCATTAAACAACAGCTGAAGGGATGTGCTGGGTAACTGGAAGTATTTCCTGGGATGGAGTTCCTGCTATTCTCCTTGGTGCATTAATGAATTTTCCTCCTCCCAGCTCACTCATCTCCTACATGAATTTACACAGTGCCAGAAATGTGAGGCTTGGGGCACTCAGAACAAGGAGCTGCAATGTGCCAGCACTTCCTCCTCCCTCAGTTACACCAGGAGCAAGTGTAACTTTCACAGGGAGCTGTGCCAGGGGCTGGGATGAGCAGGAGAAAAGGAAGTGGAGCTCTCTGGGCTGCCTGAACTCCAGTTTAATTTCACTGCACCTCCTTCACTCAAGGCAGGTGATTTATTTACCTCATCTATCAGTGAGTTAGAAAGACACAAAATGTTACAAAGCAAAGACCACACAATCCCTTCATGTAAAATCCATTGTGGAGGTCTGGGATGAGCCAAGGAGCCAGGAAAAATGGAAAGAAAGCAAGCTGGGAATGGCCAGCAGTTTTTGCACACAGAACCCAAGAGTTATGCAGCTCTAAGTGAAATTTGCAGCTGCAGGGTTAAAAATAAAGGCAGTTATTTTTCTGTATATTACATAAATAAATGCATTGCCAGAAAATACAGTAGAGGCCAGAAGTAAAAATGAGTTTAAAATAGAAATGAATGGATTGTGGGGTCTTTGGCTCACTGGCCAGCAGGGGAAGTTGCAGTTACAAAGGAAGGAGCTGGCAAAGCCGAGGGGATTCAGAGGCAGGGAAGGAGTCAGGTGTCTCTGATGCCTTTGGAATGGCTCCTCCTTGGACACTCAGCTCCTTTCTTGGTAACGTGGACCTCTCCCAAAACTGCAGAAGAGATGGAAAGAAAGCAAGAAAAAAGAAAAGGGAGGGAGCAGAAAGACCACAAGGCCACAGAAGTTGGCAGAAGGACCAAGAGGCAGCTTTTTCCTGAGTTCCTCAGAGCTAAAATCAATGGTCTCGGGCTGCTGGTGGCACCGAGCTCTGCACTGCTGAAATTCCACACTCCCGCCTGATCCAGCTGCCAATAGTGCTGATGGAATTAGGATTTCCAGAAAAGCACTTGAGCTGAGCAGCTCAGAAGAGGGCAGGAGAGGAGATACTTTGCACAGAAGTTGATCATTAAATGTTCTCTCTGAGCTGTTCAGGGATCGGTTCAGCACTGCCACCTCCTCACTCCTAAAATCCATAACTCCTGCTCCAGCTCTCCTACAGAACATCATTTTCCCTGCCCCTGTGCCCATGGTTTGGGTATTTCAAACCTGACTCATTACCAGAACAGCTTCTTTTCCCAGCTGGAATATCCTGAACTAACTGGGGAGGGCAGAACATCCCAAAAATGCAGCAGACACCTCCAAGGATTGAGGTGATGGACCAAGCCAGTGCTCCAAGCCAGGAAATCCAAATGATCCTCTACAGCTCACCAGGAAATGCTCCAGCTGAAGATGAACCCTCCTTACAATTCTTTTTCTGTGTTTTATTTCTCAGCACTTCCTTCTTCCAACCACCCTTTTCGGTATTTTTGCCTCCTCGAGGCAAGTCAAAATAAAATCTTATATAAGGAATAATTTAGATAAATATTTTATTTATTTTCTTAGGTGTTGGGAAGACACTGAGACAGAATTCTTGTGTTAAACTAAGAAATGTTATCCCAGCCATGGCAGAAATGCAGACATGTGCACCCCTAATAACACATGAGCTGTGTCCCACTCTTCAGTGGGTGACACGAAGCCAGAAAATCAGCTTGGATCATGCAGCAAACCCTCTGGCATTAAAAAATAAATAAAAGAATTCACTGAAATGTTAGTAACACATGGGCAAAGCAGCATGAGAAGGACAGAGTTTCTCACCTCCCATCAAACCTGTGCTTCAGGAAGTCAAAGAGAGCTTTCTGCATCATGTCTGTCACCTTGGCAGAGGGGAGAAGATTGAGCAGGGGGATGGACAGGGAGAGAAAGAAGCCAAAAGGAAGGAGAGAGGTGAGTAGAAGGCAGGGATACAGCCAAGAACCAACACCCTTGCTGGGCAGAACCATCCCAGTGCCATGCTCCTGCCACAGTGCTCAGTTATAAATCCATGGAAGTTTCCTGGCTCAGTGCTCCACGTGCAGAGCTGTCAGTCTGTGTGCTCCTGTACCAAGCATTCCTCACCCCCTTCCACATCCAGCACCATTCCCAAAGCTTCCCAACACAGCACAACCAAGTGGGATCTTTAGTGACCACTTGGGCTTTTCCTACACAACGTTGTTAACCTGGGCTTCAAATTTGAGGGATGAGATCTGTCATGCTGGGGGACTGTTCTCAGAGAGGGATAACAGCAAAAAAATGGGATGTTCCCACTGCTGGACATGGGAACACGTCTGAGATGCTCAGCTGTCATCTCTGCCATCTGATTTATTGAGCAGCTCCTTGTCCTTTGCAGGACGACTCAGGCTGACAATTATTATCTGCCAGGCCAGGCAGCAGCTTCATCAAAGCCCCCAGGCCTCTCTGCCAGTTTATTTCTCTCCTTCCAACTGATTCCTTCAGCTTTTAGCCAGAAAAAATTATCAAAACAATCTCCCCCAAGTAAAATGAGGCATTTTTGTTATTTAAATTAATATTCTGTGTTACATTTCCACACATTTGTATGTTCAAGGTTGTTTGGTGTTGTTTTCTTTTAAAAAAAGAGACAGGGTGGCAGATTTGAAGAGGTTTTTATGAACAAACAGCCTCTCTCCCCTCCAAACTCAAGAGGTAAATTGATCTGTGGTGCAGCACAGAGGGAATTAACTCCTGTCAAAAAACTTCTCCATCAAATTAAAAGGCAGAGAGCAGAACATGAAGTACCTGCTCAGCTGAGCTGCACCTTCAGTCACTCACATAACAACACTGCATTATGCCAAGGCTGTCACCCCTTCAAAAGAACCATTCCAATATGGTTAATAATATCCTATAAATTACTGGCAACATTAATTAAGCTTAATGAAGTGTATCCTTGATTTTATGTTCATTTAGTTCCTGGTTCAGCACTTCCCAGATGGCTGAGCTCCCTAAACTGCCCTGCTGAAAGTCTCTGCTCGTTTAGCACGTGGTAAATGCTCACTTGGATCTGCAGCAGCCTAAAAAAGGCTGTCCTGGTTATCTGGGCACTCTATCCTGCCCACTTCCACCTCTTTTAGGAGGGTTAAAAGGTTTCTTTGCAAAATATTTGGATTTATTAATAAAGTGAAAGAAGGAGAACAACAAGGAAGCTCCTTCAAATGTTTTGCTAATTAAGTTCAAAGCACAGGCTGGTTTGATGAACATTTTTCATGTGTAGAGTCCAGCTCATTAATTTGACTGCTTGTAGCAGACACAAATTCTCTTTTTACTTGATTTAATCGGGAATGAGTGCTCTGAGAAGAATGGATTTGCACTGTGCTTAGAACAGTACAAGTTTAGAAGGAACTCTTAGCTCTTACAGAACATTTTGGTAATTATTTAAGCTAAATCACTTGAAATTATCATAAGCCAGTTGCACTGAGCCACACATGGAATTACTGAGGATGATCAGAGATAATAAAAGCTGAATTAATTGCAAACACCTCAGTCCATACCTCATAGCCTTTGAGTGATGGGCCCACCAACACCACAGGTCTCATGGATGGCACTACATCATAGGGAGGAATATGTTCTGTCTAGAGGGAAAAAACAACCCTTCAGATCACCAGTCAAACAACAGCCACAGGGAAATCCTGGGAAATAGGGATTGGAAGGAAATAAAATGGAAACAAAAGCATTACTTACCACTTTCTGTTTCTGTTTTGCTAGAAGATCAAATGAGAACTTGGTTAAAACACACCCAGGCAAGCAGGAATCCCTTTGCAAAGCACTGTGATTTCTCTCTGTGCACCTCCCTCTGCTCAGGCCTGACTAAACTGGGCAATCTGTGCATTAAACTGGGCAACCTGTCCATTAAACTGGGCATTCTACACATTAAACTGGGCATTCTACACATTAAACTGGGCAATCTGTTCATTAAACTGGGCATTCTGTGCATTAAACTGGGCATTCTGTGCATTAAACTGGGCATTCTATACATTAAACTGGGCATTCTGTTCATTAAACTGGACAACCTGTTCATTAAACTGGGCATTCTATACATTAAACTGGGCATTCTGTGCATTAAACTGGGCATTCTGTGCATTAAACTGGGCATTCTACACATTAAACTGGGCAATCTGTGCATTAAACTGGGCAACCTGTCCATTAAACTGGGCATTCTACACATTAAATTGGGCATTCTGTGCATTAAACTGGGCATTCTGTGCATTAAACTGGGCGTTCTATATATTAAACTGGGCAATCTGGGCATTAAACTGGGCATTAAACTGGGCATTCTGTGCATTAAACTGGGCATTCTATACATTGAACTGGGCATTCTGTGCATTAAACTGGGCATTCTATACATTAAACTGGACAACCTGTTCATTAAACTGGGCATTCTGTGCATTAAACTGGGCATTCTATACATTAAACTGGACAACGAGTGCATTAAACTGGGCATGATACACATTAAACTGGGCATTCTGTGCATTAAACTGGGCAATCTGTGCATTAAACTGGGCAATCTGTGTGTTAAACTGGGCATTCTGTGCATCAAACTGGACAATCTGTTCATTAAACTGGGCATGAAACACATTAAACTGGGCATTCTGTGCATTAAACTGGGCAATCTGTGCATTAAACTGGGCATTCTGGGGCAGCTGCCACTATTCCCAAGGGTTTTCCCCAGCCCTTAGCAACTCCTGCATGGCTGGAAATGGAATGGATGTTCTCCTGTGCATGCAAACACTGCTGGGAACCATCTCAGAACTCAGCAAAGGGGAAAGCCTGTGTTTCTCATGTAATAATTCTCAGAATTATTAGCAAGGGTTTCCTTCAATCAAGCCTGTCTCACCTGTGGCTGTGGGTGTGGCTCGAAATGTGCCAGAAACCATCTCTCCAAGGCTTGAAGAAGAATTCCCACTGGATTTCCTACAGCAGCAGAAAGAGCCCCATTTGCACCAGGCACCCCAAAATGTGGGAGGTTTGAGGGAGGAATACAAACATAAATTACTTTATACAAACATAAATGACTTTAACTAAAGCTAAAAATTAACTGTTTTGTCATGATAATACGGAATTTTATCATACAAATCCAGGAGCATCTCACTGAACTCAGTAATTTCTCTGTATATTGGGACTGGCTGCCTCTGAAGTTGTGTCAAAAATTGCAGAAGAAATTTGGATGCTGTTCAACCATCCTGAAAGCTTTTCCCAGGTTTATCTTCCAGACCTTTTTGCAGGGATTTGCAATCTCCAGGTCTGGCAGGGTGGAGACTCAAAAAAACCTCAGGCTGGAAGATGAAGAGTGAAGGATGACAGAGCTGATCTAACAAAGTTTGACAAGTCTGGTTTGGGCCAAAATGGAGAGAAAAGAAAAAAGGGAAAAAAGGGAAAAAAGGGAAGGGAAGGGAAGGGAAGGGAAGGGAAGGGAAGGGAAGGGAAGGGAAGGGAAGGGAAGGGAAGGGAAGGGAAGGGAAGGGAAGGGAAGGGAAGGGAAGGGAAGGGAAGGGAAGGGAAGGGAAGGGAAGGGAAGGGAAGGGAAGGGAAGGGAAGGGAAGGGAAGGGAAGGGAAGGGAAGGGAAGGGAAGGGAAGGGAAAAAAAGAAAAGAAAAGAAAAGAAAAGAAAAGAAAAGAAAAGAAAAGAAAAGAAAAGAAAAGAAAAGAAAAGAAAAGAAAAGAAAAGAAAAGAAAAGAAAAGAAAAGAAAAGAAAAGAAAAGAAAAGAAAAGAAAAGAAAAGAAAAGAAAAGAAAAGAAAAGAAAAGAAAAGAAAAGAAAAAGAAAAGAATCCCCATAACTGAAGAAAAGCTGGAAAAAAATTGGGAGACTTTGAGCACCAAGTTGACTTAAGGCCACAGGCTCACAGAACTCTCAGCATTCCTGTCATTACCCTTCACTGCTCTTTCCTAAAGTCAAACATTTTTTGTTTCTCATCACCCACATCCCCATGCCCGCTCCACAAATCCCTCCTCCCGCCGGGAATCCCAACTCCAACACTGCCAACGCCCTGCACTAAAGCAGCACAGCAGGTGACCTTTGCAGATATTGCCCGGCACGGTGAGGGAGGATTGGCAGTGATTTGCAAAGGTCAGGGCGCCCTCACCCTCCGTGGAAGCGGCCCCTCTTCTGCTCCTGCTGGATGCGGATGTTCTCCAGGCGCAGCGGGCTCGGGATGAAGCCGATCTCGCAGCCCTCCTTCACCAGCCTCCCTATCCACCAGTCGTTGTTGTATTTCTGCAACACAGGAAAGCTCCTGGCTACTCCAGCTCCCAAATCCCCTCCCTTTGTTATCCACCCTGGATACTTGTGGATATCCGAGGCCGTTTCTCCTCGTCCTGTCCCTCGCCGGTTTAATTTCAAGGTTGATTTAATGAGCAGAACTCATTTCTTTGAGCTGAAGCCACCAAACAACCTCCCAGCAGCAAACATAAAAATAACACCTTCAGCTTCCCATCAAATATTGCTTGTCAGATTTAATGGTCTAGACAAAATATCACCACTTTCCCTTCTCCTCCTTTCCAGGTATTTGTAGGGATGTTATTAATGGGTTATGACAGATTAAGAAAAATTCACCTTTAGGAAGAAACTTCAATATATACCTGAACTATAGCATTTTATCATTGACCTTTTGTAACATATATTTTTCTGCTTTATTGAAAGTCTGGTCTGCCCCTAATGATGGCAAGATGAAAAGCAGGATTCTGGTGGATATTGGAGTAGAAAAGGATTTGTTGTAGCTGCTGCCAGCAGAGCTTTTGAAGAAAAGTATCTGAAAAGCCTCTCCTCTGTTCTGCTTCATTAGGCAGCTCAGTGTTCAAAAGAAACATTGCTTTTCACAACTGACTCCAGAGTCATTAAGAGCAGCACGAGTGAATGGGTTTTGTTTGCCTGCCTCGAGGAAAAAGCCATCACAGAGATCTCATCTTCAGGATCATCCCTGCTCCTGGCTCCACATTTGCAAGCACTTCAGCTCCTGCAGGAGCACAGGAACACCGAGTCCCTGCTGACAAAGGTGCAGCAGTGCCTGGTGATGACTGTGAAACACAGAGCCCCACCACCGAAACATAAATGGGTTTTTATCAACCCAGATATCTGAACATTAACCCAATCATAAATATTAACATATAATAAAAGCCAAGGGAATGCAATCCTCATACCCTGAAAAATCTCTTTATCCTCTTTTATTTATTTAGGCAAGAGGTTCCATTATTTTGTCATTTTGTGTAAGTATTTATTCCTCCTGCTGTTCTGACCTTGATTCAGACAATGGCAGTGAGCAAAGCTTTATTTGAAGTATGTTAAATTACAGAACTACTTCCAGTCTGTCAACCAGACAAATCCTTCAGGATTCAGCATCCTTCTGTTGGAAATCAGTGAACTGAGAGGTTGTGGGGTCCTCATCCCTGGAATTGTCCCAGGTCAGGTTGGACAGGGCTGGGAGCAGCCTGGGACAGTGGGAGGTGTCCCTACCCAGGGCAGGGGGTGGCTCTGGATGAGCTTTGAGGTCTCTTCCAACCCAACCCAGTCTGACTGTACAAAACCTGAGTTCCAAGGGCACTGCCTGCTCCATTTTGGCTCCAAAGGTACAGCCTGACCACGGGAATGTTTCTTCATGGACCTCTGAGCAATGCCTCCAGCCATGGGATCAGAATCAGCCCCTCTGGAGAGGGACTGGGGACAAGGGATGAAGGGACAGGACACAGGGAATGGCTTCCCACTGCCAGAGGGCAGCGATGGATGGGAGATTGGGAATTGGGAATTCCTGGCTGGTAGGGTGGGGAGGCTCTGGCAGAGGTTCCCAGAGCAGCTGTGGCTGCTCCTGGATCACTGGAGGTGCCCAAGGCCAGGTTGGACAGGGCTTGGAGCAGCCTGGGACAGTGGAAATGTCCCTGCCCATTTAAGGTCCCTTCCATCCCAAACCTGGGTTATGCTGGGAGTCTCTGAGCACACAAATGCCAAGGCTGCAGTGAGGAACACAGATTTATCTGCATGAGGTCATTCCCTCCCCTGTGTTACTCTGTGTGTGGGAGGAGCACATTCCCTCCCCTGGTTGCCATGCCCATGATTCCTTCTGCTCTGTCAGGAATTGTTGCCATTTCATCCTTTAAGCAAGCACACAATGTATAGTTTGGAGGAGAACAGATGAGACATACAGGACACGTCCTCAAAACTCAAAACAGCACCTCCTCACTGCCTCTGCTCCATCCTGCCTGACTTTGTACCAGCTTCACAACATTCCAAAATCTGGAACCATTGTTCTGGTCCAGATCACTGAAAAACCAATCCTGCAAAGCCTGTTTGCAGCATGGGGAACCATTGCCCAAATCCTACTGAGCTCCAGCTCCAGGCAGGCTGAGCTGCCAAACACCACTAAGCCAGATGCTTTACAGCTTAGTGGCAGTGTGATCCTGGGTTTTTAGACCTTGGGAGACAACTCATGGAATGCCAAGACATGGATTTGGGACGCTTGTTTGGAAAAATGTCCAGGGCAGCATGACAGGAGATCAGAGTGTGCAACTCAATCAGTGTCCTGACAATAAAAGTGGCCATATCCAGGAAAAACAAGATTAAAAACTGGAAGAAGGGAATTTACTGCCTTTCCCTCTCAGGGAGAGGGGATGGGAAGCAATTCCCTGTTCCAGCAGCAGAGGAGGGGCAGCAGCAGGTGTTTTCCTCCTGAATGTGCTCTGTCTAAGGGAGATCAGTGCTCTGGAGTGATGATGAGCACGTGTTCAAAGAAAGACACAGATGAGCACTGAACACCCCAAAATAAACCCAAAATGCAGAGATGAAAAAGTGCTTTTGCAAGCTGCAAGCCTCTGTACCAATCCATGGCACAACAGGGGGTTATGCAAATGTGGAGGGCTCACTTCAGATAAAAAATTGCAGAAAATATGCTCAGCATGCAATAAAATGCAATTTTCTCTACCAAAGCCATACTCAGGGCTCATTTATTCCCATTTTTTCCCTTACTTTGCATCTGTCCTCTTCAGGATTTTCTTTGCTTACTGTATTATCCTAAGTGTTACTTCCTCTCTGGAAGGGAGCCTATCTGGTGGATTTTTGGAGACCTGGGGTGACCTGGTGCTGCTCCATGGAATCCTTTGTGCTCTGTGGAATCCTTTTCTACTTCATCATCTCTGATCTATCACAAATTTGTTCTGATGAAAGGAATCTGAACCCACCACTTTAAAGGGTATTGTTTCCTTCCTGTGTGATAAAATTCCAACATGCTGGTAACACCAGGTGTTCCAAAAGGGCAGGAGCTCCCTGAGGGATGAAGAATCACCTCATCCTCACTGTGCCTCCTCTCTCAGCACTCCTGGGTATGGCTCAGCTGCTCAAATCCAAGCCCTTGGCCTGCACAAAGATTCCCTTTTCCTTGGTTTTACCTCTTTAATGTGGAGGAAGTCCTTGGCATCGAAGGAGATGGCAGTGCTCGGGACAGGAACATCTTCATCCAGAGCCCCACAGTAACTCACGTTGGTCTTGACAGCAAATGCTACTGGTTTGGACTACAAACAGAAAACCACATCAAAAACACTGAGAACTTTTCATCCATGAATATTCAGCCCTAATAATTTCAGCCAGGCCAGCAGAGTTCAGCTGCCTGGAGAATATCCCCATTTAGAGGAGAATATTTACACTAAATTCCCCAAACATCTTCTCTGCAGATACTCTGACTTAACTGCCAAAGTGTTTCAAAAGGAAGTGTGAACTTTAACAGCAGGCAGAAGGTAAGTGGCACATGATTTAGTGAAAAGAACACACCTTGGCCCTCTCAAGCTGGATGGCTGCTTGCTGCTCCCTTTCCTGGCGGATTGCTTCCCTGTCCTCTTCCAAAGAGACATCAGAGTCTGAGGGTCTGCTCGTGTACGAATCTGCTGAGCCCTGAAAGGAAATCCAGATCACTAAGAAAACATAGGTAAGGAACAGAAATCCCCTCCCCAGTCAAATTGAAAAAACACTTTTTAAATAATTTCATTCTCTTTTTTTTTAGTGGGTTTTCCAATGACAAAAATCTCCCTCATTTTCTTACTGACACAGTGAAATCCAGCTCAGCTGTGGGCACCATCCAAAAGTCTTTATATTATTCATATCCTGTTTGACAACCTCAGACTCAGGATTGTCAAGGGTTAGGTCACATCAAATATAATTAAGGAATTATAAAGCTTGGTTTGAATCATCCCTCCCCATGACTACGCTCCATTGTGTAAGGGCTTTGTTCTCATTCACACAGAGCTTTGTTCTGGGCTTCCAGAGGGAAAAAGTGGCAAAAATGACATTATTAAAGCTGCTCAACAGCTCTGTATTGATATGACACGAAACCAGCACGTTCAGGCAGCAGCAGAGAGCATCAGTCTGTGAGGGAGGAAAGAAGGTGCTGCCACAGTTGGATTTTCTGCCATTTTTTGGACATTTTTCAAGATACCTGGAAACCCCTGAAGTGTGGAGTGGCTCCTCTCTTCGTAGAGAGCAGCCTGACTCCAGCATCCCACACACCTGATCTTTATGTGTGTGGGGCCAGTGGGAAAACAGAGCTTTCACCTTGCAAAACAGAGAATATTTACTCCTGATCAATCTGTGGCTCTGTGTGTTCCACCAGAGCCACTCGACAGCTTTATATCCTTATTATAATTGTTTTTCTTACATTGATTTATACCCAGCAGCACAGGCACTGCAGAACTCAATATTCTTACTGTAAAGTCACATATTCTTAAAATTGTTGTGAATATGTGGCCATTGCTGTGGATCCCTGTCCATGTCTGCAAATCCATGTTCATCCCTGCAAATCCATGTCCATCCCTGTGAATCCATATCCATCAGAAGAATTCTGGCTAAGAACCACTGATGAGCCTGTGCTCTTTCCTTGTTCCATACTCGTATCTTGGCCTGTCACCAGGAAAGGCAGATTTCCTCCAGGCCAAGAACAGCTGTGATTTTAAACACACCAAAAAATTCCTTCCAGGACCTATGGAGAGCTGGGAAAGGCTGGGAAGAGCTGGGAAGAAACAGGAGTTCATGGTCCTGAGCTGGAACAAGTGAAACATCCCCAGGCTGAACGCTGGCATTAGAGGCTGGCAGCAGCTCAGCTTTTCCCAGCTGGGAGGCTGCACATCCTGCTCTTCCTTCTGCTTCCTTTGGGATGGAGCAGAGACCAGGGAACTCAGCAGCCAGTCAGGCCTCACCACAGACACCTCTCAATGCCTGAGCCCCCTTTCCATGGGGAAATTCCTGCTGCTGTCCCACCTGAGCCTGCCCTGGCCCAGCCTGAGGCCGTTCCCTCTCCTCCTGTCCCTGTGCCCTGGGAGCAGAGCCCAAATCCCCCCCGGCTGTGCCCTCCTGGCAGGGAATTGCAGAGAGGGAAAAGATCCCTCGGGATCCTCCTTTTCTCCAGGTATGAGCCCCTTCCCAGCTCCCTCAGGAATTCTCCAGCCCCTTCCCAGCTCCCTCAGGAATTCTCCAGCCCCTTCCCAGCTCCCTCAGGAATTCTCCAGCCCCTTCCCAGCTCCCTTCCCTTCCCCGGCCACGTTCCAGCCCCTCAGGGCCTCCCTTGCCATGAGGAGAAAACCAAAAAGTGGGAGAAAACCTGAGGGGCAAAAAAAGTGAGAGAAGTCTGAGGAAGGATTTGATGCAGAGCTTTTCCCTTCTGGATCCTCCTTTTCTCCAGGCTGAGCCCCTTCTCAGCTCCCTCAGGAATTCTCCAGCCCCTTCCCAGCTCCTTTCCCTTCCCTGGCCACGCTCCAGCCCCTCAGGGTCTCCCTTGCCCTGAGGGGAAAATCAAAAAGTGGGAGAAATCGTGAGGGGCAAAAAAAGTGCGGGAAGTTTGGGGAGGGCTCTGCTGCAGAGCTTTTCCCTCCTGGATCCTCCTTTTCTCCAGGCTGAGCCCCTTTCCCAGCTCCCTCAGGAATTCTCCAGCCCCTTCCCAGCTCCCTCAGGAATTCTCCAGCCCCTTCCCAGCTCCCTCAGGAATTCTCCAGCCCCTTCCCAGCTCCCTCAGGAGTTCTCCAGCCCCTTCCCAGCTCCCTCAGGAATTCTCCAGCCCCTTCCCAGCTCCCTCAGGAATTCTCCAGCCCCTTCCCAGCTCCTTTCCCTTCCCTGACCACACTCCAGCCCCTCAGGGTCTCCCTTGCCCTGAGGGGAAAAATCAAAAAATGGGAGAAAACGTGAGGGGCAAAAAAAGTGCGGGAAGTTCGGGGAGGGCTCTGCTGCAGAGCTTTTCCCTCCTGGATCCTCCTTTTCTCCAGGCTGAGCCCCTTTCCCAGTTCCCTGGAATTCTCCAGCCCCTTCCCAGCTCCCTCAGGAATTCTCCAGCCCTTTCCCAGCTCCCTCAGGAATTCTCCAGCCCCTTCCCAGCTCCCTCAGGAATTCTCCAGCCCTTTCCCAGCTCCCCTCAGTGTCCCCCGTGTCCCAGAGCTGTCCCCAGCCCTGGGGGTGCCCCAGCAGTGCCAGCACAGGGACGGGCACTGCCCTGGGGCTGTGTCACACCGGGGCTGGCACAGCCCAGGGGCCTCTTGCCCACCTGGGCACCCCTGGGGCACTGCTGGTTGTTTATTCCTTCAGATCTGATGTGATCCATCAGCTCAGTGAGGGAATTTAACAGGAGCAGAGCCCTGTGCCGGCCACACAGCGCCCATACTGGTTTTTACTGGTGTGTGTGTTTGAACAGTGCCTTATTTACTGCTGTCAGAACAAAGCAGGCTCAGGCAGAGCAGCTGACGCTGCCAGGCCACCCCCGGCTGCCGTGGCAGGCTGAGCAGTGCCCGTGTGCCAAGTGCCAGGGATTGGTACAATCACAGCCGCATGATCCCGGCTCTCCCGAGCCGTTCCCAACAGCGAGTGGCTTATCTGGAAGATGCAGCCCCAGGACTGTGACTCACACGGTGCTGAGCTGCAGCATCACGCTGAAAAAGCAGGCACCACTCCGCAAATAGCAGCGAGAGGGGCAGAAAAGGAGCCAAACTTGTATGGGATTTTGGGTTCTGTTTGAAATGTTTGATTGAAGATCAGAGTTATTGCCAGAAATATTGTGGGATATTGACAGAATATTGTCCAACAATCCAACACAAACACTGCTGTCTGCTCAGCACCAAGTGCAGTCAGTTCTGCTCTGACACCTCCTGCTTGCTGAAACTGCAGTAGGGAATGAGAGGAAAAGAAAGAGAAATGCCATTTACCATCTTTTTTTGCACACCAAGATACACCAAAGGAAGAATTTCTTAAAGGAAAGGGTGGTCAGACACTGGAGGGGCTGTCCAGGGAATGGTGGAGTCTCCATCCCTGGAGGTGTCCGGGGAAGGACTGGATGTGGCACTCAGTGCTCAGGGCTGGTGACAAGGGGAGGGTTTGGGCATAAATTAGACTCAATCTTGGAGGGTTTTTCCAACCTTGGTGACTCTGGGATTCTGTAAAAAGACCCTTTAACTTCTTTATTTTGACCTTACTTAGAGCAGCCTGGTCATTTGGGGATATCACCTGTGCCCACAGTTTCACACATAATACTTGAGGACCAATTATCAATCCCACCCTTACCTAATCCCAATCCCACAACCTTCTGGGAGACAGAGGAACTTTGTCAAGTGAGGCTTCAGTGAGTTCAGGTGACACCAGATTTGGCAATTTGAAAGAAACAGGCTTTTCTAGATAATTACATTACTCAAGGCAATGAAAGACCCATTGCTTACTTCACAGCCTTTACACTTTGGGCTCCTGTGAATTAATTTTGGTGCAATTTATTATTTATTTTCTCCTCCTCTCATCAACTAATGTCATCCAGCTTAGCTAAAAACAGAGGTTTGAAGCAATCCCAAAAATGCCAAGAAGGAGGGTAAAAAAGCACCGTGGGTCTGTTTATTTTTATTAAAATGCCAGGAAGGAGGGTAAAAAAGCACCATGGGTCTGTTTATTTTTATTCTCCTGCTCCCTGACTGGTCTTACACATGAGGCTGTTGGAGGACACGTGCCGAGGTGGAAAGGGTGCCACAATATTCCTGGTGAATGGGGATGCCCCAGCATTTTAGGGAAGAAGAGGTGACATGAATCCTCCTCCTGGACACTACAACATCCAGCCTTTGTGTTCACTGAAGGAATAATCAACCTTTAGCTGTTACAGCTAAAAAATAAAGACTTCCCTGAGCTTGCAAATAATTTTTCCCCAAGCGCCATAAATCCACAGCTCCGGATTGCTCTCCCTCCATCCCTAAGGAATGCTCTGTCACTCTGCCTGTGCAATTAAAGCAGCAATCCATTAGCAGCTCCAATCAGCCAGATGACAGGCAGCCTCTCCTGAGAAGATTTAGGGTGCTGTGGGGTCCATCCCAGCTCGGAGAGCCTTTGGGAAAACATCCCTGCTCACAAGGATGCCCCATGAGGCCAGCCAATGCCCTATGCAGCATCCCTGTCCGCAGGGAGCCCGTGGGATGCACTCCTGGATCCTGGAAACCAATCCCACCTGGCACCTCCCAGCTTCCCAACAGGTTTTTGGAAACTCAAGGCAGTCTCATCCTGTAAAACACAGGAAGCCAAATTCCCAAAGATCCCAAAGATGCTGAACTCAGAGATTACCCAGGAGACCAAACAGCTGAACCAGAGGTTGCTCCAACGCTTTTAAATTGGTCAGGAGCTCAACTAAAATATTTTAGCAGAAAATGGAACCATTGTGTGGGAAGGGACCTTACAGCCCATCTCATTCCAGGCCAGGGACACCTTCCACAAGCCCAGGGTGCTCCAAGCCCCATCCAACCTGGCCTGGGACATTCCAGGGATCCAGGGGCAGCCACAGCTTCTCTGGGAATCCCAGCCCAGCCAGGAATTCCCAATTCCCAATCTCCCATCCATGGCTGCCCTCTGGCAGTGGAAGCCATTCCCTGTGTCCTGTCCCTCCAGGCTTTGTCCCCAGTCCCTCTCCAGCTCTCCTGGAGTCCCTTCAGGCCCTCCCAGGAGCTCTGAGGTTTCTCCAGAGCCTTTTCTTCCTCAGGCTGAACACCCCCAGCTCTCCCAGCCCTTTCACTGGCAGGAAGTTTCCCTCAGCCCATCCTCCCTTTCCCCCAAGACAAATTCATCACAAACTGGAGCCTCAACTCGAAAAAAGCCCAAGTGTCCTCAGCCCTCTGCAAGTTCCCAGGAGAATCCAGGCCACATCCCTCCCTGCCGAGTTCCTGACAGAGCTCCTGACACAGCACCAGAACAGGCAGGCACAGGGATGGCTGCAGGGCCATATGCTGCCATATGCCATGGATGTTCCAGAAATCACTTCAAAAACCCCACAAAACCCAAAGTTATTCCTTGGGGAAGCAGCTCACTCCAAACCCCAACACGAAGATCTCCCCAGTCCAGGTGCACAAGAGCAGGTTTAACTCGCAGGTTACTACTAGAAGTATGTCATGGACATGGGGGTCACAGAAAGTATTAACTCATTTTACATGAAAACAACAACCAGAAGCTGAGGATTTAAGAAACTTCCACGTTTTAAATACCAGTGGCCACTGCAGTTGGTGCTCATCTCATCCCAGCACTCAGGGTGGGCACCTAAATTTAATTACTGGGCAGGTGATGTAATTAATTAAAAGGCAAATACAGAACAGTGGGGATCTCTTCCTTTGGCGTGAAAACCTCACTGTGCTGCAATGGAAACCAGGGCCAGGAAAATCTGTGTGTGCCCAGTAAAACACTGCAGAGTCCTGCCCCAGACCGGAGGGAGCATTCCATGGGAGCTGCAGGCAGGGAAAGCAAAGCAGTGATTCCCATGTGGAAAGAGGTGCAGAGATCAGCACAGCCCCAGTTTTGCTTTAATATCCTCTGGAATTATTAACATCCCCCCTCGAATTACAAAATCCATTGCAGCTACTGCAAGGTTAAATAGGGAGGTCCAGGAGCAAAGAAGTTCAGTGGGAGTTTTCCACAAATTCCCCTGTGGATGTGGCACTGGAAGCTCAACCAGGACAAGGTTCAGTTCCCAAGCAAATGATTTTCTTGCTGAATCCCCAACGCACACAAGGCAGCTGCACAACAGCTTGGCATTGAGTTGTGATTTCAGAATCAAATGCTCAGCAATTATTTCCTTCTATATGTTTGGTAAATTTATTTAAGACAACTCATTAGGTGTCTCAGCAATTTGGAAATTACTAGGTAGTCAGAACATGTTTTTTTCTTTGGGAATACTAATTGTTAGAAAATGGGGCAATTCTTCCAATATTTCCTGATCTCTTTTTTTTTTTTTTACCCTGGATTTCAAATCTTGCAGTCTATCTCCTTTCTCCAGCTGCCTTCAGCTCAGCACAGATTGTGTTGCTACATTTAAGAGACAGAGTTTGAAAAAAATACTGGTAATATATATCTCTATTTACTGCCAAAATACTCCCATCTCTTTTGGTAATGTTCAAATGAACATGCAAGGCACAAAATTTTGCTTAGCAGGCACTGCAGGTACACACAAAGCCTGAGGTAATGGTTAGAGAATAGATGAGCTGCTCTGAACTTTTCCCTTGCACAGGTTAAAAATTCAGATCTTCCTTCACAAAATGACACCCAGAGCACTTTTCCTGCAGTCTCAGAGCCCAGGGAAAGGTGAGGATCACAGCCAGAGGGATTGGCTACAGGCTCAGGTGGTTTTCATCCAACAAAATGTTCAAAATTTCAACACACAAACCTTTCAAATTCCATGGTTTTGCTCAGCCATAAAGCAGCAACGATGTGCCTGGGAATGCTCTGATCTGTGCTTCATTCAGGTTGTGAGACCTGGGACTGAATCAACACCTGAACACCTCGAGCCTCAATTTTGCTTCACCCTCTGCAGCTGGTCCCTCTTTTTCAGCAAAGCTATTCAGCAGTCCCAGGAGAGAAAAAAAGGTGCTGTTTTTTCCATGATAAAAGGCACCAAACTAAAGCTGCAACGGCACGGAGACACAGCTTTATTTTTTCTAATTACTTCAGCTCTTGAAAGCATTGAATGATCTTCCCAAGGCTCTGGGGAAGCTGCTGCTGCTGGGTTTGATGAAACCTGATAATAAAAGTGCACCTGGTATCCTAAATGAGCTCTCCTGTGAGGAGGATGCTCTGTGTCTGTCCCACATAACACATTCTGAAGTCAAGAATGTTCCATAAGTCTCCAGGAAGAAAAAAAAATAAATAAATTACAAATACTGCCCCCAAACGAAACTTAATCATCCTCCCAACTACACAGGCATCTGTGGCTGCCATATGTGGTCTGCCACAGCATTCCCTCAGACAGGCAGGATTCAGGCAGGCAGTGCTGGGATGGCGTGGTGGATTCCTAAAGCACCCTGCAGTCATCACCCTCCTGTGCTGGCTGGGATGGGGAGCTCCTGCTGACAGGGGTGGATCACTTTTTTTAATAAAAAAATAATCACACCTCCATCTAGTTCCTCATTACTGCAACAGGGACATTTAACTTGGGATCTGCAAGAGAATGAGCTCCCATTTCTACTCTTGTTTCACTCTGTTCCAGTTTATTTCCATTTTGGTTTCATGTAGCTGAGCTTGGTTTGCTCTCCCTGGGTCACCTTTGGGAGAACCAGGCTGACCTGGGCCACTGTCCTGTCCTGGGACTGCTCCCAAACACCACAGAATCCCAGAAACCCAGCGTGGTTTGGGTTGGGAGGGACCTTAAATCCCATCCAGTGCCACCCCTGCCATGGGCAGGGACACCTCCCATTGTCCCAGGTTGCTCCAGCCTGGCCTGGGACATTCCAGGGATCCAGGGGCAGCCCCAGCTGCTCTGGGAATTCCAGCCCAGCCAGGAATTCCCAATTCCCAATCTCCCACCCAAATCTCCCCTTTCCCAGTGGAAGCCATTCCCTGTGTCCTGTCCCTCCAGGCCTTGTCCCCAGTCCCCCTCCTCACTTTTATAATCCCCGTTAGGGTACTGGAAGGCCACATAGAGGTGTCCCCAAAGCCTTTTCTTCTCCAGGCTGAACAAAGGAAAAAATTCAGTTTATTTTCCTGGAGGACTGTTCAGCAGCAGCAATTCATTAGCTTAACTGATTTTTCAACTTCCCAACAACTAAAACCAGTCCATCTCTTTCAAATACACATGGAATACTTCAGTCCCAAAGCAGGGATGTGCAGTACAACAATCTTCAGGATATTTTACATGGGAGGAATGAAGTGGAATTTTCCTCAGTGTTGAGATCCTTGCCACCTGTCTGCTTTCACTGCATGCTCTTCCTAATTCCAACAGCTAATTTAAAGAATATACATCTTTTTTAAGGGTTTTGATGATTACAGTGTCCTGATTTTCTTCTAGAGTGGTGTCACCACTTCCCACACCATCAGGCTTTACACAACCAAAATAACCCTGAATATTTATTTTACTTTTTTTCAACAGAAGTGGTTTAGAATGTCACAGAATCACAGAACCAGACTCCCATCTTCACCAGAATTATAGGAAAATTACTTTGTTTAAAATGTTCACGCTGGGTAGTGAATGGGAAGGAATTGTGACATGCTGGGAGGGCATTGTTGAAATGAATTTCACGCTGCTTAATTTCAGCCAAGCAACTGATGGAGTTTGGGCCTAGGCTGGCTATGTTGTGTTATGTTATGGTTTTAATTAGCTCCTTCCTTCCAAAAGCTTCCAGACCAGGAGCTTTAGAAGCTGCTTTAACACTGATAAATGAGGCTTACAAACAGAGCATTTTCATTATTTTTTTTTTACATTTTCTACTCTTTTTCTGTACTTTTTGTCCTTTTTTTTTTTCCTCTCCAAGGAGCTGCCATGATCTCCGATTACTTTTCTTGCAGCAAATCCTGAAATCACCCGACTGCTGAACCTACAAGAAGCTCTTATGGGCTGCTAGGAATATCTTAGGAAGAAAAAGCCCTAATTTCCCAAGTGCTGTGCAGGCTGTAAATAGCAACTCCTTCCCCCAAGCCCTTGCAATCGAAAAACTCGACGTGCTGAGAGCAAAATACAAGAGAAAGGAGATTTTGCTGTCACCTGCTGAGGTAATATTTGAGCGACACTTTATGGTCCTTAATTGCTGTAATCAACCAGGGAGCCCAAGGACTTTCTAGGACTTTGCTGCCCACTGGGAATTCACAGGGATAGGGTTGGGAATTCAGTGGGCCCAATTCCAGCAGCTCTGCCCTAATTCTGTAGCTCTGAGAGCACTCTGAGCTCACCTACTCCCCCCAAAAACTGGTTGGGTTTTATCATTACTGCATAAAATGGGGGAAAATTTCCCCCACTGATAATTTGTTTGTTCCCATATCTGTTCCTACTTGGATATTGCGCCACACACTGAAAACAAAAGTGTTGTGAGAGGGATTTGTTGTTATCAGGTATTCCCAGGTGATTTGTGAGGACCAACAAAACACAGGACAAACAAAAACAACCAATGGTTATTTTGGGAAATGAGAAGCAGGAACAAATAAATACCCCAAGATTTTTAAAAAATCTGGGGATGCACAGGCAAAAAAGTCTCTCCATGTATTCCCTGTTGGGATAAATGGGAAGGTAGCAATGACAGGTGGAAATGCAAATCCAGGAGGAAGGAACAGCCAGAACTTTGTGCTACATCTCAACTCCAGCCACCATAAATCTTTTTTTACATGGTGTGAACATATCTTCCCAAATTCTTATGACTATCTGGTTATCAGGACCCTCAAACCCAACCCATTCTGGGATTTAATGATTGACGGTGATTTAGAGAATTAAACATTAAAAATTCAAAGGCAATTTTTTTTTTAATAACTGCCTCCAGTTTTATCTCAAAATGGATTCTTAATGAAATATTTTAGGCGAAACAATAGTTTAATATTCCTTCTTGCTAGCAACCAACAAGCATTCCAATCAAGAAAAAATCCCTCAGGAATCTTACTCACAACCCTTTTGATTTGGCACAAGTAATAACTGAGAAAGACCCTGATGGTCTCACTCTGTGCAAAAAACTCTTTCTCCAGCAAAGTTCTCATATGCATCAGTAAACACAAATCTGCAGGAGCAAACAGGACAACTTTCAACACCTGGATATTGTTTTTAAGGTAAAATAAAAAAAAAGCCTTGTCAAGAGCAGAATCTGTCAATCTCGACAAGATTTAAAACCTTTACAAAAGCTTTGCCATTATTTTGGGATAGTGTAGCAGAGGAATATCAGCTCCAAAAGGAAATGTCAAAGGTTCTGCTGGTGCCCTACAAATCTGCACTGAAATGTAATCAAAAAGGCAGAGAATGGGGATGGTCAAAGGTCCAGAAAAACATCCAGCAGGAAGAAGGAGAACATGCCAAGAGGAGCAGCCAGAGTAGCAAAGTCCCAAGTGAGGAACTCATCCCAAAGTAGAAGGTGGTGGCTGACATCACCCCGAGTGAGTTCCCCCTGCACAGGGAAGTGTCTCACTGACAAAGCCACTCCTTGCATTTCCAAGGAAAGAGAAGGATGAGAGGGAAGGGTGTCAATCAAAAACCAGGCTGAACTTCGGGAACGTTCCCAAATTCCCTTCCTGCCCTGGGCTGGACAAAGCCAAGCCCCCAGCACCACCAGGGAGCCCTCCCCTTGCACTGCAGCTGCTGGAGCAGAGATTTCCAGTGTGACAATGTGACACTGATCCAGGCACACAGACACCCCCACACTGAGCCCGTGGCAGCAGGACTGGGGATGGACACAGGCACAGGTTGTGTGTGCCAGTGCAGCAGACAGATCACCAGGAGAGCTCCGGAGTAATTCCCTGCAAGCACCGGTAGGAAGGAAAGGCTTCTGTTAAATTCCCATTTCTCTGGTGCATTTTAGCACCAACTGTTTGTTATTTCCTCCCTTCCGTGCGTTTCCCGTGCCAGGAGCTCTACCCTGGAAGCTGTAGCGTTGATGGCTCCTGTGGGATCAGGGCTGTGTTCAGCCGCAGTGGCTGCTGTGCACATCCCACTTCCCCCAGCACGGACCTGCAGGATGAGCCAATTCCTACAGCGCTGTCCCTGCTCCCGCTCTGGAACTCCTCCAGCGTGAGCAGGGCACAGCTCCGAGTGCTCCTCCCGTGCCCAGCATCCCCCTCGCTGTGCACGGCAGGTGGGAATGCTGCGGACACCGCAGGCAGCGAGGGGGAGGAGTGCAGGGGAGGAGGAGGAGGTGCCACAGCGGCTCCAGCAGCACCTTCCATCCCGCAGGGATGATGATCATCCCCCGGAGCACGGCCAGGGCTCCCCAAGGCATGAGCCACCTCTTCTCCCTTGGGAACAGCCAAACCTTCCTGAGACAGGGCACGGGAGGGGACAGCGCACCTGCTCTGTGCCCAGCACGGGCTGCACTTCCATGGATGGAAGGACAAGGTGAGGTTTGGGCACCCAGACTCACCTTCCATCCCCAAAGGAGGATTTTCCCCAGCCCCACCAATGACACACAGCAGAGTGAAAGTACCAAATCCCGGCACACACAAATCTCCAGGGAGACTGCCAGAGAGGCCGTGCTCCATCCCTGGAAGCAAGGCCAGGTTTGATAAAGCTTGGAGTGAAAGGTGACCCTGCCCATGGCAGGGGGTGGAAGGAGAAGAGCTTCGAGGTCCCTTCCATTCCATGATTCCTGCATTCCTATCTAGTTCCTGCCCCCTGCACATCTTTTCCAGCACGGAGGTGCAGGGTGAGCACAGAGCATCACACGAATGGGCACGATTCGAGCTGGCTGCTGCTGACATTTGTGTCTGTACCGTGGTGCTGCCCTGGCACAGCCCCTTCCCCACCTCCACCCTGCAGCTCATCCCAAAACGTGCAAGGCACGCTGCTGACATGCCCCAATTAGTGAAGGGACACGAATAAATGAGAGGAGAAACGTGCTGAGCCTTCGGGAGGAGGGACTGCTCCTCCTCCCCAGGCAGTGCTGGCCAGCTCCCCTGGATCTGCCGGCAGGAGAACGGAGAGGAGCAGGACGTGGCTCATTGCTCCCCTCTGGCAGCAGCACCATTACAATTCCGGGCACAGAGGGACTTGCTCTGTGGAACAAGGAGCGAAAAAAAAATGAACACAAATCCCCTCCAAGTCCCTCAGCTCTCCAGAGATTGCAGCAGGACCCAGGCAGGCAGCAGCCACTTGGAAACCACTTTGCTGACTGCCTTCCTGAAATGCTGTGATGGGAGAAAGCTGCTTCAGCTCCCAGCTGCTGGGAAGTGCCTTTTTCTCCTTTTTTTTTTTTAAATTTTTGCAAGTAATGCAGCAACTGCACTTGGGTGAAAAGGCAAAGGGAGGAATTATTTAACAGCTGAAAGAAACGTGCAGCCATCAGGACTTTTGGGCTGAACTTCATTGAAATACATCAGTGCAGCTCCTCTGAAAACCTACGTTTGGTTTTATCCCTCTGTTCAGTTCTGGCCCCAAATTTCAGATTTAAAGGCAGATGTATTTCTGTTTTAGACTGCTTTGAAAATGTTCAGCAAAAGCAGCCTGAAAAGCTGTGATGCCTTTGGAGAGATCTGTTCACTGATCAGCTCTCAGCAGAACAACACTGCGGTGTTTGTATTTATTTGCATTGTTGTTACTCTGAGGATACAACTGGGATTTCTTTACCTGTATGATATCAGACCAGGAGAAGAAAGGCAGACAAGCTTTATGAATAATTACACGTTATTGTGGAATGTAAAACATTCCGTTCTGATACCAAAGAGATCTCATACATCTTTTATAAATTTAATTCTTGCTTGTGAAGGAAGACACAAAATATCTGTGCGAAGTTACATCCCTTTGAAGGCATCTTCCCCCTCAGCAGGTACCACCTGCATGCAGAGAACCTGAATCAGAAATCACAGGACAGAAGCTTCCTCCTGCAGACAACACAGAGTCCATGCAATCTGATGGATTTGTGTGTTATATCCAAGCACCAGAGGCTGCAGAGGGAATTGTGGCTGTCCTGTCTCTGGGAGTGTCCAAGGCCAGGTTGGATGGAGCTCTGGGATAGTGGAAGGTGTCCCTGCCCATGGAACTGGATGGGCTTTAAGGTCCCTTCCAACCCAAACCAATCTGGGATTCTAAGAAAGCCAACAAAAAATTCCTATGTGATATATTCAGCACAGAATAGTGAAGCTAAACATTTAACAAGGTTCCTAAATATTCTAGCAGACAAAACAGCTCCAGCATCAGCACTAAAAGCACATCCAATGGCAAGTCTGAAGGCCTAAGCCAACTTCTCAGAACAACTTCTACATATCCACACCAGTGTATGAATTTTGAATGTGTTAACGGGAAATATTCCAGTGTGTGGCTCCTTTCCTCCCAGACTCCCACTCATGCTCTATGTTTACATTGATCTATTAAAGGGAAATATCACTTAATGCATTCCTGAAATGAATCCAGTCCAGGCAGAACACAGGAGCTACTCAGCAATGTACTCCTGCACTTACTACCACTCTACTCCTTGGGGCAGCAAGTAAAAATCAACAGACAGCTGTAATTAGCATGGAAAAATGGAGGGAGGCAAAGTAAAACTCATTTGTCTCTTTTTCCAGCTGTCAATACCCCGTTCATTTTCCAATAGAGATCGATAACAAGTGCACAGCTCCAACATTCCTGGTTTATGGTGTGCAAAAACATTTTGAGAACATTTCAACCAGAACAAGCACCACAGTGGGGATAAAGCTTCTCTTACTTGTCAGAAACTTTGGAAATAAATATACTTTGAAGTAGTTTTGCCCACTCTTCTCGTTCCACCAGACACTTCAGTGGCACATTTTAGTTCAAGTAATGTTGCTTACAGAACATGAGCTGGCAGCTTGGTTGTGTCCCACACTGGAGAAACTTTTCCTGAATCCAGCTGGAGGTGAGCACAGCCACAGCCTGCAGAATCCCAGCCAGCTCTTCTCCTAGCGTGGTGTCCCCCGGACACTGATTTCTGTGGGATCTGTCACCCCTGGAGTGTGGCAGCTTTGCTCCTGAGCTTTATCACACAGCTCAGGATGGAGCCCTCGGTGCCAGGAGCTGCTCTGAGGTCTCTCACAGCTGCCAGTGGCTTTTTTTCCTTGGTGAGATTTTCCAGTTATTGGTCATAATTGAAACATCCCTGCCTAAGTGTGATGCTGGGGCTTGTTTTGTCAGGACCTGATGAGCTCATCACTAATTGTCCTGGAACATAAAATTTTATTACGGTGTCTCATGACCTATATATCACAGATTAACTGATGATTTGTCAGAACACATCATTCTCCCAAGCAGGAGAGAGACATTCTTCAGGGAATCCACCAAGCACGGAGGGAATGGGGGTTAAAATATTGCCATGAAATCGTGCGTGGAAAGGAGACATTTATAAAGCAGCAGCACAGGGGAGTAACCATTAGAAACACGATTTTATTCTAAGAGATTCAAGGCTGTGATAAAGTTGGAACTGTTAGGCCAGGGATATTCAGGTTGTACCTGGCTCTGTGAACAGGGAAAGGGACAGGGAGGATGCCTTGACCACCTCACCCTAGAGCCTGTCCCACAAGGGCTGAGGGTTTGTTTCTGGCCATAAAGGACATTGCTACTAAAAATTAAATCCTCCAGCTTCCTCCACATGGAGAGCACAGCACCTACAGCAACACAGCTCCCAAGGAAACAGAACATCACTGCCTGGGATGCCACTCCACCAAGGACAAGCAGCCTGGGAGGATGCTGAAAGCACAAATGAGCTCAGCAGAGTCCATTTGCAGGGAAATGTCCCAGCACGGGGAAAAACCAAGCGAGGACTCACAGGGAAAATATATTTGCTATAAGCAGAGTTCTCTCAAAATAGAAAGGCTTGTGAAGTTTTATAGGAAGCGTTAGCAGCTCGTTCAAACACACTTCACCACTCCAGTACTCAGCACGATGATAGGGAGTGTTTTTTCCTCATGATTTCTCCCTTGTTGCTGTAATAAATCAAATCTCTGCCAGGCTGCATTCCCCATGCTGGTAAAGCAGCACAAGCAAATAGCTCAGTTTCTGTAACTTATGGAGCCTATGTCCTATGTGACTTTTTAGGGAAAGAAAACCCAAACAAACCAAATCAAAAGAGCAGACCCCTGTCCTCCTCCCCTGGGGTTTTCTTGCTCTCTCCTGCCCTTGTAAAAATTAAAACCCTCCTGAGGAGCAGAGCAGAGCCTGTAGCCACCACTGCCCTTTCTGAGTCCTTTCCTCAGGACATTTCAAACTCCTTCTGACAAGGCTTTAGAGAGAAGCAGAAAAAGCAGATTTACATCCTGGGTTGTGCATTCACAAATCCAGGCACTGCTGGCTTCCTCCAGCTCTCTGTGCTGGTGGAAAAGCTTGGCTGGTTTTGGACATTGGAATATCCTCCAAATCAAAACTCCAGTTTAATTGATCAGCACCGTGGGGCAGGCAAACAAAGCTGCTCACTGTGCTCCACATATTGCACCTGAATGGATATTTATGCTGAGATATGAAAAAAAGGAAAGGACATGGCAAAAGAAGCCACTCCAGAATTGAAACCAGTTCACTGCTGGCATGAAAACCAGTGACAAAGCACTGTGGAAAAATACAAACCAGGAGCTGAGGAGAGGCTGCAAGCAAACCCTGACACCACCTGCGATCCCTACGGAACCCAGCACTCCGCCAGCTAAATGACATTTTGGAATTAATTACTGGATTCCAAATGACCACGAACAGTTGTCCTGTTTGTGAAGCAATGTGCATTTGGGTAAAGTGCTGATCTGGAAGATCAGGCTCTCCTATCTCTACAAAGGGAAAACATCCAACAGCTCAGGGTCTCCCAAGCAGAGCATGTTGTTGGGAGATAGGGAAGCAAGCCATGGCATCAACAAATCCTAGGTTAAGCTTCTCCCCTTGTTATTTATTATTTCTGTGATGTGCTCCTTCAGCACCAAGAGCCACTCTCCTCCCTCCAATGCCCTTGAGTCCAGGGAGAGCTGCTTCCACTTCCCAGCAGCAGCATTTCCTTAAGCACCGGGCAATTTGGGAGAGCAAGCTGCAGTCCAGGAGCAGCACAGCGCTGAGAGGGCCCTGTGGTTTTGGCTGCACTGCACAGCCAGCCAGGAGTTCAGCAGAAGGAATCCAAAAGCAGGATAAAGTCACAGCTAATCACACACCTTAGTGCTCCATATGAACTCACAGTTTAGCAACCACACCCTGTCCCATCAGCCCTGTCCCATCAGCTGGAACTGAAAACACAAAATTATCTTTTCTGTTACCTATTCCTCATTATGTCTCTCATTTAGATGACTTGAAGCTTTTCTCTCTCTTTTTTTTTTCCATTTCAATGTATTTCTGGTATTCTGGTATAAAAAAAGCACCTCTATGGAAACAGCAAGCAGCAATTTATAAAAATGACTTATGATTCTGAGTGTTTTATTTGACTACTATACTATCAAATCACAATGTGGCATTTAACGAACAGAAGATCTGAGTCAGACAGAAAACCATCCTCACAAGAGCACAAAACAAGGCAAGCATAGCTAATGCTGTAGTAGTAGAACTTTGGATATTTTAGGAGGAAAATCTAAGCAAAACCACCCCAGCAAAGCCCCAAACAAACCACCTTCCAGCCCTCTCAGGCAGCCCTTTCCACACAAGATAAATATCAGGCAGCTGATGATTCATTAGTCAAGGCAGTCTATTAAGGGCTAATAGAAATGAAAACAGATTTGAAACTGTCAAAAACACACAAAAGCTTTGACCATGTAAAAGCCAAATTTCAATGAGAATTCAGGAGACAAAATGGGCAGAGGATAACGTCTTTTTGTGAGAAAATATTGATTATTGTTCCAATCAAGGCAGAGTTTAGCACAGATTTGAAACTAAAAATCCTACATAAACAAGCAGCAAGGAGATAATTGGTTAGGCAAAAGATTCTGCATGCCCAGGTCCTGACAGCACTCAGCCTTTTTGGATGAAACATTAGAAACTGCACTAATTGAAATGGGGAAATTAAGAACAGTTAACTCCAAGAGAAGCTGGGTCTCCAGCAAACCAATGGCACTGCAAACACTTCTCCCAGTTCACATTCCCATCCATGGTAAAAATCCTTCCCTGGGAGGGTGGGCAGGCCCTGGCACAGGTACCCAGAGAAGCTGTGGCTGCTCCATCCTGGAAATGTTCAAAGCCAGGTTGGACAGGGCTTGGAGCAACCTGGGATACACAAGGGTGTCCCTGCCTGCAAAATCCATCAGGACACATAAAAACACCACCAGATCTCAACTACCAACCTTCAGCCTGACAATCTCAGAAGTGCCCTATGGACATGGTACACCAAATAACCACTGAAACCTTTCTAACCAGCCCCACTGGAAGTCCCAGGTTTTATTTGGCAGCTGGATAAAGCTCCTGCTTGGTCTCTGCTGCCCATTGTACAAAGATGTTCTACAGAATGAACTGGGTGCTGCAAAACCCAGTACATGATCAGTGAAGAAAAACAGCATGAAAACCACTTCTAAACATACATTTTGATTGTTACTCAAGCCACAACAACTGAGATGTACAGAGCAAGCAAAGCCCACCTCTCCTCCCCCTTTAGTGACCAGAGAGGCACCAGACAGAAATCCAATCAATATCTGGATATGAACTTCTCCACCAAGGTTTGTTTTTCTATAATCACTTCTTTTTCTGCTTGGGCAGCACATGGAGATCTTCTTGTCTCAGGTGCCATGAGAAAAGTGTGTGCTGGCAGGAGAAGGAGTGACAGGTTTGAGGAATAGTGGCACTGAAAAGGCAGGGGAGCACAAAAACTGCATGCTGACCATTCACATGGTGAAAGGAATGTGTTTCCCCACTATTCCCATTGCCTTTTTCCTGAAAATTCTCAGCAATGCTCTCAAGAGTTTATGGAGTAACTGGAAACAAACCCTAGAATAATGCAGCACCACACACAGCCCTGCTCAGGGCCCTTTTTATGCCAAACTGGGACCATTAATTACCAGGGCCCATCTCACTGGTACTTAGTCCCTATAAACACCAAAGGACTTTCAGAATCTAAGATATTTTTGTGGGCATGAATCCCACTACAAGTGTTTGTGTAACTCTTGGTGACAGAGTCTGAACTTGCATCACCCTGGCTCACACAGCAGCACAAGAAAGTCCTGCTTCCCTGCTGAACTGAGCCTGCTCTGGTACCAGCAGTGGGAGGGAGGCTGTGGATGCAGGGATGGGAATTGCCAAGGGAAGCCAGGCACGGTTAGATGCAACTCAAACAGCTAAAACAGGTCTAGGGAAGAAGGCTCAGGAGAGGAGGATATGCTGGGGAAAGTGCAAATAAGTAGAAGAAGTTACTAAAAAAAATCTACTACAGCAGGGATACACAGGATAAGCAAAGCCACCTTTGCATCTCCTTTAGGGGTCAGAGGCACCACATGGAAATCCAATCAATACCTCTGTAGGAGCTTCTCTACCCAAATCCCCGGTGGAAGACGAAGGCATGAGAGAAACGCCTTTTGCAATGGCTGGGACAGGAGGAGGCAGAGCTGCCAAGCCTGGGAAGCACTGGATAACCAAGGGAAAAGGCATGGGGCTGTCACTGGGCTCCTGGGGCTGCCACCGGCTCCTGGGCCTGTCACTGGCCCCTGGGGCTGTCACCGGCTCCTGGGGCTGTCACCGGGCCCCTGGGGCTGTCACTGGGCTCCTGGGGCTGTCACTGGCCCCTGGGGCTGTCACCGGCCCCTGGGGCTGCCACCAGGCTCCTGGGGCTGTCACCGGGCCCCTGGGGCTGTCACCGGGCCCCTGGGGCTGTCACCGGTCCCCTGGGGCTGTCACCGGCCCCTGGGGCTGTCACTGGCTCCTGGGGCTGTCACCGGCCCCTGGGGCTGTCACTGGGCCCCTGTGGCTTTCACCGGGCTCCTGGGGCTGTCACCGGCCCCTGGGGCTGTCACTGGGCTCCTGGGGCTATCACTGGCCCCTGGGGCTGTCACCGGGCTCCTGGGGCTGCCACCGGCTCCTGGGGCTGCCACCGGCTCCTGGAGCTGTCACCGGCCCCTGGGGCTGTCACCGGCCCCTGGGGCTGTCACCGGCCCCTGGGGCTGTCACTGGTCCCCTGGGGCTGTCACCGGCCCCTGGGGCTGTCACCGGCTCTGCGCAGCGCTGGCACCGCGCCCTCCCTCAATTCCCGGCCCCTCCCAGCGCTTCCCGGCCCTGCCCTTGCCAGTCCCTCGCTGACCCCACACCAGCCCCTCGCTGACCCCACACCAGCCCCTCGCTGACCCCACACCAGCCCCTCGCTGACCCCACTCCAGCCCCTCGCTGACCCCACACCAGCCCCTCGCTGACCCCACACCAGCCCCTCGCTCACCCCACTCCAGCCCCTCGCTGACCCCACACCAGCCCCTCGCTCACCCCACTCCAGCCCCTCGCTGACCCCACACCAGCCCCTCGCTCACCCCACACCAGCCCCTCGCTGACCCCACTCCAGCCCCTCGCTCACCCCACTCCAGCCACCCCCTGCTCTCTCTGTGCCCAATGCAGAGCCCAGCTGAAGTTCCCCATCCTCCCGATAAGGCACTGAAGTACCCCAGATAAAGCCTCTCACGTGCTGACAAGCCTTAAACTGACACCCCCAGAGGTGAGGGAAGGTGTTCCACGTGCTCAGGTGTTGTTCTGAAGGGATAAATGTAAGAAAACAACCTCAAAGGGGCTGTTCTGACAGTTCTGCAGGTGCAAGACACTGACCTGAGCCAGCTTTTATTCCTGGGGCTGGGATGGACTCTGTATCATGGGGTATTTGTTGTTGACTCCTGTAGATAATTTTTAATGACATGCTGCCTTAATGGAAATGTAAGTTTACAGAAGGAAAAAGTGATTTCTTACAGGAAGGTTTCATTGAAGTTTGTTTCTGAAAAAGGTGGAGTCTTTCCTGAAATCAAAGAGAAACTCTGGACTGATCTATGGAGCAGCATTCCAATCTCTCCCCACCACAGGCACACCACCATGAGTTCCCAACTGTGGAAGGTAAAACAAGATTCATTTATTATTTGCTTACCCAGAGGATTTCACTGCCTTAAGCCCCTGTGCTAATGGGCTTTTATATCCTCTTGTGATCAAGAATGTGAAATACTTCCCTACAAGGCAAACCAGCTTTAATTCTCAAAAGGGTGACCCTGTTTAGAACTACCCAAAGAATTTTTAAAAGGCCTAAAAATCAAAAAATCACAAAGCAGGACAACAAGCAAGGCAAAAATCTTCAGTGGGAAGATGTTTCTCCCTACAGTGATGCACTCTCCATCTTTCTGTGCTCCTCACAAGACACTTGTCCCTGCAGAACTTGTTCACTTCCACATCCCTGCACCTCTTTTCCTAAACGTGGAAATGACTTTTCATCTACAATCACTGGGAGTTTTTCTCAGCTTCAGCAGTGTAATTTTCCTCCTCCAAAAAGCCTCACACCAGCTACTGCATCATCTACTTCACGTTAATCATCACAGCTGGTAATGGACTGTAATACCACGCACACACTCATTTCTTTATACATCCATCAATAAAAATGGTATTTTTGCATGTTTTATATAGATGTACGCAGACAAACATATTGTAATAAGAGTTGCTGTTACAAAAATCATGGAAATATCTGTTCACTGTTAAAAAATACGTTTGTTGCTGGTTTTAACAGGAAAATTTCACCTTCTCAGAGAGCACACTTTTCCTGGTGCTCTCTGAGCAGTGAATCAGGAGAAATTAGGTATAAATTTTATAGTACCTTTCCAAAAGTGAGCATAAGAGGGGATAAGTGCCACTCACTGCCCATTCACTTCTGCCTTTACCGCAAATTCAAGCTGCATTCTGCAGGCTGTATGGGTTTTATGAGGGCAAATGCCCACTCCAGGCAGACATTCCCGTGCGAGTGACTCATGTGGCTGTGGTTTATTCCGTGCTGGAAGCGCTGCAATTAGCACCAGCCCTCCCTCCCCGCTCCCGGGGCTTCAGGGGAGGAAGGAGGATCCAAGCCCGGGGCTGCTCCAGCTCTCGGATGAGCCTTCCAGGTCCTAAAACCAGAACAATGCAGAGGCCCTGCTTTCATCTCCGCACGCTCACAGTTATTTGCTCCTCACCGCAGGGAACCGGAATTCCACCACAATTTGTTTTTCACTCTCTCAATTCTCTCCCTGGCTTCTCTCTGGCCAGAAAGTGGCACTCATGTGACCCATCCCCACTACCTGTTTGCCAGGATATTGTCTCAGCAGGCATTCCCCATCCCTGAGTCAGGAGCTAAAATAGTAAGGTTTCATGTTTTAAGCAAGTGGTTCGGGAGCATAAAGCAAACAGACACTTGGGGAATTTTAACTGCTTTGTGACTGAGCCTTCTGAGTAAATTTATGACCTCCAGTTTTTCCACGCCAACTGGGAGATCCAGATTCCTTTTAGGGTTTGGGGTGCTTTTATTAAGGAGAGGGAGGTTCTCACATATTCCTGTGATTCTGGAAATTAGGTCTACCAAAAGCATTCTCAGTTACAGAGAGGCTGTAAAATTTAAAAAGCTGTAAAATTGTATTATCATAAACTGCTTAAGAGAGTATTAAGGAATCTGGAAATTACTTCTTCATCCCAATCCCTCCAAGTGGACATCTAAAGACCAAGCTCCTCTCATCTATAAACACGATTCTTCCAGCACAAATCCTAACCCAGATGTTTGGGCAACAGGTAAGTCTCTGCTGCCATTAAAGCTGCTTTTCCCAAAAAACATTTTTGGGAGTTTACTGACATATGAACTAAACCACAAGAAATTCCACCTCAACATGAGAGAGAGCTTCTCTCCATAGAGGATGGCCAAGAACTGAACTCTGTCCAGGGAGGGTGTGGGGTCTCTTTCTCCAGAGACATTCCAGACCCACCTGGATGCATTCTTCTGTCACCAGCTCCAGGTGACCCTGCCTTGGCAGGGGGTTGGACTGGGTGATCTCCAGAGGTCCCTTCCAATCCCCTGGGATTCTGGGAATGCATGGAGTTGAGCAGCTCAGAAGCATCTTTAAATCCACCACACATTTACCTGCATTCTCTGAGAACCTTTATAAAAGTAACACTTCTGTTCTACACCAACCACTATCCAGCAACTCAAGTTTTCTCTTAAGCTCTTTTCTCTTTGCACTTTTAAGTTGTCTTCTTAAGAGCACAGTTAGACTTTGCTGAAAGACATTAAACCAGCACAAGACAGACTCAGGATGGAGAACAGTTCCCAAGGACTCACACTTTGCCTGGTTTACAGAAACATCCAGTTGGATCCCAAAACACATCCCTGAAGGAACCAACACACTCATCTGCACTTGGCCTGGCAGCTTGTGAGCAGCAGTGAGAGAGAACCCAAAGGAAAAGTTAACACACGCATACCAAAAGGGCAGGAATTTCTAAATTGACCCAAAAGCATTTCCTCATCCCTCGAAGTGTCCAAGGCCAGGCTGGACAGGGCTTGGAGCAACCTGGGATAGGGGAAGGTCTCCCTGCCCGTGAGATGAGCTTTAAACCCTTCCAACCCAAACCATTCCAGGCTTCTAAGCAACACAGCTTTGAAATAATTCAAATACCCAGTTCGGATGGATTCCAATATACAGTATTTCCTCTCAACATGGTGCACTGCATTAATGTCAATTTTGCACAGTTGTTGTTCCTCTCTCCCTGAAATAAAGGGATGCTACAGCAAGTGAGGCAACGCTTAAGAGGGATCGCACTTCCAGACCAACACTGACACAGGCAGGAAAAAATTCCTCATCCGAAGCCCTCCAGGACCCATCCATTCTCCCGAGGACACCACATCATACCATACATACGTCTGCATTGACGTACACTCTATATTATGTTGTTATCTGTGTATTTTACGAGCTGTCCACAACGCCTTATGTAACGGATCCCTGTTTAATATGGAACGGCGTGTCCACCGCCGCGGCAAGCCCGGCCATTCTCCCGGGTGGCGAAAAACACCCACGGGGACACCGGTGGGGAACGCTCCTAAGCCGAGGAGTCTGAGCACGGCACCGCGGGCTCTGTGCTGCCGGAGAACCATTTTGCGAGGGATGCCGGGGAGGGATAATTCCCTAGGGAACCGCAGCAGCCCGTCCCGACATCTCTGGGGCAGCGCAGGGTCACCCCCCGGTGCCTCGCCCGCAGCACAGACACGCAGCCCGCCCGTGCGGCTCTCCGCGCCCCCCGCCCCGCTCCCACGGCACTCACCGCCTCCGAGTCTTCAAACCCATGCAGGTACAAGTTGTCGTACATGGAGAGCCGGTGCGGGGGCCGGTGCGGGGCCGGAGGGCCGGGGAGCGCGGCGGCGGAGCGCGGTGAGGCGGCGGGGCCGAGCTCCCTGAGCGCTGCGGCGGCGCCGCCTCCCCCCCCCGCCCGCCCCGCTGCTTCCCGCCCGCCGCGCCGCCGCCTCCCATTGGCTGAGCCGCTCCGCCGCCTGCCACGCCATTGGCTGGCACGCGCCGCCGTCGCCACGCGATTGGCTGAGACGCGCCGGCCGCGAGCAGCGCTGCGCGCGGGCGCCGCCTCACGGCGCCTCACGGGCTGATGGCGGCGGCCAAAACGGCGGCGGTTCCTTGCTTATTTATAATAAAAGTGGTTTACAGTAAAACAATACCGTATAGTCTAGAGAAGACAGAGGTGAGATCTCATTAATGCACATAAATATCTCCAAGATATGCTGGTGCCAAGCTCCGTTCAGTTGTGTCAGTGACAGGTTGAAGAGCAATAAAATAAAATAAAACCCAATTCCAGCTCAACATGACAAAAAACATCTTCCCATGAGGGAGAAAGAGCACTGGAACTGCTGCCCAGAGTCATTCCAAACACCTGGACACATTCCTGTGTCACCTGCTCCAGGTAACACTGGCTGGACTGGATGGTCTCCAGAGATCCCTTCCAGCCCAATTCTGTGATTTATTTACAATAAAATACTGCCTTTCTTCTTCAAGAAGAAATCTTCTTCAAGATTCCAGAGAACAGCGGGTGGTTTCCAAGGTAAATCATGCATCCACCCCCAACAATATTTTGAAACAATTAAACCCTGAAGACACTAAGACTAAACACTAAGAATTAACATAACACACACAATATCTGGAAACAAGAAAACCAAATCCTAAACACCAAGAATTAGAAGAAAAGAAGTTTGAACCTGATTTACAACTAAATTAAAAACCAAAACCTCTAAACAGGTTCCTCCTGGAGCTCTACAAATTAAACTTCTGGTGTAACACTACGTGATTAAAAAGTCAATAAATAATTAAACACTAATGACAGAACTAATTTACAATTTACTTCCTATCCTTATTAAAACAATTATTTAAAATCTCATCTTCAGCAACACTGCAGTTTCCCACACGCTTCCTATTTGTGTTTTCCATTTGCTTCATCCACTTTTCCTTCCAAAAGCTTCCTGCAGTTCTGCAAAGTTCCCACAAATCCCGTGGGAAGTGTCCAACAGACACCTGAGGCAAAGCCAAAGGTGTTATTCTTGTGAATATTCCCATATTCACAGTTTCTTACAAATTCAACTGAAGATTCCCCAAAGTTATGCTAAGTCTTATTCCCAATTTATTAGTTCTCATGGAGGAGAATCTCAGCTTTTAAGACAATTTTTAAAATGTTCATAAAACTCCTAATCCAGGAGTTAATTTTTGCAGCCTGTTCTACAGAGTTCTTGAAGACCTGTGATGTTCCAGATTGAAAGAATCAACTACAAGAATCAGAGGTCAACTCAAAATTAAATTTAAAAAAAAAAAGGCTGTGAAATCACGAGATGAAGGAAAAAAAGTGAACTTCACACAGATTTGTAATAAAACAACTTAATTCAGAAGTCAGGGGAATCACTATTTGATTTCCAGTCCTTATATTTCACACTGTCCTTTTAAGAGACAGAGGTTATTAAAAATATATATTTAATGACTCAACTCAAAAGGCTCCTAAATGATGCTATAAAAATAGAAACCCCTGTAATACAGAGGAATTCTAAATCAAAGGCTGTTTTGAATATTAGGAGGTAATTTATCCGAGAAACACACACTGAGGTGAGGGAGGCAGACACCCAGCTCTTTTAAGTTGTCTGGGAAGTAATATATAAACATATTAAATAATATATAAAAATAGAAATATAATAAATATGCTGAGGGAACGGGGGGCTGAATGGAGCTGATATTATCCAGCAGGGAATTCCACTGTTCAGGCCACTGGCCAACACTACAGGAATGTGAAATGAGCCTTGTTAAAGTCTAGCCTTTAAAAAATGGCATTTTTTGAATGACTTCAGTTGCTGCATTATTCATTTTTTTTAATAGCATTCATTGATGATGTTAATCAGAGCCCACAACTCCACGTTTCCAAGGGCACGGGAGATTTTGAAGGAGATGTAAAGAGAGATCACGAGTCATCCAAAACTTTTAATGCCCAACAAGTCACTGAGGATATAAAATATCTTCAGGTTGGAGGTGGGGGAAAGAGAAGGAAGTCAAAACACTTTGAGTATCCACAGCCCTCCAAAATGCTTGGCTTCCTCCAAATCCTCTGCTGCCATTAGGGATTATTCACATCCTCTTTATTTTTAATTAGAGTACAAAGGAAATCTCTGTGAGACGTGTATCCATCTATCCCAAAATATCCATTATTTAGTCAGTCCAAATGTGGGAACACTGGGGGTTTTTTCTGAGGGCGTGAATACAGAACCAGATAAAATTTTATTTCCAGCCCGATCTAATGATTCCTCAATCAAATGACAGCACTTGTGTGGTTCTTTCAGGAGCTGGAGCAATGAACTATTTGCATAAACACACTGAAGTGCTGCTGGAATAAATAAATGCGCAGGATCCAGATTGCCAAGGCGAGGGAACGCCTCGGCACCGCACTGCGCCAAGCCGGGATGGGAGTCAGCAACTTCTCCCTTCTCCCGACTTCAACAAATTCCACTTCCACCTGGGATTTCACCACGTGGAGCAGCAGCGCTGCCTCCTTTCCTGCTGCTGTGGGGGAGAGACAGGAGCATTAAGCCTGAAGCAGCAAAACCCCAACACCAACATAGCCAAGTCCTTTATGGCCTCTCCCTGCTCTCACATCAGGTCCTGGATTCCTGACTTTACTTAGGAATAATGAGGCAAAACTCTCCTAAAAGGCAAGGGCACATTAACGAGGAGCATTAATGGTTGCATTAAGAGCAGGCTTGGATATGGATCCACTCCTTCCAGCACTCAGAGGGCTCCCAAACCCACAGTCTCCATCAGCATCCTCCCCATGGAACACAAACTTTGGGTTCCATCTTCCCCCGCCTGGATCCTGAGGCCTGCTGAAGAAAATTGCTGTCCCCTATGGAAAGCTGCTCTTGTTGACCTCAGCAGGGCTGGATTTCATGAATAGAAAGGGAAAGGACTGTCAGTAATCTCCAGCAATCTCCAGCAATCCATCCATGGGAAGGAGGCCAGTTCCTCACTCCCCTAAATTACTTGGCACAGCCCCACTCCTTGCCCCTTCTCCCTCTAAAGCAATTTCTGTGCCTCTCTCCCCTCCTCCTCTGTTTTGTAATAGAGATTAGGTAAGAATCTGGTGCAGTGACAGCAGCTTCTGCCTTGGGTGGAGGCATGGCCAGGAGAACCTCCTGAGATCCCCTCCAACCCTGTTTTCCAGCAGAATGGGATGGTGTTTGTGGGACTTGGAAGTCCTTGAAGCCACCAGAGGAACAGGGATTTATTTCTGTCTCAAAACAAAGGAGGATTGTGCTGTTTGGGATATATCCTGGCACTGAGGATTTTGGTGAATTTTCAGGTTTTATTCAAACAGACTGGGTGGACGGCAGTGCTTTAATCCTTGGAATTTCAAGTAATAAATTAGTCTGGTCTAATTTGACAGTTCTTCTGGAGGAAGCGAGGTGCCACCTATCCTAAAACACATTTATCTGACACTGTTATGTAAAGGCTGCTATAATTAAAGAGTGTGAAGGCTCGGTTGTCACTTCCTCTGGGTTGGAAGCACCTCCAGTGAGAGGTAACTGGGCTACATTTGTAGGTACCCTCTATATTTACCGAGCTGTGAAATGCCTCTTCCCCACAGGAGATCTGCAGGAAGCTGAGCTGCAGGGGGACCAGGGCCTTCCATCCAGAGGGGTTTTCATCGGGAAGGGTGGATGATCCCCAGCTCCTGAGGCAGGCACGGATGTGCTCCATGGGTTTAACAACTCCAGCCTGCTCCACTTGTGCACAGGATTGAGCGGAACAAATCCCAAATCACCTCAGGAACTGTGCAAGAACAGCCCTGTGTGAGCACAGGGATCTCCCTGGAAGATGTGGAGCTTGGAATGAAGGATCTACACGGATCCATGGGCAATCACAGGGATATCCACAGACACTGAGCACAGGGATCTCCCTGGAAGATGTGGAGCTTGGAATGAAGGATCTACACGGATCCATGGGCAATCACAGGGATATCCACAGACACTGAGCACAGAGATCTCCCTGGAAGATGTGGAGCTTGGAATGAAGGATCTACACGGATCCATGGGCAATCACAGGGATATCCACAGACACTGAGCACAGAGATCTCCCTCCAGCAGCTCCCAGTGTCCACCAGGCTGCTGAGAAGGTCCAAAACATTGAGTCACACCCCAGGCACCACCCCAAAAAGCCAGGAAGGATCTGTGGCTGGAATTATGTCAGATTTCCTTGCTGGAACGGAGATGAGGGGTTCTGTTTTTAGGGAAGATCCGCATTTTTATCTGCCATGCCAAAACCCATCTGGGCCAAAGGATTAAGCACTTGTTTTATTCCTTATTTTAAGCTACTCCGCTTTCCTTATGAATGTTAATCAATCTCCTTAGCTGCCATAAGTGCTGATACCGAGTTTCTGTGCAACACTTTAGCCTGCAACTGTTGGAATGATGGGAAACACTCTCTAAAAGCCAATTACAAACTTTATGGGAAGCTGCTGCTGTTTTACCCAAGCAGGGAGAGGCACCAGTGCATCCTGGAAACCCCATCAATACTGGCATACACCCAGCAGGGCTGCAATCACCCTCTGGGATTGGGAACAGCAAAGCTGCAGGGAGAAGGAGCACTGGAAGCATTCTGGGAATGCCAGGACATCCCATTACTGAAGATCTAATCTTTACAGAGCAATGAACTGAAAGATCTTCCAGTCTCAGAATAGACAAACAGCCCAGAAAGCTCCTGGTCGGTGTTAATTTCCCAGATGTGTTTAAATATTTGCAGTTTTATCAGTGAGCACTCATGAAAAGGTTGCTTGGAATGTATTTTTGATAAATTACGATTATCATGTAAGAGTTCTTTAGAGAAAACAAAGCTCTGAGTGAGCAAAAAGACAACCCTGCAAGCTAAAATGAAATTCCAGCTTCTGTAAAATACAAGATCTCATGGAGATATTTTTTCTTTAGCTAAACTAGTAAAACTACACATTTTATTTTGTTTTTATGTTCAAGGAGTAGGGCAAAGAGTGTCTTTAGAAGAGTCAGACACAGAGCTTTTAAATCCCAGTGCTAAGGGAACTGGATGAAGGATTTGCTGTTCTTGTTAAGAGGTTAAAAGAATAAATAAACAAATAGATAAATAAATAAATTAAAACTAGGCAGACACAGCTCAACTTCATCTCCAGTCTGCTGCTTTCCCTTGGGATTTTACAGGGATGCTTTGATGAGGCTGCTGATTTTATTGCCTTTCCCTCTGCTTTATAATCCAATTACCATAGGCTGCAACACAGCACTTGGAATTTCATGGCAGGGGACAAGAAGAAACTCCTCAGTTCCCTGCAGTAGATTTCCATGACTCCTGTCCAAGTGCAGAAACTGATCCAGAAACAACAGATCAATGAAGGAGGAACCACTTGTCCAACCTGATTTCTTGAAATATTTAGCCAGAGCACTTGGGGAGCTGAGTCGAGAAGAACAAATATTCATGGCTTTAGCTCTGCATATTTAAGTGAGTTGTGTTCCTTCCTGTAAAGTCTCTGGGAGAGACCTCTCCTTATGTACCTGCTGAAAGGATGACTCTGGGATGTTCTCACCATCCAGGAGCAGAACACACAATCTGTGGAAAAATCTTGAAAATGATGACTCCTCATCTTCCTGAGGGACTGCCCTGGAACACTTTAAAAACTCATTTCTGTATTTTTAATATTTCTCCATTGGAGAGGTTCATTCCCTTCCCCTGGCAGCTCTTGAAGGAAGCATTTCCAGGAGGAGGATTCAGCGAGGTGGGATGGCTCCAAACAGACACCCAGATGCCAAAAATCCCCCCCTGTTCCTCCCTTTGCTCTCCCTGCAGGGACACCTGGAGCCAGGTGTGCTCCAGGGAACAGGACAGGAATTCTGGGAGGGAATCAGGGATGAACAGAGCCATCCCTGCTCCAGGGACAGCAGTGACTTGGGACAGGACAGGAATTCCAGGAGGGAATCAGGGATGAACAGAGCCATCCCTGCCCCAGGGACAGCACAGGAATTCCAGAGGGAATCAGGGATGAACAGAGCCATCCCTGCCCCAGGGACAGCACAGGAATTCCAGGAGGGAATCAGGGATGAACGGAGCCATCCCTGCTCCAGGGACAGCAGTGACTTGGGACAGGACAGGAATTCCGGGAGGGAATCAGGGATGAACAGAGCCATCCCTGCCCCAGGGACAGCAGTGACTTGGGACAGGACAGGAATTCCGGAGGGAATCAGGGATGAACAGAGCCATCCCTGCCCCAGGGACAGCAGTGACTTGGGACAGGACAGGAATTCCAGGAGGGAATCAGGGATGAACGGAGCCATCCCTGCTCTGCTCAGGGTGAGAAACACCTGCAATTCTCACCTCAGCCAGCAGCTCTGTGTGAGCCCTTTGACAAACCCCAGGTGCTCAGGAAGGACTGAAAATACCTGAAATTACCTTACAGAGGAGGAAAATACAATTCCAGAACTCCCTGCAGCAGCAGAGCCCATCCTTGTGCTGCAGATTGAAAAGCCACGTGGAACTCATAGAATCCCAAATCCCAGAATTCCAGAATGGTTTGGGTTGGAAGGGACCTTAAAGCTCATCTCATTCCACACCTTCCAAGCTGCTCCAAGCCCCAGAAACTTGATTCACTCAGGTAATTTCTGATGCTCTGAACACTTATAAAATGTTAATATTTTTCCCTCTGACTCTTCTGTACATGTTCAGACCTCCTTTTTCCCTAATCTTTCAAACCCTGCGTTAAAAAAAAGAACAGAATCATTAGTTTATTCCAGTCTTTTACAGCATCCCTACAGAGATTACTTAAAAACCTCCAAAATCTAAATAAACTGCTGAAAGTTCTGTCCTAGATCTAAAACTGCCTATGAGACAGGAAGCAAAAATTAGAAATAAATAGGAAAGCATTAATATTCAGTGTCTAATATTTTCTCTGCCCCCCCAAAAGTTGGGGGACTTTTATTTCCATTATATTTCACGTGAGAATTGGAGCTCACTTGAGAGCAAAAAATGAAAAAAATTCAGCCTGAGCAGCTCAGCCTGACAGAGTTACAAGCAGAAAACAGAAAATTCTAATTGGGAGTGTGGAGAATAATAACTAATGGCAGCTCTGCCATCCCTGCCTATAATCATGATGAGCAATAGAGGAGCAGATCAGAACCTCATGTTCTCAGCATTTAATTCAGTGTCCAGATGAGGGAGCACGGAATTAAAAGGTGATAGAACTCAAAATTCATAAAAGGACGTATTTATCCCAAATGGAGAACAAGCCCAGGCTCTGTTAGAAGGATGAACTTGGAAGCTTATCCTTAAAAAAAAGATTGGACATGAACTGGAATATTACACATGTTGTGCTTTGCAAAATTCAGGGATAAAGGTAAAGCTTTGACTTCAGCCTTGATCCCTTGGCAGGAACAGATTTAGGAAGGGACCTAAAGTTGACTTTTTTTTTCTATCTGTGTTTTCCACTGCATTTTATTCTGCTGTGATGGGCAGAAGAACAGCTTAAACACTGAATTCTGGTAGTTACTACTTTGTCCAACACCCTGTACAGCCAAAGGAAATCCAAACTTTTTGGGCTAGGTCAGAAACTGAGAAGCAGAATTTTCAGATGCATTGATGCAGTGATGAAAAATTGGGTTTGTTCCAGTTCAGGCTAGAAATAAAATGGTTCATTATTGCAATTAAACATGATATTAATGTAAAAGACATCAAATGTCTTAGTAGGGAATCTTGCTGCCACCTCTTGGTTCAGCAGGATGAAAATAGCAGGGTAAGATGAAGCAGAGAGCTGCAGGTGGAGCTTTCCTGGATGTTTTCTCCAGGCAGAAATTTGGCTCTTGGAATGGGTTTAGGATGGCTTTCCAAAGCCAGCTGGGAATGGGATACTCTGAAATCACTTCTGTTGATCCTGAGTGAAGGAAAATGGCTGGACATGGAGGGAATTTGGAGGGAAAAAAAGCCATAATTTGACTTTGCTGTTCAAATTCTCCTCAGAGCTGCATCAATGGACACAACAAAGGTTCCTGAAGGTCAAATTCCCAACAGCTGGAATTCCACCCAGGCACCCTCAGTGTCCCTTTCTCCCCATCCATGTCCCACTGGGCCTGTTTTTACCTGGCCAGCAGGGACCAGGATGTGAACAGCCTCCAAGGCTCCTCATGGCCTGGCAAAGTCAGGAATGCCCCACCCCAAACCTTCCCTGTCCTGCACCCAGCCAAGCCCACTGGCCTTTCTTGCCTCACTTCAGAGTGAGTTCCTCAGAAAACATTTCCAGTGGGAGATTTGGAGCCTTTGGTTCTGCTCCTCTCCAGCTGCTGCTGTCAGATTTTGTTTATCACAGGTGACAGGGGAGGGACCCCCATCCCACCCTGCTCTGCTCTTTCACCCCCTTTGATGCCTTAAATTTGAGTTTTCCTGTATTTGAGGCTCTGTGGTGCCCAGGGTGCAGCTCTGAGCTCACAGTCAGGGTCACTCAGCTCTCTGCACACAGCAGGGACACAAAACAAATCCTTGTCCTGCTGCACACCAAGGACAACTTTCAGCCCAACAGCACAAACAAGGGTGGCTGGAGGGAGGAACAAGAAGGATGGGAGCTCACAGCCTGGAGCTGGGATTGGACAATTCAACCCCAAGGTGCAAATGGAGCAAAACTGATCAAAGTGTGAGACCTCGTCACCAGTCAGACATTTTGTGCCCATTTTGTGTCCATTTTGTGACCATTTTGTGTCCATTTTGTGTCCATTTTGTGACCTTTTTGTGTCCATTTTTTGTCCATTTTTTGTCCATTTTGTGCCCATTTTGGGTCCATTTTTTGTCCATTTTGTGTCCATTTTGTGCCCATTTTGTGACACTTTGGGTCCACCTTGGGTGCAGCCCTGGCCAGGCCCTGTCCTGCCCAAGGTGTGCCCTAAAGCCCTTTCAATAAATCCCTGCTTTATTCTCTGCTCTGTCCAGTCTCTATTCCAGCTCACCCTTCCCAAGGCATCACCTTCCCAAGGATCCAGAACCTCTCTCAAACACCAGCTGAGCTCCTTTTGCTTCCCTGGATCCCATCCCAGCCCGGGGATCCAGCCTGGATCCGGGTGGGATGGAAGGAGGAAGGGCAGCAGAGGGAAGTCCCAGGGAAGGCTGCAGCTCTTACCCCAACCCCAAACCTCACCCAGCAGTCACCAAAAACTGCAAGAATGACTGAAATTCCACAGCCACACATGGAATGTGCTACAACAAAATGAAGTAGGCAAAGTCCACTGTGGAAAACCCATGAATAGCCCTGATATTACCTAAAGGGAAAGTGTGGAAGGGCCAAATTCTCTTACTCAGAGGTGGAGAGACCCCACAAAGGGTGGAAGGTCCTTCAAGCTGGACCCACACACTCCCAGAGCCAGAGGATTTAACCCCAGTTCAGCACAGCAGCTTTACAGACTTTGTCATGGGGGAAAAAATAAAAATAAAAGCATTTTTATTAAACATCTTCAATACTTTTCCTAGGAGCAGGAAGCAGGCATGAAGGATTTAACAGGTTCTTTTGTCCCTGGACTCATTCCTGCCCACACACTTGTGTGCCCACTCTCCCCACGGATTTGGAGAGCCCTGGATTCCTCCTCACGCAGATAATTTGGGTTTATTCATTTCTGCAGAGCCCACCTAAACCTTGGGGGTGTGAGTGGGTGGGAAGGGCAGAGGTGACAAAGGCACGGGGCTGAATTCTGCTCAGAACTGGGAATTTCCAGCTCTAAAGGTGAAGCTTGACAGGGCTGATACATCCAGGAAAACATTTTCTTAAAATACCCAATGTCTCTAATCGAAACCAGGCTCTTAAATGCCTTTATCTTAAATGAGCAGGTATGAGGGGATAATGAGAATATTCCTTCTGCTGCAGACAATTCCTCCTCTCCCTGCTGGGCACTGACAGACAATAGCTCCAAAATTCCTCCCCAACATCCATAATGCAGATTAAACTTCAGCTTTAGGAATTAGAGGAGCCATTTCCAGACAAAGCTGTTGTGTTGCAAGACTCACGGGCATATTTTGCCCACCACAAAAAAACCCGCAGTGAATAACCCAAAAAGCAATGTCTGATTCCAGAATCCTCCTCACAGGTAATTTCCAGCATGGCCAATCAATTCATAAATCCCAAAAATAGATTTAATGAATGGAATAAGCACGTTATGGCCATTTGTGGCACAGGAATGCTTCACACACGGTGTCATTTTCTTGTTTCAAACTGGTTGAAGTCCAACACCTAAAAGAAGTGCCAATTAATGGAGGTGCATTAATTAGCAGCTCTGGAGACCTGGACTCTGATTTCCAGCACTCCTGAGCAGACACATGGGCAAGACAAACAGGTTGGTGAGCCCAGGCTATATTTGGGCCAGTAACCCAAAAAATGAACCCAAAAAATGACAAGCTGTGGTCTGGGTGAGAACACGAAACTGCCAATGTGTTTCTGCTCTTACAGAGCACCACAAATCACACAAAATCAGCTCCCAGGAGGAGGAAACGGCACAAAAGTGGGAGAATCAGTCCTGTGCTGCCCTGTCCAAGGGAGGAAAGGATTCCAAGAATCTCCTCAGCCAGGAGCACCACACGGGTTGGGTGAAGTGAAGGCAAAGCAGCCTCCACAGCAGCACTTTGGGCACAGGGAAATCACCCCTGAACTCCAGCTCCAGTTCTGCATCGAGTCTTGGAGATGTGATAAAAAAGGGAATTACCAAACACAAAATACCACAGCTGCATTTCAACCTCCCTGAGCATTCCCAGAAAACCTGGGGGCTCCCCATCCTTGGAAGTGTCCCAGGCCAGTTGGACATTGGAGCTTGGAGCAGCCTGGGATGGTGGGAGGTGTCCCTGCCCATGGAATGGGTGGATTGGGATGACATTTAAGGTCCCTTCCAACCAAAACATCCTGGGATCCTGGGATTCTACAAACTTACATTTAAGACAAGAGAGCATCGTGGTTTTCCTTACCTAGGCTAAAAAATCAGGAACTCCTGGAAGCAGCATTCCTTGTTCCTCCAACTCATCTCTCCTGGGATGGGATGGGATGGAATGGGATGGGATCAATGGGATGGGACGGGATCAGTGGGATGGGATGGGATCCATGGGATGGGATGGGATGGGATCAATGGGATGGGATCCATGGGATGGGATCCATGGGATGGGATCCATGGGATGGGATCCATGGGATGGGATGGGATCAGTGGGATGGGATGGGATCCATGGGATGGGATGGGATCCATGGGATGGGATGGGATGGGATCCATGGGATGGGATGGGATCCATGGGATGGGATCCATGGGATGGGATCCATGGGATGGGATGGGATCAATGGGATGGGATGGGATCAGTGGGATGGGATGGGATCAATGGGATGGGATCCATGGGATGGGATCCATGGGATGGGCTTTAAGTCCTTTCCATCCCAAACTGTTCTGGGAATTCTGGGATTCTCAGGCACTGGGATTGCTGGGTGTCTGTGCAGTGATCCCGTGGGTCCCTCCCCACTCTGGATATTCCATGATTCCCTGCCTGCCTCTCCACCAGCAGCTTCTGCCTCATTCCCTGCTGGCTGTGCACAGGACTCATTATCTCAATCAGGAATGGTTGGACAATCCCAGAGCTCTTTTCCAAACTTGTGTGATTCCATGGAAAGCCAGCGAGGCATTCTCAGGACTCCCTTGCTCTGCAGCTCCCCCCGGAATGACTCAGAGCACAAAGCTCAAATTTATCCACCAGTGATGTGCAAAATGTGCACAGGATGAGAAAGTCTTTGAGCTTTAGCACGAGGGTAACGCTGAATGTTTTCCTCAACACTTCCATTTCTGGACACAGAGGAACAGCACAAATCCATCAGTCCCAGCTTTGATTTGGAAGCTTCTCCAGCACAACTGGGGAAAACAAAATTCTCTTTGATTTCAATAAAATCACAGTTACAAAACATTTAAAACTGAATATACAGAAAGTGGCTCCAAACCAGCTGGTTTGGGAACAACTGAGGTCAGCTTTTACTCCTGAGAGCTGGAACATGTCCAGGGAAGGGAATGGAGCTGGGAAAGGGCTGGAGAATTCCTGAGGGAGCTGGGAAGGGGCTGGAGAATTCCTGAGGGAGCTGGAAAGGGGCTCAGCCTGGAGAAAAGGAAAATCCAGAAGGGAAAAGCTCTGCATCAAATCCTCCCTCAGACTTCTCTCACTTTTTTTGCCCCTCACATTTTCTCCCACTTTTTGATTTTCCCCTCACAGCAAGGGAGACCCTGAGGGGCTGGAGCATGGCCGGGGAAGGGACTGGAGAGCTGGGAAGGGGCTGGAGAATTCCTGAGGGAGCTGGGAAGGGGCTGGAGAATTCCTGAGGGAGCTGGGAAGGGGCTGGAGAATTCCTGAGGGAGCTGGGAAGGGGCTGGAGAATTCCAGAGGGAGCTGGGATGGAGCTGGAGAATTCCTGAGGGAGCTGGGAAGGGGCTGGAGAATTCCTGAGGGAGCTGGGAAGGGGCTGGAGAATTCCTGAGGGAGCTGGGATGGAGCTGGAGAATTCCTGAGGGAGCTGGGAAGGGGCTGGAGAATTCCTGAGGGAGCTGGGAAGGGGCTGGAGAATTCCTGAGGGAGCTGGGAAGGGGCTGGAGAATTCCTGAGGGAGCTGGGAAGGGGCTGGAGAATTCCTGAGGGAGCTGGGAAGGGGCTCAGCCTGGAGAAAAGGAGGATCCCCAGGGATCTTTTCCCTCTCTGCAATTCCCTGCCAGGAGGGCACAGCCGGGGGGGATTTGGGCTCTGCTCCCAGGGCACAGGGACAGGAGGAGAGGGAACGGCCTCAGGCTGGGCCAGGGGAGCTCAGGGGGGATTTTGGGACAATTCCATCAGGAAAAGGTGGAATCCCCATCCCTGCAGGGATGTCACAGCCCTGTGGATGTGACACTGGGGACACGGGGCACTGGTGGCCTTGGCACTGCTGGGAATGATTGGACTCCATGCTCTCAGAGAACTTTTCCCACCCTAACAATTCCACAATAATATTCAATTCCTGCACTCCTGGAGCCATCACACCCTCCCAGATCACACCTGATCCTTTCATCCCAGTGGCTCCCACAGCCCAGAGCCCCAAACTGGATCTCCAGCACAGCACTGATGGCTCTGCCTTCAAGAAACACCTAAAAATATCCTGCCTTTCCCACCTGGGAGCTCTGCCTGGCACAGCCACTTATCCTCCCTCACTAATTGCTGCTGGAAAAGTCCAAATTCCGTGGCACAGCTCTGCAAAGCTGCTGGGTATCCCAGGAGAGTCACACTGAGCCAGAGCATCTTCTCCTTTTCCTGGGAGAATTCCCACTGTTCCACCAGAGCTGTGATTAACCAGGAAATGTCTCAGTTTTAAGGATTTCTCTCCCCAAATCTACAGCAGGAATCAGTTAATCAAGGCTGAACCCCTGGATTCCTCATGCTAAGTGCCCTTGGATTGCTATTTTTCCATGTGGGTTTCCATGGCAATCGGCAGAACCCGGAATAAATTTGTTTTGTCGTAATTGCTGCACAATTCTGGGCAAAGGGAATAAATAAATATTCTCTTACTATTCCTCCCTGCTCAACCCAGGGGCTGGAGCTTTTCTGAAGCTCCTGATTTAGTGAACAAACCCCAAAAAATCACCAAATATGATGAATTTCAGCAGTTATGATTATTTAGGATAACCAAACCTGAGCCCTGCCAGAGTGTGGGAGTGTTTATTAGTGTCTCCATGACTCAGAATTATTCCATCTTTAGAGCTTTTCCCAGATTTTCCCCGTGCTCCACCACGTGGGGGTAGAGAGCTGAGATTTGACATCAGCAGAACATTTTTAGGGCTCTGAGAAGACAAACCAAAGGCTGAGCCAGCTCTGAGATCCCAGCATTCCCAGTTCTCCCAGTCCAGGATGATCAGACAGCCCTTACCCACATTCCTGACAATTTAGGCTGCTTAAAAATCATCAATTATTTTTAAAATATTTAATTATTAATCTATAAAATCATCATAGAGAAGACCTTGGGAGAGTTTTTCCTCTGCTGCTTTCCATGTGCAAGTTTCCAAGCAAAATTGGATTTAAATAAATAGATAAATAATATAAATAATATAAATAAATAAATAAAAATAAAAAAATAAAATAAAATAAAATAAAATAAAATAAAATAAAACAAAATAAAATAAAATATAAAATGTAAGTATAAAATATAATATGATGGAGTAGATAGCTGGACATGGAAGTTTTTTGAGGGGAAAAGCTGTGACTGAGACAGTTTTATTGGAGTTTCCAGAGGGATAAGAGGGCAGTGGCCTCTCCCCAGAGAAATCCCAAGGGCAGGATGGGGGAATAATTTAATTTTCCCTATTAAAGACCTTTCCATAAGGAAAATCATGGGATGGGCCATTCAGCTGGGAACACTGAACCTCCTGAGTGCTCTTTTTTCTCAGTTTTATGGTGTCCAAGCAGCACAAATGGAATCATTTGCATTGGCAAATCCATTTGCCTTTGTAAGTTCTTTTTTTAAAGTTTAATCTGGAAGAAAATCCAAGATTTTATAGTTAAAATCCCCAATTTTTAATTTACATCACCCCAAATCTCAGCAGTGCCACCACACACCCCACAATGCCCACTGGGGATTTGTATTTATTTGTGGGCTGACAAATAAATGGGATTTTCTTCCTTGAAAAAAACAAAAAAAGTGCTGGAATTGCCATCCTCTACTCTCAGGACAAAATCTTTTTAATGGAACTTTATCATAAACCAACAGCTCTGTGAGGAGATGAGAGAAATCAATGAATATTTTGTGTGAACCACAATAAAACAAGGCTGGTTTGTGGGATAAACAGAAGAACAAAAAAGAGAATTGTGGAATCAGAAAATCATGGAATATTTTGGGTTGGAAGGGAATTTAAAGCCCATCCCATCCCACCCCTGCCATGGGCAGGGACACCTCCCACTGTCCCAGGCTGCTCCAACCTGGCCTGGGACACTTCCAGGGATCCAGGAACAGCCACAGCTGCTCTGGGAATTCCATTCCAGCTCCTCTTCACCCTCCCAGCAGGAATTCCTTCCCAATATCCCATCTCTCTCTGCTGTGTTTCAGTGTGAAACTGTTAAAAGAGTTTTTGGCTGATAGTCAAATGGAATAAAAAGAATCCCAGAATCCCAGACTGGTTTGGTTTGGAAGGGACTTTAAAGCTCATCCAGTTCCATCAGGGACACCTCCCACTGTCCCAGACTGCTCCAAACCTGGCTTGGGACAATTCCAGGGATCCAGGGGCAGCCACAGCTTCCCTGGGAATTCCAGAGCCCCTCCCCACCTTCCTAGCCAGGAATTCCTGCCCAATATCCCATCCATCCCTGCCTAACAGAAAGTGTCAATGAGAGAAATGAAAAAAATAACTCACACACCCAAAAAAATCCCCAAAAACCCAACACAAAAATCCAGCCTGTCCCTGGTGTTGGTAACTTACAGGTGGGCTGGGGGGCTCTGAAAGAACTTTTCCTGGTTTGGATCCTGGTCCTGGTTTGGATCCTGGTCCTGGTTTGGATCCTGGTCCTGGTTTGGATCCTGCTCTTGGTTTGGATCCTGGTTTGGATCCTGCCTCTGGTTTGGATTCTGCTCCTGGTTTGGATCCTGGTCTTGGTTTGGATTCTGCTCCTGTTTTGGATCCTGGTCCTGGTTTGGATCAGCTCCTGGTTTGGATCCTGGTTCTGGTTTGGATCAGTTCCTGGTTTGGATCCTGGTCCTGGTTTGGATCCTGCTCCTCGTTTGGATCCTGGTTCTGGTTTGGATCCTGGTTCTGGTTTGGATCCTGGTTCTGATTTGGATCCTGCTCCTGGTTTGGATCCTGGTTCTGGTTTGGATCCTGGTTCTGGTTTGGATCCTGGTTCTGATTTGGATCCTGCTCCTGGTTTGGATCCTGGTTCTGGTTTGGATCAGCTCCTGGTTTGGATCCTGGTTCTGGTTTGGATCAGTTCCTAGTTTGGATCAGTTCCTGGTTTGGATCAGTTCCTGGTTTGGATCCTGATTTGGATCCTGCCCCTGGTTTGGATCCTGCCCCTGGTTTGGATCCTGCTCCTGGTTTGGTGGTGGAGCCAGAGCCTGGCTTGGCAAAGGCCGAAGTGTTTCCCACATGGAAATGCAAATTGTTTTCTATGGTTCTGTAGGAGCAGCCCTGGAGGCTGGCACAGGGTTTTTATTTATTTTGTGGTTTTTGCACTGCCAGGCCTGCCCGGAAATGAGGATTGACATCCCCCCGTTATTGATGGCACAGGAAATATTTCATTTGGGAGCTGATAAATGCTGTGTGACAGTAAATGAATTTATTGGAGTGTTCTGTGCATCCTGCAAGCTCAACACCTGCATGGAAGTGGCTCCAACATCACAGGGACCTGGAGCTGCTGGAGAGTCCAGAGGAATCCAGGGAGCTGCTGCAGGGCTGGAGCCAGGCTGGGAGAGCTGGGAATGTTCCCCTGGAGAAGGGAAGGATCCAGGGAGAGCTTCCAGAACATTCCAGGGCCTGAAGGGGCTCCAGGAGAGCTGGAGAGGGACTGGGGACATGGGACAGAGGGACAGGACACAGGGAATGGCTTCCACTGCCAGAGGGCAGCCATGGATGGGAGATTGGGAATTGGGAATTCCTGGCTGGGCTGGAATTCCCAGAGCAGCTGGGGCTGCCCCTGCATCCCTGGAATGTCCCAGGCCAGGTTGGAGCAGCCTGGGATAGTGGGAGCTGTCCCTGCCCATGGAATGGGTGGATTGGGATGAGCTTTAATCTCCCAACCCAAACCAATCTGAGATTCTACAAATTTACATTTAAGGCAAGAGAGAGCATCGTGGTTTTCTTACCTAGGCTAAAAAATCAGGAATTCCTGGAAGCTGCATTCCTTGTACCTCCAACTCATCTCTCCTGGGATAACCCAGGGTTATTACAGACCTCCAGCACTGCAAATTATTCCCCCAAAATCAGCAGGAGCAACATTGGAAATCAGTCACATTGTGTTTGTGGAATTTGTACCTGAGCCGAGCTCTGTGCAAAAACTATACAAATATAATTATATATATAAAAAATTATTTAAAAAAATCCCACATTTAAATTATGAGAAGAACTTTAAGTCATGAGGACTCGAAGCTGAACACTGGGATGTTCCAGTTTAATCCAACATCCCCATCCTGTGGCTCGGAGCAGAACTGCAGAGTTTCAGCTCCTGCTCCCACACGAGTCCATGTGCACACCAGGCACGGAATTTCTCTTTTTAATCACTTCCCTGCCTGTAATTCTCTTGGAAAAAGATTTTCCTACAGATCCGAGCTTGTAAGGAAATGGGAATTGTGTATTTGACAGCCTTTTAGTGAATCAAAAGTTCATCCTGACACTGCACAAGAACCCAAGAGCGACTCCCAAAAAATCCTCTCAAAAACTGAGCTCACCACATGAGCCAGGGTTTGCCAGGTTTGTCCTGCCTGAAGGAAAAATAAGGAATAAGGAAGAATCTTGTGGAAAGGGACTTTTAGAAGGTAATTTGTGACTTTGTGTATAAGTGAATACATGTCCCAGTGGTCTGGAATTCTTATAAACTCCTCCTGGTTTTTCTAGGATTCAGGTATTTCATTCCCATGGAATTCAGTGTTGTCTGTTCTTACAAAATTCCTCAGCTGATGGCACGAGGGTGGAAAGACTCACAAAAAAAGCACCAACACCAACAAACTGCAGCAATCTGCTGTTGGCAGGACCAGTCCAACCTCTGGGGCCCCAGGAGAGAAAAAGCAGCAAGGACAAGCACGGAACACAGCATTTCTGGAGCACCGGGTGGGTTAGAGAACAGCTCAAGGGTTTGTGTTAAATCTGAGGGGCTGAGGGAGGGAAAACAACCACGGGAGGGCCAGGGGCAGGATCCAAACCAGGAGCTGATCCGAACCAGGGGCAGGATCTGAACCAGGATCCAAACCAGGGGCAGGATCCAAACCAGGGGCAGGATCCAAACCAGGGGCAGGATCCAAACCAGGGGCTGATCCAAACCAGGGGCAGGATCTGAACCAGGATCCAAACCAGGGGCAGGATCTGAACCAGGAACTGATCCAAACCAGGGCCTGGATCCAAACCAGGGGCAGGATCCAAACCAGAACCAGGATCTAAACCAGAACCAGGATCCAAACCAGGGGTAGGATCTAAACCAGAACCAGGATCCAAACCAGAACCTGGATCTAAACCAGAACCAGGATCTAAACTAGAACCAGGATCCAAACCAGGACCAGGATCCAAACCAGGGGCAGGATCCAAACCAGGGGCAGGATCTAAACCAGGACCAGGATCCAAACCAGGAACTGATCCAAGCCAGGGGCAGGATCCAAACCAGGAGCAGGATCCAAACCAGGATCAGGATCCAAACCAGGATCCAAACCAGGAGCAGGATCCAAATCAGAACCAGGATCTAAACCAGAACCAGGATCCAAACCAGAACCAGGATCCAAACCAGAACCAGGATCCAAACCAGAACCAGGATCCAAACTAGATCAGGATCCAAACCAGGAGAAGGATCCAAACCAGGACCAGGATCTAAACCAGGAACTGATCCAAACCAGAACCAGGATCCAAACTAGATCAGGATCCAAACCAGGAGAAGGATCCAAACCAGGACCAGGATCCAAACCAGAACCAGGACCTAAACTAGATCAGGATCCAAACCAGGAGAAGGATCCAAACCAGGACCAGGATCCAAACCAGGAGCTGATCCCCCCATGGCTGTGCTCCCACAGCCCAAATGTTCCCAGCCCCCATTCCAGGGAAGACACAGGATTTATTTTGGTCCAAATTTCACATTTTGGAAGATTAGCATTACTTGTGGAGACCTGCTGGAAGCACAGGGACATTTGTGTGTGCTCTGCTGGATGTGGGGGGGATTGCTGGGGAGGGACTGGGGACAAAGGACAGAGGGACAGGACACAGGGAATGGCTTCCAGTGCCAGAGGGCAGCCATGGATGGGAGATTGGGAATTGGGAATTCCTGCCTGGGCTGGAATTCCCAGAGCAGCTGGGGCTGCCCCTGCATCCCTGGAAGTGGCTAAGGCCAGGTTGGAGCAGCCTGGGATGGTGGGAGGTGTCCCTGCCATGGCAGGGGTGGATTGGGATGGGTTTAACCCTTCCAACCCAAACCATTCCGGGATTCTGGGATGAGCTGGACAATCTGGAGATGTGCCAGCTGCTCAGGGCACCCTCTAAGCCCAGCTTAACCCCCTCCATCTCAAACCAAGGCACAGCTGCCACGGCCCCCGTGCTGCCAGGGAGGCAGATCCCTGGGGATCCCTTGGGATCAGCTGTGTCAGGAGCGGTGACATCTGTGATGAACACACGGACACCTCCCTGCAGCCTTCTCCCTCCAGATGGTCCCAGATTTCCAATAATGCTCCCAAATTTGGGGTTTTTCTCTCTGCAGGATGTTTTGTTTCCATAGGAATAGTGTGAGCTCATCCCACCCCGAAATGTTGCTTTTAGGTACAACCCAAAAAGGCTTTTATGGGAACAAAGGGTTCAACCCCCTCCAAACCAGTAACACGTGGGTGGACACAGCAGGACCAGTTCAGAGGCACAGGGGATACTGGGGAGCCAGAAACCATCAGCACAGCACTCTTTGATTTGGGGTTGTATTAAAATACACTCTGCCAAGAAAGGGTTCTAAGAATAGAACTGAATAGGGAAAAAAATCCCGGGGATTTTATTAAAAGAATTGTACCAAGGAAAGGTTCTAATAATAGAGCTGAAGGGGAGAAAGGCACAGCTTGGAGCTGCTGTGGAGGGCAGAGTCACCCCTCTCCAAACCAGAATTAACTGAAAATTCCCCAAACCCAGGGAAGTGATGCTGGAAACTCAGGCAGAGCTCGTTAGCTGCTCATTAGCATATTTAAATTAGCATATGGCCTGAACTGAAGCCCTCTGATATTTGCCAGTATCACAAACAGCGCGTGGGGCACTGAGTCACCAGCCCAGACTGGGATTGGAAAGGACCTTGGAGCTCATCCTGTTCCACCCCCTGCCACGGGCAGCGTCACCTTCCACTGGAACATAAATAATTGTGCTTAAAAATGACATCAAACGGGGGAAACTGCACAGATCCCTCATGAAATCACACACGAGATCAGTTAAATATAGCCCAGGCAGGCTCCTCACACAAGACAATAAAATATTCCTGGTGCCTCCCTTTATAGCATCTCTGAAATTCTGCCTGCTGCATCCGTGGCAAAATCCAAATGGTTTTCCAGGCTTGATTTCCATGATTCCACCCCCTCCCCGAGCACCTCTCCCCCTTCTCCATCTCCTCATTCCACCCCTCTCCCATGGTGCCCACGCCGCTCCGCCCGCTCCTTTATTATCATGAAAATCACACTTCCACCCCTCTTCCCATACATTCTGTATCCTGGGAGCTGATTTTAGGTCCAAAGCTGTTCCATCTTCTCCAAACAACATCATCCTCATCATCATTCCACGTCCTCCCCAAAGCCCTTCCCTCTGCTGCACTGGAGGAGCTCAGATCCCAGCCCAGATATTCCTCATGGATAATTCCTTCAGCATTCCTCTAAATCCCTCCTCAGCTTGCAGAAATTCAATATTATATCTAAATCTTAGATATAAATACACGGTGGGCAGCAAAAAGGTGGCAACCCTAAATACACTGGTGGGCAGCAAAATTTAGGGTGGCAACCCTAAATACACTGGTGAGCAGCAGCATCCTTCACTCCCTTCAGGAATATCTTCCAATCTTTTTATTTCCCTGCTTAATTCCAAAGGTTTTGTGTCACTCAGAGCTTTGGCTTGAAAGCCACAGCTCCAAAGGTTCTAAATCCATGGATTTGTGCACACAAGGGCAGACTGCAGCTTCCTAAACACTCATTTATTCCCACAGATCTCTCCAGAGATCTCCAAAGTATAAAATGGAAACTCTCCCATGGGGAAGGCTCTGGGAGTGAATTTTGGAGCCCCTTTTCCAAACAAGATTTTCAAGGATGGGTCTGTAGTGAAAAGAAGGAAACATCCGGAGCTGGGAGTTCAGCCAAAGTTTAGGGATGATGTAAAAAGAAAGGTGGGGCCAAAAGGAGACATTTGAGTCAATGTAGGTACTGTAGAAACTCAGGCATGATTCATTAGCCAAAAAAAACCCCTGAACCCCCTCTGCAGCTATTTCCAAGGAGGTACATCCATAATTGATGTGGAACAGGAGTGGGCTGCAGTTTCCCCCACACTGCTCCTGCAGAAATTACACCGGCCTGTGATTCCCCAGCTCCTGGGTTTGTGCCTGGCACTGGTAACCTCTCCTTTACCCCCAGAGAAACCACAGAAATGGAAGGGAAGGGTTTGGACAGGAGGAGCTGAGAGTTCAACTTGGGGTGCCAGGAACTGGGAGAGGTCAGAGATTCTGGGGGAATTATTTATTTAGTTATTTAGTTATTTATTTAGTTATTTATTTAGTTATTTATCTCATTTATCGCTGCCTGGCACTGGTAACCTCTCATTTACCCCCAGAGAAACCACAGAAATGGAAGGGAAAGGTTTGGAGGTGAAAGAGCTGAGAGTTCAACTTGGGGTGCCAGGAACTGGGAGAGGTCAGGGGTTGTGGGGGAATTATTCAGTTATTTAGTTACTTATTTAGTTATTTATTTAGTTATTTAGTTATTTATTTGGTTATTTATTTAGTTATTTATTTAGTTATTTATCTCATTTATCACTGCCTGGCACTGGTAACCTCTCATTTACCCTCTGAGAAACCACAGAAATAGAAGGGAAGGGTTTGGAGAGGAGGAGCTGAGAGTTCAACCTGGGGTGCCAGGAACTGGGAGAGGTCAGAGGTTCGGGGGAGTTATTTATTTAGTTATTTATTTAGTTATTTATTTAGTTATTTATTTAGTTATTTATCTCATTTATCGCTGCCTGGCACTGGTAACCTCTCATTTACCCCCAGAGAAACCACAGAAATGGAAGGGAAAGGTTTGCAGGTGAAAGAGCTGAGAGTTCAACTTGGGGTGCCAGGAACTGGGAGAGGTCAGAGGTTGTGGAGGAATTATTTATTTAGTTATTTATTTAGTTATTTATTTAGTTATTTATCTCGTTTATCACTGCCTGGCACTGGTAACCTCTCATTTACCCTCTCAGAAACCACAGAAATGGAAGGGAAGGGTTTGGAGAGGAGGAGCTGAGAGTTCAACTTGGGGTGCCAGGAACTGGGAGAGGTCAGAGGTTGTGAGGGAATTATTCAGTTATTTATTTGGTTATTTATTTAGTTATTCAGTTATTTATTTAGTTATTTATTTAGTTACTTAGTTATTTAGTTATTTATTTAGTTATTTAGTTATTCAGTTATTTATTTAGTTATTCAGTTATTTATTTAGTTATTTAGTTATTTATTCAGTTACTTATTTATTTAGTTATTTAGTTATTCAGTTATTTAGTTATTTAGTTATTTATTCAGTTATTTATTTAGTTATTTAGTTATTTATTTAGTTAGTTATTTAGTTATTTATTCAGTTAGTTATTCAGTTATTTACTTAGTTATTTAGTTATTTATTTAGTTATTTAGTTATTTATTTAGTTATTCAGTTATTTAGTTAGTTATTTAGTTATTTATTTAGTTTTTTAGTTATTTAGTTAGTTATTTAGTTATTAATTTAGTTATTTAGTTATTTAGTTAGTTATTTAGTTAGTTATTTAGTTATTAATTTAGTTATTTATTCAGTTATTAATTTAGTTATTCAGTTATTAATTTAGTTATTTAGTTATTTAGTTATTTAGTTATTCAGTTATTTATTCAGTTATTCAGTTATTTATTCAGTTATTTATTTAGTTATTCAGTTATTAATTTAGTTATTTAGTTATTTAGTTATTTAGTTAGTTATTTAGTTATTCAGTTATTTATTTAGTTATTTAGTTAGTTATTTAGTTATTTAGTTAGTTATTTAGTCATTTATTCAGTTATTTATTTAGTTATTCAGTTATTCACTTATTTATTCAGTTATTTATCTATTTATCAGCACAGGTTACAGACACCCACTAAAGCCTCCTCAGCCACCAGCACTGAGCACAGAGAGCACCCAGAGCACTCAGAGCAGGGAGGAGTTTAAAATATCCAGGGATTTGTCACGGGGGGATGTGAGCTGCTCCCCCACTTGTGGATGGTTTGGAGCAGAAGAATCCCTGAGATAAATCCATGAAAACATCTCCCAGCCCTGGGAGAGCCCCAGGCTGGATGGGCTTTGGGGCCAAGGAAATTTCCTTTGTGAGGGTTTGGGACCACGAGCTGAAATCAGGACAATCTCAGTGCCTGGCAGAAATCCTACAAACTGCATCCCTGGAAAAATCCCTGGGAAAAGGAAAAGGGCAGAGGAGACACAGAGTGTCCGTGGAGAGGGGATCATGTGGCAGGAGGCAGCAGGTGAAAGGGAAAGGAAAAGGAAAGGGAAAAGGGAAAAGGAAAGGGAAAAGGGAAAAGGGAAAAGGGAAAAGGGAAAGGAATAAGGGAAAAAGGAAAAAGGAAAAAGGGAAAAAGAAAGGGAAAGGGAAAAGGAAAGAGAAAGGAAAAAGGGAAAAGGAAAGGAAAAAGGAAAAAGGGAAAAGGGAAAAGGGAAAAGGGAAAAAGGAAAGGAAAAAAGGAAAGGGAAAGGAAAAAGGGAAAAGGAAAAATGGAAAGGGAAAAAGAAAGGGAAAGGGAAAAGGAAAGAGAAAGGGAAAAGGAAAGAGAAAGGAAAAAGGGAAAAGGAAAGGAAAAAGGAAAAAGGGAAAAGGGAAAAGGGAAAAGGAAAAGGGGAAAAGGGAAAAGGAAAAAGGGGAAGAGAAAAGGAAAAAGGGAAAGGGAAAGAAAAAAGGAATAAGGGAAAAGGGGGAAGGAAAGGGAAAAGGGGAAAGGAAAGGGAAAAGGGAAAGGGAAAGGGAATAAGGGAAAAGGGAAAGGAAAAGGAAAGGACAAAGAAAAGGAAAAGGAAATGGAAAAGGGAAAAGGGAAAGGACCAAACCAGAAAGAAAAGAAAAGGGATAAAAAAGGGATGAAAACAGAGGAAGCTGCTCCAGCACCAGTGAGTGTGGCTGGGACACATCCAACTGCTCCCTACAGGAAAAGGGAAAATTTTCCTTGCAGAACACCTCAGACTGGGGGAATGGAGATGAGTTATGAGTGAGTCACCCACTCTGTAGGGCCACCACCCACATTTTGTGCTCACGGACTCTGCACAGATCCCACCTCTCCTTTCTGCTCTTTTCTCCCCCACTTTTCTCCTTCCTTTCCCTTTTTTCCCTGCCCCTGGTTTTTGTCAGGTTTTAGGGAAGCTCTTTATTTTATCCCTCAGTTTGTTCCCATCCCTGGGCTGGTGTGACACCACTGGGCAGCTCTCACTGGGGGAAAGGAATGTCCCAAGTGTCACCTCTAAGGGACAAACACAACAGGGAATAAAAGGGAGCAACAACATTCCCAGGAAAACCAGAAACAAACAAATAAAAAATCCCACGTGCCGTCCTCACCCGAATTTAACCGGTTACTATAGTGAAAATTTGGGATTTCCCCTCTTCCCACTCTTTTTGTCTGGTACCAAAGTGGGAAATGAGGCAGCAGCTGAAATTCAGTGCAGAGGAAAGGGAGTGAGGAGGAGACAAGGAAGGGTCAGAGGGAGATTCTGGAGAAGGAAAATGGGAGTGGAGATGGAAAAGGAAAGGGAAGAGGAGCTGCAGGAGAGGGAACAGCCTCAGGTTTAGGTTGAACATTGGGATCAGTTTTTCCATGGAAAGGTTGTACAGGGCTGCCCAGGGCACTGTGGGGTCCCATCCCTGCCGGTGGCACCTGGGGACACCAGCCAAGGGTGACCACGGTGGTGCTGATGGTTGGGGTTGGATTTGATGATCCCAAAGGTCTTTTCCGACCTTAAGGATTCCATTTTTCCTCAAAACCCAAAGATTTCCATGTCATTCCTCAAGGATCCTTCCCACCCACTCCCACCGTGGCTCTGGGGCTCCAATCTCCTCCTCCTGAGGTGTTTTAATCCCAAATTGTTCTTCAGTTCTGTGCATCTCCCACAGCACCTTCTGCTCCAGATTCCATTGGAATTCCTGCATTCCCTTTCCTCCAGTTCCAATTGGAATTCCTGGATTCCCTCTCCTCCAGATCCATCTGGAATTCCTGCATTCCCTCTCCTCCAGTTCCATCTGGAATTCCTGGATTCCCTCTCCTCCAGTTCCATCTGGAATTCCTGCATTCCCTCTCCTCCAGTTCCATCTGGAATTCCTGGATTCTCTCTCCAATTCCATTAGGAATTCCTGCATTCCCTCTCCCCCAGTTCCATCTGGAATTCCTGGATTCTCTCTCCTGCAGTTCCATTTGGAATTCCTGGATTCCCTCTCCTCCAGTTCCATTGGAATTCCTGCATTCCCTCTCCTCCAGCTCCATCTGGAATTCCTGCATTCCCTCTCCTCCAGTTCCATTTGGAATTCCTGCATTCCCTCTCCTCCAGATCCATTGGAATTCCTGCATTCCCTCTCCTCCAGATCCATTGGAATTCCTGGATTCCTTCTCCAGTTCCAATTGGAATTCCTGCATTCCCTCTCCAGTTCCAATTGGAATTCCTGGATTCCCTCTCCTCCAGATCCATTGGAATTCCTGCATTCCCTCTCCAGTTCCAATTGGAATTCCTGGATTCCCTCTCCTCCAGATCCATTTGGAATTCCTGCATTCCCTCTCCTTCAGCTCCATCTGGAATTCCTGCATTCCCTCTCCTCCAATTCCATTTGGAATTCCTGCATTCCCTCTCCTCCAGATCCATTTGGAATTCCTGCATTCCCTCTCCTCCAGTTCCATCTGGAATTCCTGCATTCCCTCTCCTCCAATTCCATTTGGAATTCCTGCATTCCCTCTCCTCCAGCTCCATTTGGAATTCCTGTATTCCCTATCCTCCAATTCCATCTGCAATTCCTGCATTCCCTCTCCTCCAGTTCCATTTGGAATTCCTGCATTCCCTCTCCTCCAGTTCCACTTGGAATTCCTGGGAATCAGTTCCCATTGCTCGGAAAAGATCATCCAAGGAACGAATTCCTGGTACAAAAATTCCAATCGTGGACCAAAGCACAAAAAGAATTTGGCATAAAAATATAAATAAAATAAATAAAATAAATAAAATAAATAAAATAAATATAAATAAATAAAATTGGCTCCAAAAACACTTCACAAAATGGGAGTGAGCATTTAAATGCCAAGTGTTGTCCCAAGAAGGTCCCATCCAGGAGAAATTCCCTAAGCCCTTGAGGAAGACGTGGAGGAATGTGACTGACCACATAAACCTGGACAAGGAAAAAGCAAATCCAAACCAACAATGGAATTGGATTGGGAAATCCTCACACAATCCACATTTTTCTTTGGAAACAGACACCAAACTGCAGTTACACGTGAGGAGCATAACTGGGATTTTCCTCCAGGACACGGTTGGGATTCTCCTGCTTAAATCCTGATGCTGCTTCAGGTCAGCCAGCAAATCCCAATAATTATCCCAATAAAAAAAAGGAATGTCTTGATTTCCAACGGAGCGTTTTCAAAAGGTTTTTGCAAAATTCCAGCCTGGAATTATTTTACTGGCTCGGGATCTCTGATTTTCCAGGGATATCAAAGTGGATTAAGCACAGGAACCTGTGGAGATGTGGAGACACGGGGGCAGCTCCGCTGTCTGCACGGATCAGTGGGATCAGTGGGATCAATGGGATCAATGGGATCACTGGGATCAGTGGGAGAATGATGGATTAGGGAAACTGGGAAAGGAGAGCTGGGTGAGCCTGGAACACCAGCAGGGACAGTGACTAGCACAGAGCACAAACTGGAGCAGAAACGGGATCTAAGGAGAAATGGGATCCAAGGAGAAAAGGAATCCAAGGTCAAATGGGATCCAAGGAGAAACGGATCCAAGGAGAAATGGGATCCAAGGAGAAATGGGATCTAAGGAGAAATGGGATCCAAGGAGAAACGGGATCCAAGGACAAATGGGATCCAAGGACAAATGGGATCCAAGGAGAAACAGATCCAAGGAGAAATGGGATCCAAGGAGAAATGGGATCCAAGGAGAAATGGGATCTAATGAGAAACAGATCCAAGGAGAAATGGGATCCAAGGAGAAATGGGATCTAAGGACAAATGGGATCTAAGGACAAATGGGATCTAAGGACAAATGGGATCCAAGGAGAAATGGGATCCAAGGAGAAATGGGATCCAAGGAAAAACGGGATCCAAGGAGAAACGGGATCCAAGGAGAAACGGGATCCAAGGAGAAACGGGATCCAAGGAGAAACAGATCCAAGGAGAAACGGGATCCAAGGAGAAATGGGATCCAAGGAGAAACAGATCCAAGGAGAAATGGGATCTAAGGACAAATGGGATCCAAGGAGAAACAGATCCAAGGAAAACCAAGGGGAAGTTACAGCTAATTCCTGGCAGGAAAAGGTGTCACAGCCCAGACCTGAGCACTGCAAACTGTCAGGATTCCAGCGATTTTACCTTTAAATCTCTCATTTGGGGCAAGGAAAGGTTTTCCCCAAAGCGTGATGCACATCATGGAAGTGTCGTGGAAAGGGAAAAAGGGAATGCTGAGGGTGGATCGTGCACTGGGAATGTGATGGGTGGAACTACCAGGGGGGGATTGCAGCAGAACCTTCAGTGTTCAACACAGATCTCACCTAACAACCCACAGGGCCGGGAGTGGGGACACTCGGGGACATTTGGGGACATTTGGGGACATCTGGGGACACTCAGAGACACCTGGGGACACTCAGGGACCTTGGGGACACCCAGGGACACTTGGGGACACTCAGGGACATTTGGGGACACTCGGGGACATTTGGGGACATTTGGGGACATCTGGGGACACTCAGAGACACTCAGGGACACTCAGAGACACTCAGGGACACTTGGGGACACTCAGGGACACTCAGGGACATTTGGGGATATTTGGGGACACTCAGGGACACTCGGGGACACTCGGGGACACCTGGGGACACTCGGGGACACTCAGGGACACTTGGGGACACTCAGAGACACTTAGAGACGGGGACATTTGGGGACATTCAGGGACACTCAGGGACACTCTGGGACACTTGGGGACACTTGGGGACACTCAGGGACACTCAGGGATACTCAGGGACACTTGGGGACACTCAGGGACACACGGGGACACTCAGGGACACTTGGGGACACTTGGGGACACTCAGGGACACTCAAGGACACTCAAGGACACTCAAGGACACACGGGGACACTCGGGGACACTCAGGGACACTCAGGGAGACTCGGGGAGACTCGGGGACACTCAAGGACACTCAGGGACACTCGGGGACACTCAGGGAGACTCAGGGACACTTGGGGACACTCAGGGACACTCGGGGACACTCAGGGACACTCGGGGACATTTGGGGACACTCGGGGACACTCGGGGACACTTGGGGACACTCAGGGACACTCAGGGACACCCGGGGACACTTGGGGACACTCAGTGAATGCCACCAAAATTCCCAGCAGCGCCATTTCCCATTTTTTATTACAGGGAAAGGGGAAGGTAAGGCCTTGCTGTTCCCAATCCAATTTTTTTTTGGAGACCTCATCACAGCAGCCAAAAAATTAAACCAACAGAGCAAAGACACGTTCTTGTTCCCACTCTTTAAATTGTATCAGTTGTCAAATTATCCATCGGTCATTACCAAAATGTTTAGTTGGAATATTGGGAATTGGGAATTCCTGGCTGGGCTGGAATTCCCAGAGCAGCTGTGGCTGCCCCTGGATCCCTGGAAGTGTCCCAAGACAGGTTTGGAGCAGTCTGGGATGGTGGGAGGTGTCCCTGATGGAACTGGATGAGCTTTAAAGTCCCTTCCAAACCAATCCAGATTCTGGAATTCTTTTTATTCCATTTGACTACCAGCCAAAACCTCTTTTTAACAGCAGATCTTTTTAACGTGGCTCAAGAATTTTATATTTTATTCTCCTAGAGCTCTGCTTGATTATTTTTAAAGCCAATTTGGAAGATTGTTCACATCAGGCTTCCCCTCCTAACCCTGAAACAAACAGAAAGGAATTCAGGAGCTCTTTTTTCCCAGCTCTGTGGTTCCCCAAAACCTGTGGGATTTAGGATAAAAAGCTTTTTGTGTCTCTGCCATGTTCCTTTTGGAGCAAGAGAACACATCTGGCTGTGGAGTCCCCAGCAATCATCATCTCTGCTCCTCCACCATCCATGGATCGTGTGCTGGTGGCCATAGAAACGTGGCACAGCCCCGGATCTCCTCCAGGGCTCCCCTGGGATGGCTCCAGGCACCACCCAGCAGGAATTGGGGAACTGGGAACCAAACTGGTGCCACTGGGAGGGGGAGGAGGAGGGCACGGGGCTGCCCAGGTGGGCGTGGGGCTGCCCAGGTGGGCACGGGGCTGCCCAGGTGGGCGTGGGGCTGCCCAGGTGGGCATGGGGCTGCTCAGGTGGGCGTGGAACTGCTCAGGTGGGCATGGGGCTGCTCAGGAGGGCATGGGGCTGCTCAGGTGGGCATGGGGATGCCCAGGTGGGCATGGGGCTGCCCAGGTGGGCGTGGGGCTGCTCAGGTGGGCGTGGGGCTGCCCAGGTGGGCATGGGGCTGCTCAGGTGGGCGTGGGGCTGCTCAGGGAGTTTCAGTCCTGGATTTAACTCAGGGTGGGTCAGGTCATGTAGGATTCCTGAATTCCAGGTTCCCCATTGCAGGAATGGGGACAGCAAGAGCATCATGTATTCATACCCTATTTATATTTATTTATATCTTTTATATATTTATTTATTTTATCCTTTTTAATATATATGTACATGTTTGTAAAGGTATTTTTTAATTCTTTCCTATTAAATGTTGAATGGGGACAGCAAGAGCATCATGCATTCATACCCCATTTATATTTATTTATATCTTTTATATATTCATTTATTTTTATTCTTTTTTAATATCTATATTTATATGTTTGTAAAGGTATTTTTTAAATTCTTTCCTATTAAATATTGAATGGGGACAGCAAGAGCATCATGCATTCATAACCTATTTATATATATATATTTATATCTTTTATATATTTATTTATTTTTATCCCTTTTAATATCTATATGTACATGTTTGGAAAGGTATTTTTTAATTCTTTCCTATTAAATATTGAATGGGGACATCAAGATCATTGTGTATTCATATCCTATATCTATATTTTTTAATATAGTTATATTAATTTATATTTTAAAATATATTTTTACATGTGTATATTTACATGTTTCTAAAAGTATTTTTAAAATTCTTTCCTATTAAATATTGAAGAGGGACATCAAGATCATTGTGCACTCCTACCCTATATTTATATTTATATTTATATTTATATTTATATTTATATTTGCATTTGTATTTATATTACATTTATAATTACATTTACAATTACATTTACATTTATATTTATATTTACATTTATATTTATATTTGCATTTATATTTATAGTTACATTTACATTTATATTTATATTTACAATTATATTTATATAAATATAAATATAATTGTAATATTTAATAAATATATAAATATAATTGTAATATTAAATACCTAATTTATAGGTACAGTTACATTTATATTTATATTTATATTTATATTTATATTTATATTTATATTTACATTTATATTTACAATTATATTTATATTTATAGTTACATTTGCATTTACATTTATATTTATATTTGCATTTATATTTACATTTACATTTACATTTATATTTACAATTATATTTATATTTATAGTTACATTTGCATTTACATTTATATTTATATTTGCATTTATATTTACATTTACATTTCTATTTATTCCCTTTCCAATCCCTGTATTTCCCTGTCTGTGAAGGATTTTCTCACCCTCACCTCTCCAACCTCCCCCATTCCCATCCTGCTCCCATCCCGCTGCTCCAAGCACGGAAAATCCTCCTTGGAATAGGAGAATTAATTTTGTAGGTCAGGCTGCACAAGGACTCGTAAACAAACACCCACAGCCACACAGGCACGGAGATGATCCCAAATCCCACAAATTTGGGATTCTGGAGCAGCCAAACCCTATTTTTTCCCCATCCCAACGTTGTTCCCTATTAATATCTGACTTTTTTTGGGTGACTTTTGGATATTTCTGATCCCAAACCTTGTTGTCATGGAGACAAAAAGCGGGACAGAACATCTGCTGGAGAACTGGGATTTGGGAATGCACAATTCCAAAGGATCCAAACAGGACATGGATTTGGGAATGCACAATTCCAAAGGATCCAAACAGGACACACAGGGATTTGGGAAGGCACAATTCCAAAGGATCCAAAAAGGACACAGGGATTTGGGAAGGCACAATTCCAAAGGATCCAAACAGGACATGGATTTGGGAATGCACAATTCCAAAGGATCCAAACAGGACATGGATTTGGGAAGGCACAATTCCAAAGGATCCAAACAGGACACACAGGGATTTGGGAATGCACAATTCCAAAGGATCCAAACAGGACATGGATTTGGGAATGCACAATTCCAAAGGATCCAAACAGGACATGGATTTGGGAATGCACAATTCCAAAGGATCCGAACAGGACACACAGGGATTTGGGAATGCACAATTCCAAAGGATCCAAACAGGACATGGATTTGGGAATGCACAATTCCAAAGGATCCAAACAGGACATGGATTTGGGAATGCACAATTCCAAAGGATCCAAACAGGAGACACATGGATTTGGGAATGCACAATTCCAAAGGATCCGAACAGGACACACAGGGATTTGGGAATGCACAATTCCAAAGGACCCAAACAGGACATGGATTTGGGAATGCACAATTCCAAAGGATCCAAACAGGACATGGATTTGGGAATGCACAATTCCAAAGGATCCAAACAGGACATGGATTTGGGAATGCACAATTCCAAAGGATCCAAACAGGACACACAGGGATTTGGGAATGCACAATTCCAAAGGATCCAAACAGGACACACAGGGATTTGGGAAGGCACAATTCCAAAGGATCCAAACAGGACAGGGGGATTTGGGAAGGCACAATTCCAAAGGATCCAAACAGGACATGGATTTGGGAAGGCACAATTCCAAAGGCTCCCACTTTTCCACGGATCCCATTAATCCCACACCACCTCCTGCCTTCCTGACCACCCCAGGAGCTGCTCCTGTGCTGTCCCAATCCCATGGGAATTTCACCCTTGTGGACACCTCAGCGTGGACATCACCCCTGGGAATCCTCTGAGGTTCCAAACACATCCCAAAAAATAAAAAAATAAAACAGCTGGGAGGATTTTTCCTTGGAAAACTGCAGCGCGATCGGGATTTGCTTGCAAACACGAAATCGCTTCCTCACGGAGCCCCGAGTGAGAATTTAATTGGGGATTCAATTAGAACGTTCAGAAACATTCAATTAAACCTCCCGGTGCCACAGACATTCCCAGGCACGCAGCTTTCCCGAGGAAAATCGGGAATGTGCACAAGGCTGCCGGCGTCGGTGATGACAGCACCGAGGAGAGAAGCCAATTTTCCTATTCCTTGTTTTAGAATGGAAAGGGAAAAAATAAAATAAAATCCATTTCATTTCCTTTTACTGCTGTTTCAACCTTGTGAACTTCATGGAATTCCAGAATATCCTGAGTGGGAAGGGAGGCACAGGATCATGGATCTGGATCTGGCTCTGCACAGACACCCCAAAATCCCACTCTGGGATCCAAAATCCCAGGTTTTTTGGGAAACTGGGAGTGGTGCCCAAACTCTCCTGGAGTTCTTGGGAATGTTCCCATTCCCTGGGGAGCCTGGGCAGTGCCCAGCACCCTCTGGGAGAAGAACCTTGCCCTGAAATCCAACCTGGCACAGCTCCATGAAGGACACATGCTCCAAATCCATCCATTTCCTTCCAGGAAACTCTGGGAAAGGCACCCGAGCATCCCATGGCTCTGCCCTTCTCCTGCAGGAGCTGATGGAAAAGTGGCCTCTGGATATCCTGGAGCTGCCCAGCTGAGCATTCCCACTCTGGAAGCTGTAGGGAAGCAGGGCTGACTCCCCAGCCCTCATTTTCCCAGGATTTCCTCACCAAGGACACTGCAGCCATTCCAAAACCCAGCCCTGCCCCTTGGGATGGTTTCTCCCCAGCTGCCAAGGGACAATTCCATGGAAGCTCCCTGATCCAGCACAGGGAATTCCTGCCATGGATTGTCCCAGTGGATGGATGGCCCAATCTTCACCCTGCAGACAGCAAACCATTCCCAAAAATCACCTGGAATTCACCTCAGACCACGGCAAACCAACAGGACCAAGTGTCCCAGGCCAGCTGGACACTGGAGCAGCCTGGGACAGTGGGAGCTGTCCCTGTCCAGGGAGTTGGAGTGGGATGGGATTTGAGTCCCTTGCAACCCAAACCATTCCAGGATTCCGTGATTCTGTGACACCAGCAGCAAACCCTGCTCTTCCCACAAAGCTGTGAGGTATTTCTGCAAAGCTCTTGTAAACTCTGTGGTGCTGAATGCAGGAAAAAAAACCTGAAACCTGAGGGAAAGTCAAGCCAGACACCCTGAGAACGCTCATTTCCCTGCCAGCCTTAATCCCCCTCCTCGATCCAACCCAAATATTTGGATTTACAAAGTCAAACCTTGGCTTGCACGAACTTAATCCACTGTAACTCCATCAAATGGCACAACCTGGGAGCTGCCAGTGCTGGCTGAGCTCAGCAGGGATGAGGCACAGCCTTGCCAGGGCTGCTGCTCCAGGGAGAGAGGGCTCAGCCTTTTCTTCACCTGTCAAATCCTTAAACAGCTCCTGAGTGCTGCACAGAGCAAAAGAAGAGCCCAGCCTAAGGAATAATCACATTCCATGACAGTAAGCTGTGTTTTAGAAATTAATGACTCATGGCAGGATTGAGCTCATCCTGCTAAATTACTGAACCTCTGCAGACACGTTTTTTATCCATTTCATCAGCGCTGGATTTTGAGGAATGCCTGGATCACTGCAGGTTCCCACTGGAATGGGCCCTGCTCCCAGCAGCATCTGCCTCCAGTACAGAGCAGAGTACCCAAGGTGCTGCTCTGAGGAAAAGGATTTGGAGCCAAAAATTGCAGAATTCTGGGAAGAATTCAGATGCACCTTGAAAAGTTCATCAAGAAACGGTCACTGATGAGCAGAGCCCAATGGAAACGAGGCCACAAAACTCTTTTTAAAAATTCTAAATTCTTTTGTTGCAATGTCCTCAACCTTTCAAGTGTTGTTACAGCCTGAGAGCTGCTCTGAGAACAGAAAATGCTGCTCTTCTCTTCTCTTCTCTTCTCTTCTCTTCTCTTCTCTTCTCTTCTCTTCTCTTCTCTTCTCTTCTCTTCTCTTCTCTTCTCTTCTCTCTTCTCTTCTCTTCTCTTCTCTTCTCTTTTCTCTTCTCTTTTCTCTTCTCTTCTCTTCCTCTCAACATTACACAGGAAAAATTGTATTTAAAAAGGGGAAGCACAAGTGCTGCCAGAGATGCTGCACCAGGTGTAACTAAGTCTCAAAAGAAAATTGGTTCTAACCTCAACTATCTCTAAAGAAGCAGCAAAAAAAAAACTTCCAGAAATAAACTGCACGTCTAAATATAGTTTTGTGTGAAGTTAAGCGTCCTTGGACTGCTCAGGGACACTCAGTGGCTTCACTTGGAGTCTCTGGTACAAGCTGGGAAGGATTTCCACTGATTCCTATGGATGTTTCAAGGAGATTTTGTTACAAGGCCCTGCTGGTACCAAAAAATCCTCTGAAATCATCGAGTCCAATTGTCCCCAGCACTGCCAAGGCCACCACTGACCCCTGTCCCCAAATGCCACATCCACAGGGCTGTGAAATCCCTGGGATTCCACCCAGGGATGTGGATTCCACCTGAGCACCTTTTCCATGAAGGAATTGTCCCAAAATCCACCCTGAGCTCCCCTGGCCCAGCCTGAGGCCGTTCCCTCTCCTCCTGTCCCTGTGCCCTGGGAGCAGAGCCCAAATCCCCCCCGGCTGTGCCCTCCTGGCAGGGAATTGCAGAGAGGGAAAAGATCCCTGGGGATTCTCCTTTTCTCCAGGCTGAGCCCCTTCCCAGCTCCCTCAGGAATTCTCCAGCCCCTTCCCAGCTCCCTCAGGAATTCTCCAGCCCTTTCCCAGCTCCCTCAGGAATTCTCCAGCCCCTTTCCCAGCTCCCTCAGGAATTCTCCAGCCCTTTCCCAGCTCCCTCAGGAATTCTCCAGCCCTTCCCAGCTCCCTCAGGAATTCTCCAGCCCTTTCCCAGGTCCCTCAGCCATTCCTGGTGCTCCAGACCCTGAGGTGTGAGGGAGAACATTCCAAAGGGACACCCAGCACCAGGAGGTGTTTTGATCTCACCTGCACAAGGGCTGCAGTTGGGTCAACAAAAAGCAAAATGTGTAAATATTCCTCTGGGAGAGACCTGGGGAGGTGGAGAAGGATAAAAGGAGGAGGAGGAAAAGGAGGAAAATGAGGAGGAGGAGAAGGTGAAAAATGAGGAGAAGGAGGAGAAAGGGAAGCTGAACTTCCACCCCAGCATGCCCAGAAGTGATGGATGCTCTGACACAACTTTTGGGTGCTCCCTGTTGTTCTGCACAGGTCACAGCTTTTGCCAGTGAAATAAATCTCACCAGAAATCACAGGGAATCAACTGATGCTGCCAGAATTCCAAGGGAAAACACCAAATCCTGGTGCAGCCACAGGTCACAAGGGCTGGGAACACAGAAGCCCCCAGAAAACACAAGGAGGAGTTCTGATGGCAGCCTTGTGTTCAGTCACCAGCACACATTTCCAGCTGCCCTAATTAGTGTCTTATAATTGACTCCTGTCCCTTCAGGGGCTTCTTGGCTCTAATTGAGCAGCACCTGCCACGTCAGAGGAACAGTTTTGTGCACCCATTCCATGCTCCAAGGCCACACTTGACCCCTTCAGTGCCAGCTCTGCTCCCAGCCTTGGCTGTGCCCCCAGACTCGGGGCTATTCCAGCTGGGAATCTCCTGCACCAGGAGTCACTCTGGGACAGCAGTGATCCCACTCACCCTGGGGGATTTTAAATATCATCCCACAGATTTCCAGCACACCCCTGTGTGCTCCTGTGCCCTCCAATCCAACATTTCCCCCAGCACTGCCAGCTTCCCACAGGGAGAGGTTGGAGCAGGGAGCTGTGTCCTTGTGGACACACACACACACACACAGAGCACCACAGACCCTCTCTGCTTCCCACCACACAGTATAGGCAAAAAAAGAAAAAAAATTGCAAATCCAAAAGCTCCTCCAAACGTTATTCCCTTCCTAAATTAGACTGAGCACCGGATTGAAACCAAAAATTAAATGCAACATAATGAAAAGTCGAGTAATGAGTTCAAATCCCAGGGAGCTGCGTCTCTCCTGGCACAGAAGGGACACAAGGTATAATTTCCATAGGTATTGTGGGCTTGGGCAAGATGCTGGTGCTCAGTTTTTAATGTGTACAAGATGTACAAAAGGTTTAAACTCCTCTGGGACACTGCTTACAAATCTCACTGACAGAATTCCTATTTGTTTTTAAATTAGACCTACAAGCAGCACGGTGTTACCTGAAGTTAATCCCTGCTGGTGGGACTTTCTGTTCCACTTCTGCTTGCAGAGCCTGATTAGGAGGGAAAACTTCCCTGTGGGAGGGTAAAGGACAGGAAAAACATCCCATCACCTGATTTTCCTGTTCTTAATTGGAAGTGCCCATCCAATGTGTAAGGCAACACCTCAGGGGGGTCAGGAGTGAAGTGAGTGCCCCCCAAACCAGACAGACAGAGGCCTGGCTTGCAGAATTCCAGGTCATGTCCTGCTCCCTCGGACACCAGGTGTGCCACAAGCACCCTGTGCCCAAACCACAAACCCCAAATTCCCGTGCAGCACAAATCCACCTCTGCAAGCAACACCCGTGCCAAGCTGAGAGCTCCTCCAGGACATCTCCCAGGAGCACCCACGGCCGCCAGCAGCATCTCCTGGGCTGCCACGAGCCTCCAGCATAACCCAAAACTGCCTTTCTGCTCATTTATCCTTGTTTCAACTCCCATCTCCACGGCTCGGATCACGCTGAACGTCAGATCCTCGCCGAGACTCTCACATGTCACTCTGGAAACGGGGACTGCCAGCCCGACACGGCTGGAGCCGTGACAAGGAGATGCCACCGAGCAAAATGAAACTTCCCTGGCTTATTTAAATCCTTTTCTCTGCCAGAGCAGCCTCCGTGTCCTGAGCACAACACGCTTCCGTGCACGCCAAGTGTTCCTGGATCCGTCAAAGGCCCAGTTCCGCTTTCCCCGAGCTTCCTGAAATCCCTGCTCAAGTCACTGAGGAATCTGGGATGCAGGCTGATGCTCTGGGGAACGTTCCACATGCTCTACTTGGAAATGAAATGGGTAACATGCCCTGCAAACTGCGTTTCTTGGGTGAGGGTGATGCTTCAGGGGGCTCAGGATGTCAGTCTGTGCCTGAGCGAGGGACAGCTGGCAGGCAGGAGTGGGAGACTGGGAGCAGGGATGGAAAAGGGGAGCAGGGAAGGGAAAAGGGTGCCAGGGAAGGAGAAGGGGAGCAGGGAAGGAAAAGGGAGCAGGGGAGGGAAAGGGGAGCAGGGGAGGGAAAGGGGAGCAGGGGAGGGAAAAGGGGAGCAGGGATGGGAAAGGGGAGCAGGGAAGGGAAAGGGGAGCAGGGATGGGAAAAGGGGAGCAGGGATGGGAAAAGGGGAGCAGGGATGGGAAAGGGGAGCAGGGATGGGAAAGGGGAGCAGGGAAGGGAAAAGGGGAGCAGGGATGGGAAAGGGGAGCAGGGAAGGGAAGGGAAAGGGGAGCAGGGAAGGAAAAGGGGAGCAGGGAAGGGAAAAGGGTGCCAGGGAAGGGAAAGGGTGCCAGGGAATGAAAAGGGGAGCAGGGAAGGAAAAGGGGAGCAGGGAAGGGAAAGGGGAGCAGGGAAGGAAAGGGGAGCAGGGAAGGAAAAGGGGAGCAGGGAAGGAAAAGGGGAGCAGGGAAGGGAAAAGGGGAGCAGGGATGGGAAAAGGGGAGCAGGGATGGGAAAGGGGAGCAGGGAAGGGAAGGGAAAGGGGAGCAGGGAAGGAAAAGGGGAGCAGGGAAGGGAAAAGGGTGCCAGGGATGGAAAAGGGGAGCAGGGAAGGGAAAAGGGTGCCAGGGAAGGGAAAGGGTGCCAGGGAAAGGAAAGGGTGCCAGGGAAAGGAAAAGGGGAATGTTAGCAGGAGGTTCCATGCTGATGGCTACAATGCTCCTGCAGTGCACGAGGCTGCTGTGGAATCAGCTCTGAGCAGCCCCAACCTCAGATGCCGATGCTCTCCACACATTTAAAACCAATTTTTTCCCCACAGAAATCTTAAAGTCAGGAGATCACCAAAAGCTCAGCTCCCATTCCCTGTGCCGCTGTCACAGGGGATACCCGGGCGATGCCCACCGGGTCGGTGCCACCGGCAGCCCAAGGCGAGGGCAATGCCCGCCTTTAGGGGGCTGAACCGCGGCCGCCCCGGGCTCTGGGGCCGCTCCCAGCCCCGAACTCCCGCGGGCTTCACAACTCCAGCGCTGCCCGGAGCCCCGGCCGGAGCATCCCCGGGCAGCGACCCCGGGTCCCGACCCCGCCGGGCCCGACCCCCCTCATGCCGAGGCCCCCCGGCCCCCTCAGGCCGAGCCCCCCCCGGCCCCCTCAGGCCGCTGACCTGCCGCAGGATGAAGCTGGTGGAGGTGGTGCTGCCGTCCGAGCGCTTCAGGCGGCTGCGGCGAGTCGCGGTGCCCCTGGTCACCTGCCCGGGGGGACAAAGCGTCAAGGTGGTGTCACCGCCCCGGCCCCGGCCCCGCCGCCGCCCCCGGCCCCTCACGCACCGCGGCCATGGCTGCCCGGCTCCCCCGCTGCCCTTCCCGGCTCCCGGCGCTCCCGGGCCGCTCTCCGGGCGCAGCGGAGCCGCCGCCGGGGCGGAGCGCGCTGAGGAGGGGGCGGCGGGCGGGGGCGGCCCCGGGGCGGGGCTGGGACGGCAAAACCGCCGGAGCCCGGCCCGGATCCAGGCGGGACCGCAAAACCGCCGGAGCCCGGCCCGGATCCAGGCGGGACCGGAGAACTGGGCTGGGACCGCGAAACCCCCGGAACCCGGCCCGGATCCAACCGGGATCGAAGAGCTGGGCTGGGACGGCAAAACCCCCGGAGCCCGGCCCGGATCCAACCGGGATCGGAGAGCTGGGATGGGACCGCGAAACCCCCGGAGCCCGGCCCGGATCCAGGCGGGACCGGACCGCAAAACCCCCGGAGCCCGGCCCCGATCGAGGCGGGACCGCAAAACCCCCGGAGCCCGGCCCCGGCCCGGATCCAACCGGGATCGGAGCGCTGGGCTGGGAGAGAGAGCTGGGAATGTTCCCCTGGAGAAGGGAAGGATCCAGGGAGAGCTCCGAGCCCCTGGCAGGGCCTGAAGGGGCTCCAGGAGAGCTGGAGAGGGGCTGGGGACAAGGGACAGAGGGACAGGACACAGGGAATGGCTTCCACTGCCAGAGGGCAGCCATGGATGGGAGATTGGGAATTGGGAATTCCTGGCTGGGCTGGAATTCCCAGAGCAGCTGAGATCCCTGGAATGTCCCAGGCCAGGCTGGAGCAGCCTGGGATGGTGGGAGCTGTCCCTGCCCTGGATTGGGATTCAGATCCCTCCCATCCCTCCCAGTCACTGATCCCACAGCATTCAGGGTTTGGCTCTTGTGTGGCACAGCTGCTCCTGAGAATTTTCCCTGTTCCAAAGCATTCCCTGCTCTCCTGGAAGAGCTGTGCCCGTGCTTTGGGGCAGGAGCTCTCCCAGCGTTTCTCCTTTGGGCACTGGGAGCCCAAACAATTCCCAGCCCCTTCCCAGCTGCTCCTTTGGGTGCTCTCCCCTCTCCTGGTGCTGTTCTGGTGGAACCATGCAGCAAAGCAGCTCCGGGAGCTCACCCAGGGAACGGGGATTCTTTGGGCTTGGAATTCTTTATAAAAGCACCTCAAACAGCACATTTTGCTTTTATCATTGTTTTTATAAAAGCGAGCTCAAGTCTAATGTTCCCTCATTAATTGGGGAGCTGTAGACACAAGTCATTCCATGTTTTTAAAGGTTATGTTCCCTCTGTGCTGAAAAAATCATGGAAACCCCAAACCCCTGCCCAACCCTTCCCACATCCATCAGCACCCACTGGCACCAATTTCCAGCCACGGAGAGAGCTCCCATTCCCAGGGCACGGAGAAAAACAAGCTAAAATCAGGAGATGATGTGCTGGAAGCTGAAATCCGAGGAAGATTTGGAACTGGGACCTGGATTTCCTGCTTCCCGCTGCTGAGCTGCACCTACAGGCACATCACACCTCCCACTGGGATGAGCAAGAGCAGGAATGTGCACATCCCATCCCGGGCTGAGCTCACTCACACCTGCACGCTCTCCAGCATCCCCCTGCCTCGCTCCAGACACCAAATCCTTTAATTCCTGGCCTGGAAGGCGCAGCCTGGCTTCTCTCTCCAAGGTAAATGTGGGTCAGCAAGGCTGTAGAATAAATCAGATTATTTTTACATTCAGTTTCATCACTGAATTGATCCTAGGAAGGCACTGGTGTTGAAACATGAATTGTGGGGTGGCTGAGCTCCCAGGGAAAGGTTCTCTCCACAGACCCCATGGATCAGGTTGGGATTCAGAAGGAAAACCAAGCCAGCATTTCCCAATAATGCAGGATATGATTTGGCTTTTTAAAGATTGACTGCCAGCCTGAAGTGCCCCCAAATGAACCCACTGGGGGCAGAACTCCAAAGGGCTGTAAAAAAATGATGGAAACCAGTGACTGATGTGTGAATGACAATTTCTGGGGCTCCTTGCAGGTGTTTTTGGTGTCCACTCACAGCTTTAGCAGCAGGGTTAAAGCCCAGGGATTCACCCTGATTTTTTGGGATGTGCCAGAATTCTCAGGCAGTTTCAGTGTCCATACACAGCTTTAGCACCAGGATTAAAGCCCAGGGATTCACCCTGATTTTTTGGGATGAACCAGAATTCTGAGGTATTTTTGGTGTCCATGCACAGCTTTAGCACCAGGATTAAAGCCCAGGGATTCACCTGGATTTTCTGGGATGAGCCAGAATTCTCAGGCAGTTTTGGTGTCCATACACAGCTTTAGCAGCAGGGTTAAAGCCCAGGGATTCACCTGGATTTTCTGGGATGAACCAGAATTCTCAGGCAGTTTTGGTGTCCATACACAGCCTCAGCAGCAGGGTTAAAGCCCAGGGATTCACCCAGATTTTTTGGAATGCACCAGAATTCTCAGGTATTTTTGGTGTCCATACACAGCTTTAGCACCAGGATTAAAGCCCAGGGATTCACCCTGATTTTTTGGGATTTTTCTGGGATTTTGGGGGTTTTTTTGAGGCAGAATTCTCAGCCACCATCACAAGACTCAGCTCTCGCCTCTTTGAGCAGGGAATTCTCCTGGGTGTGTTTTTTAACAAACATTACTCATTCCACAGACACCTCTCAGTGCAAGCAGGGGCAGTGCCTGGGAGTTCTTGGAAAAGTTGCACAGCTAAAAAAATAAGGGAAGAAAATCATTTTGATCTCAAGAAATAACCCCTGAGAGAGGCCACAGCATCGAGGGCCATCCCCACCAAAACCTCCAGCACAAAGAACACACCACAGCACTTGGAAGGTTTCAATAATCTGATTTTTAACATCATTTCTGGAGCCAATTGGAGAGACAAAGCGTGGGTGACATCAGGTGACAGAGCACAACCCCTCCGACCACTCTGGGGTGACAAATTGAACAGACACAGCAGGACCCCAGCTCACAAGAAGGAAATGGATCTCGTAGTGATATTTTAACACCCATGAAACAAAGAGATCACATGAAAAGTCTCATTAGAAAGTCGCCCAGGTTCCTATGTTTATATGAAAAAAGCAGGAGTTCTCCACCCTGAATTCCTGATAGAAAACAGCAGGTAGAAACCTAAGGTAGAAATCTGGAGTTAGAGAAATCCTTTGGCAGCATGTTCAGTTACAATCAGGCCTTAAAAATAAATATGATCATGTCTAGAAGTATGAAGAGAAACACCAACCCCCTCGAAATACACTGGTTTAATAATAATTAAATTATTTTACACTATCTACAAGTTGCATATCACGGAGTTAGGAGTAGAAGAGGTGACAGAAGGACAAATCCTGCTTTTATAAAAGTTCAGGCATGTGTGGAGCTGTGTAGAAAATCTCAGACAAATGAGTATATACATTATTTATACTTAATTAACATCATCAAATCACATCTGGCTGGCTCAATTGAAGATTTCTCTTGGCCCAAAGCTCAGAATCCAAAAAAAACCCCCACCAATCTAAATTTCCTAACAAACATGGAGAAGTCATAGCAACGAGAGCAAGGTTTAGCTCGACCCCAAACCAACTTGGGATGAAGTAAAAGCTCCAAACAACAAGAATTTGGAACAGCAGCATTGAAAGAAATTCATTTCCTCAAAAGACACAAGGAACAAGTTATCAAAATACTTCAGTATTGCCACGTGTGTCGTTTGTACTGAGCTACTTCCAGGGGAAGGATCAAAACAAATTAAAGTCATGTCCAAAGGAAAGATAAAATCCTCCTTCCAATTGCACACATTTAAATAAAAAGTGATTTTAAGAGCAGGTGCTGAACACTTTTAGCATGAGGCTGCAAATATCAGGTCAAGATAGCAAATAATTAAATGGAAGGGAAAATAAATGGAGGAGGTGCTGAGTGAAGGGGGGGTTTGGGCACTCAGCAGCCCAAGAGTTCCAATCTGGGATGAAATTTATCCATCAAAAATGCTTATTTGGACACCTGGGAGCCTCCTGCATTTAATTGAGATGTTTTTATCAGTCATTTGCTTCCATTATTTCCTCAAACCAAGGATTAGCACTCACCAGAGGTGGTTAAATGCAGGATAAATGTGACCATGCTCCACTGAGGAGGTAAATAAGAGGATGAAGCGATTTTTTTTTTTTCCCAGTAGTTGAAATAAGAAATAAAGAAAGAAATCCCACTTTCCCAAAGGATAATCCAGCTCATCTGCTCCTTTGGACAAACCCCACCCTTTAAAAAGTGCATCAGGGAAGAAATTCTTGGATTTCTTTTCTCACTGAGTGCCACAGCTCTGGGTTTGCACGTGCACTGGAGCCCAATCCCACCCACAGCACACGGGATCTGCTCAAATCCCCTTCCCCAAGGGTGCAGGAGTTCCTCTGGGGTCAGGGCTTGTTTGGTGGCACAGAGAGGAAATCCAAGAGAGGCAGAACCCCCTGGTCCCATCAAGACGATTCCTGTTCCACTCAGCTCCCCCTTGGGAAGGGAACAGATCCTCAGAGTCTTCAGCAGCTTCAAACCTTCTCCAGCCCCCTCCTTTCCCACAAGGAATTACAAAGCTCCTTCACTTCTACATCCAGCCAGAAAGGAAAAACTGAAGAGAGATTCTGTGCAAGTTCCTGGCTCATGGAGTGCCCACACAGGCAGCTGGGAGCGTCCCCTGCCTGCTCCTCCCCAGGAGCCTCGTGCTGGCACTGCCACCTCTGCCAAGACACCAGGGAATTCCAGGAAAACTTGGTTTTCCTCAAGAAAAACATAGCAATTCTCTGTGTTTTCTGAAATACAGAGGCAGCACTGATAAAACCCTCTTTTTCTCCTATTTCCACAGGGATGTGGTCCTGAGTGGCTGAGTTTCCACTTCCAGCTGGAGCCAGGGATCCCTCGGCGTGTCCTTCAGGAAGGGGATCCCAACTGCAGAGATTCCCTAAAGCCACTGGGACAGAAAGATTACAGAAGACACCAGAGGAGGCAAAGCAACAGCATCTCAGCATCCTCAAGCTTCCAGAAACACATGGAAAAGAGAATTATTTTGGGACAATCTTTCCAAGATTCACAAGTGGCGTTTCCTGAAAGCGCAGGGAAGGAATGAGAAAAAAAAAAAAAAATAAAAAGGGACTCAGAGGAATGGGGAATATTTTAAACCATCCCTTAATCTAGTTCAGGATGCAAAAATGCAAATCACCATCAGAGCTGGTGCCTATTTTTACTCTGCATCATGGGTTATTGGAGAGGAAAATGGACTTGGATATCCACGAGGATCGCCGGTCACAACTCCCCCACGGCGGCCGTTTAAAGCAGAGGCTGCTGATGGAAATTTGTCTGCTGCTGGAGCAGGGAATGAGCAGGAAGAGCCATGGGATAAGCTGGTCCTTGGTTGCTGCTCTGGAAGGCTGCCATGTCCACGGCCATGCCCATCTGGTGCTGGGGGAAGGCGGCGGTGCCGCTGACGCTCGGGTAGGGCTGCGGCAGCGCGGGCTCGGGGCTGCGGGGACACAACACTTGTGAAATGGTCCTTCCCCTCAGAGACCCCCTGAAGCTTGTGCCATAGAGTTGGACCCTTCTTCCCTATCTTATCTACTCCTGACCCTACTGGCTGAAGGCCAATATCCTTCCTTGGCCATAAACCCCTGACTTTCCTGTTCTCCCTCTCTTTGCTCCTCGCCCTCCCCGCTCTTGGATCACCACATGGGAGAATAAAGCATGGACTGAAGGTGAGGGGTGAGAGCCACCCTTTTTGATATCTTTATTCTGTCCCTATGAAATATATTTCCCTAAAAGCCCTGAGAATCTGAGCTAGCTAGAGCCTTGGGGCTGGATAGAAGGGAAATATTTCACAACACCAACCACGCTCACAGGGACAGCCCAGGGACAGCTCCCTGCGCTCCCACACCATCAGTGACAACTCCCAAAACAAGCTGGGAGCCTCCAAAATATGTACTTTAGAAAATACCATGATCAAAATGATCATTTCTGAAGGTATTTCATGTATTGCTGGCTGCAAAAATACCATTTTTTACATGCACGCTCTCAATTTAAATCAGCTCTGGCCTTGCAGTTTCCCTCTTGCTACTCCTCCATGTTAATAAACAGATTATTTTCTGTTATTCTGATAATTTCCCAGCAATTCCATCCTTTTCATGCCTATAATGTGGCAGTTTTTAATGGTTTTTGCAGGAAAAACATTTTCACCCTCAAAATTCTTCCAGCAGCTCAATAATTCTACAACATAATTTTTATTCTTACTTTTTAACTTACTCTTTCTTTCTCTTCAACTTACTCTTTCTTTTAACTTTTTCTTTCTATCTTACCCTTTCTTTTATACTTTACTGTTTCTTTTCAACTTATAGTTTCTTTTTCTTTCTTACTTACCCTTTCTTTTATACTTTACTGTTTCTTTTCAACTTATACTTTCTTTTTCTTTCTTACTTACTCTTTCTTTTATACTTTACTGTTTCTTTTCAACTTACTCTTTCTTTTTAATATTTTCTTTCTAACTTACTCTTTCAATTTACTCTTTAACTTACTCCTACTATTTAATTTTTAATCTTTGGTGCTGGGTGCTTAAAGGTCAGAGGTTCCTTTTCAACCTTCCTGGGAAACTTCCTCATGTAGGATGGATTTTATCCAGAATAATGCTCTCAGTGCTGCCTGGTTTAGTAAAATTGGGATTTTCCTCTCAAAATGAAGTGTCACTAAATGGAAATGCCACGAGTGGCAAAATTACTCCCCAAGAAGAAGGATTTGCTGGCTCCATACCTTAAATAAGCAGCTGGAGGTGGCTGAGTGGCTGCAGAGTTGATGCTCTGAGGCAGAGACCTCACCTGGCCCACCTGCTCCGGGGCCAGGCTGTATCCTGGGGACATGGACACTCCTTGGATCATGTAATTCCCACTGGGAGGCTGCACTGGATACGACTGCAAACCAAACCAAACGCAGGAGATTTGGAGCTTAGCACACTTTGGAATGAACCCACCAGAATATTCTAAAGCTGGAAGCAAAACCTGCAGTTCCTTCCCGTTCTGCTTTAAATAATGCAAGATTCCCTCCAAATCCAGGTGGGGTTTGGATTTGGGATGAACAGGTTTGTCCCCAATAAAGCCCAGCATCCTCCTGCATTTCTGTGCACCAATCTTGGGAGGAAACAGCAAACTCCAGTTGCCTTTTGGCTTAAATTACTTTGTAACCTCCAAAAATAATGAATTTTCCGTCGTTACCGGGAGTTAAGGACACAGAATTACTTTTAACTGACATATTTTCAGATCTAGCAGTTGCTATGGCAACTATTCTTTTCCCACTGAACAATTAACATGAAAGTAAAATTCACTTCAAGCAAAAACCCTCGTTCTGTGCTTGTGGAAAATCTCTCCTTCCCCTCCGTGTTTATTTCATGCCAGCATTAGGGACAGTGTCAGTTTGGAGCACAAATGTGTTTAGAATGATACAAAATATTCAGTTTTTCTAAGGGCAAAGGGAGATAAAATCAGGGTGCTGCTATATTTAGTAAAAAATACACTTGGGATTAATACACTGATATTCCAGCTCCCTCCCATGCCCACTATTAGATAAGAACATTTTACTTGGAGATTGACATGACTCACAGCAAGAACATCCACCCAATTCCAACTGCAAGAAATGAATTATGGAAGGGATCTTTTGGAATTTTCAACAGTGGCCAAGCAAAACCTTCTGTTCTAGTGCATAAATCCCAAATTTCTTCCAAAGTCAGATTGCTCGTGGGCTCCCTGCAGTTTTGGATGTGATTTTTTTTTTTTTATGAAAACAGGGATAAGTAGCAGGGAATTTCCAGATTCCAGGGAATTTCCAGATTCCAGGGAATTTCCAGATTCCAGGGATACTGACCTGCACGGAGACTCCAGAGGAGGTGGGTGGGAATTGTGCAGGGTGCTGGAGTTTGGAGTAGGCTGAGTACATGGGGCTCTCATTCATCAGTTTGTTGTAGAGCTCCAGAGCTTCCAGAACCTTCACGTTCAGTTCGGATAACTCGGAATGTTTCCTGTTCCAAAACAAATGGAGAGGGCACTGAGCTGCTGGGACATCTTGGATGGGGAGGGAAGAACAGTTCTGCAAGAAAAAGAAGCTTCTAAAAGGTAAAAAGTCAAATTTTTACACATTTATGTTGAAAATTTGCTGTTGTGTAATTGGAAGGAAAATCCAAGATCAGCACAACCACTGCTGGCACCAAACCAGCAATTCCCAGGTGGAATTCTCTGATTTTTTCACCCTCAAATATCTCCAGGAGTGACAGAATCATGGAATGGTTTGGGCTGGATGGGACCTTCCTTAAAAGATTTAATTCCAACCTTCTGCCTTTGGCACCTTCCACTATCCCAGGGTGCTCCAGCCTGGCCAGGGACACTTCCAGGGATGCAGGGGCAGCCACAGCTGCTCTGGGAATTCCAGCCCAGCCAGGAATTCCCAATTCCCAATCTCCCTTTTCCCAGTTTGAAGCCATTCCCTGTGTCCTGCCCCTCCATCCTTTGTCCCCAGCCCCTCTCCATTTTCCTCATCAGCTCCTTCAGGTACTGAGCAGCCAAACCTGAGCAGGGAGAGTGAGGATATCATGGAATAATCCCCAAAAGACTGAAAATTCCAACCTCTGGACAGGCTGGGGGAGGCTACAGCCACAAAATGCCAAAATAAAAAAGCATCCATGACCTGTGCAGTGAATTTTGGGAGAGCAGCAATCAAATCTCAGTGCCCACACTCAGGACTTGATATCTCAGCATTAAAAATTCAAGTTGATAAATTTTTCTTGCAAGGTTTTCTAGCTTGGGAGATGAAAGTACCAAAATAATTTGATTAAAGCTGCCCAATTGGAAGGAAATGAGTGAAAAAATGGTGCTCACCTATCTATCTCTTCTAGTTTTTCATCTATCATTGGACCCATCTGCTGGCAGATATCTGTGAAGACAAAAGTGTTGAGGCAGTTGATGTCTTGCACAATTAAAATGTTTAAATGCAGCCCAAAATATTTTATCCAACTACAGTGAAATTAATTGCTTATTTATTTTGGGGTTGGTAGATGGATCTTGCAAAGCTCAGGCATTTTACAGAGCTGGGAGTTATGCAAATGATTCTGCTAAACGTGGAGCTGGCTTGGAACTATTAAAAAAATTCAAATTATCCCCAGAGCCCCACACTCCCACGGTGAAATAAGTGTTCTCCAGCACTGTTAGTACAGAGCACAGCTCCCCTAAGCTTAAAATAAACACAAAGAACTCCCAGCTCAATCCACAAAAGGTAATTGTGAGAAGAAGTCATAAAAAAAAAGAGCTCATTTAGTGCTGCAAGTACCTTCTGAGTCGAGAAGATCTGGAGAATCAAGCTTTAAATCTGTGGGATCTATGCTCTGAAGCACCTGCAGGGTTTTATCCATCTTCTCCTAAAAGGGGAAGCCAAGATGAAGAACTTTGATTTCTCAGCCATGCCAAGATTGGTTTAATATTCAAATAAAAGTTCTTTAGGGACAAAGAATCATCAGCCAACATTCAGCAGCTGAAGAATGTAAAAACCCAGCAATATTTTATTTTCAAGTGGCTCCATACCTCATCAATATAAACTGGCTCAGGTTCTGCTTTCTTAATTTCTTCTGCAGTGTCCTCAGGAACAGAGAGTTTATCCACAGCTGCTGAAAGAACAGAGATGAGTTTTCTCTTCTCTCTGTTGCTGTGCTAACTTCAAACAAACATTTGCTCCTTGTTATTTTTCTGACATTTGAAATGGCAATTTGCTGGATTTGTAAATATGCTGCTGACAAGGAATTGTGGTGAATCGAACCAAATTTCTGTCAAAGGAAATGGCAATAACTTAAAAGAGAAATAGATTCAGAAATTAAAGTGAGTTATGGAGTGTGCTTGATTGTTTGAAACAAGGGCAGGGTGTATCTCAGCTCTTTCCTGGGGCTGATAAAGGAAATTATTCTGCTGCTGGGCTAATTAGGATTGCAGCCTTTGTGAAATAATCCATCATTTCAGGCTCTGTGAAATAATCCATCATTTCAGGCTCTGTGAAATAATCTATCATTTCAGCCTCTGTGAAATAATCCAGCATTTCAGCCTTTGTGAAATAATCTATCATTTCAGGCTCTGTGAAATAATCCAGCATTTCAGGCTCTGTGAAATAATCCAGCATTTCAGGCTCTGTGAAATAATCTATCATTTCAGGATCTGTGAAATAATCCAGCATTTCAGGCTCTGGGAAATAATCCATCCATCATTTCAGCAGGTAACTCACCTGCCTCGGGCTCCACAGTCAGGTCAGAGGTGACAAAATTGGATGGGAACAGCCCCACTCCTCTGTGGTTCTCCCCTTTCCACCAATTGGCATCACTGGGGAAATAAAGAAGGAGGACAGAACTTGGGGTGAACAGAACCAGGGACATATTTGGGGTTTTTACTGAAAACCTGAGCTTTAGAGACAGATTTGGTGGTTTTTTAACCAAAACCCTGTGATAAAAGAGAATATTTGCAGGGGCATCACTGGGGAAATAAAGAAGGACAGAACTCTTGGGGTGAACAGAGCCAGGGACACATTTGGGGTTTTTACTGAAAACCTGAGCTTTAGAGACAGATTTGGTGTTGTTTTTAACCAAAACCTTGTGATAAAAGAGAATATTTGCAGGGGCATCACTGGGGACATAAAGAAGGAGGACAGAACTCTTGGGGTGAACAGAGCCAGGGACATATTTGGGGTTTTTACTGAAAACTTGAGGTTCAGAGACAGATTTGGTGGTTTTTTAACCAAAACCCTGTGATAACTAGAAGAGAATATTTCTAGGGGCATTGCTGGGGAAATAAAGAAGGACAGAGCTTGGGGTGATCAGAACCAAGGACATATTTGGGGTTTTTACTGAAAACTTGGGGTTCAGAGACAGATTTGCTGGTTTTTTTAACCAAAACCCTGTGATAAAAGAGAATATTTGCAGGGGCATCACTGGGGAAATAAAGAAGGAGGACAGAACTTGGGGTGATCAGAACCAGGGACACATTTGGGGTTTTTACTGAAAACCTGGGGTTCAGAGACAGATTGGGTGTTGTTTTTAACCAAAACCCTGTGATAATTAAAAGAGAATATTTGTAGGGGCATCGCTGGGGAAATAAAGAAGGACAGAGCTTGGGGTGAACAGAGCCAGGGACATATTTGGGGTTTTTACTGAAAACTTGGGGTTCAGAGATAGATTTGGTGGTTTTTTTAACCAAAACCCTGTGATAAAAGAGAATATTTGTAGGGGCATCACTGGGGAAATAAAGAAGGACAGAACTCTTGGGGTGATCAGAACCAGGGACATATTTGGGGTTTTTACTGAAAACCTGGGGTTCAGAGATAGATTTGGTGTTGTTTTTAACCAAAACCCTGTGATAAAAGAGAATATTTGCAGGGGCATCACTGGGGAAATAAAGAAGGAGGACAGAACTTGGGGTGATCAGAGCCAGGGACATATTTGGGGTTTTTACTGAAAACCTGGGGTTCAGAGACAGATTTGGTGTTGTTTTTAACCAAAACCCTGTGATAAAAGAGAATATTTGTAGGGGCATCACTGGGGAAATAAAGAAGGAGGACAGAACTTGGGGTGATCAGAACCAAGGACATATTTGGGGTTTTTACTGAAAACCTGGGGTTCAGAGACAGATTTGGTGTTTTTTTAACCAAAACCCTGTGATAATTAAAAGAGAATATTTGCAGAGGTTAGAACAAAGCCAAACAGGAGCTGGGGCAGAGGGGAGGGAAGGACAAAGAGGAATCAGGGGATCACTGAAAATGATCAATTTCAATTTGATTTCAATTTTAAAATTTCAATTTCAAAATGAACAATTCATCAATCCTTTACACTGATTACTTGCCAGCCCTTTAAAGCTGCATTTATCCCTATAGGTGTTAACAACAATCATTATTTTAGCTATTTTAAATCAGTTTTATTCTTGGCAAATGTGATTTTTGACAGCCAGAGGTTTAACAGCTGCTGGAAGCAGATGGAATGTGATGCCAATGCATTTTGTGTCATCATGTCAGACAACAAATTAAGATTTATCTTCAAAACTACAAATTGGGTGAAATACTCGAGGTTCTCCCTGCACTAAAAATGATTTGAGGTCAGAAACCAGGATTTTGGAAAGATAAAAGGAAGAGGAAGGGATGTGAGGGAGGGCAGAGTGACAATTACATTTCTGTGGAAGGAGGGGAAATAAAAAGAATCAGAATAAAAACCCTGAAAAAACAACAGGGGTGAAACCAAACCAGCTCCACCTGAGTGTATTGTACCTGTCATCCAAAACAAAAATTATCTCTCCACTTTTAAAGGTGAGCTCATTGTCCTCCACAGCTTCAAAGTCATACAGAGCTCGCACCTTCCTCAGGCTCGGGGGGTTTGCTGCCATTTCTGCAGCTGGGTACAAGGATTTGGTTTCCATTTGCTGCTGCTTCTGCTCTTGCAAGGACAACTCGATAGCTGCAGGTTAAAAAACAAGTTTGTGGGGAGACAAAGCAGTTGGAATTCTTGATTTAACAAAAAGAGGGTTTATTGATTTATTTAAACATGTTTCTATGTGCTGCTGTAGTGTTGGAAGTTAACATTTAAAATTCTGTTTGATGGGGAGGAATGTGTCAAACCCCAAATCCTCATGGATTAGGGAAACACCTGGAAATGCACAATTCCCAACCTGCTGTGCCCTTGATTTCAATTCTGAATTGACTTCAATTCAATTCCCATTCAATCTGAATTGATTTCAATTCAATTCCCATTCAATCTGAATTGATTTCAATTCAATTCCCATTCAATCTGAATTGACTTCAATTCAATTCCCATTCAATCTGAATTGACTTCAATTCAATTCCCATTCAATCTGAATTGATTTCAATTCAATTCCCATTCAATCTGAATTGATTTCAATTCAATTCCCATTCAATCTGAATTGATTTCAATTCCCATTCAATCTGAATTGATTTCAATTCAATTCCCATTCAATTGATTTCAATTCAATTCCCATTCAATCTGAATTGACTTCAATTCAATTCCCATTCAATCTGAATTGATTTCAATTCAATTCCCATTCAATCTGAATTGATTTCAATTCAATTCCCATTCAATCTGAATTGACTTCAATTCAATTCCCATTCAATCTGAATTGACTTCAATTCAATTCCCATTCAATCTGAATTGATTTCAATTCAATTCCCATTCAATTCTGAATTGATTTCAATTCAATTCCCATTCAATTCTGAATTGATTTCAATTCCCATTCAATCTGAATTGATTTCAATTCAATTCCCATTCAATCTGAATTGACTTCAATTCATTTCCCATTCAATCTGAATTGTTTTCAATTCAATTCCCATTCAATCTGAATTGTTTTCAATTCAATTCCCATTCAATTCTGAATTGATTTCAATTCAATTCCCATTCAATCTGAATTGATTTCAAGTCAATTCCCATTCAATCTGAATTGATTTCAATTCAATTCCCATTCAATCTGAATTGATTTCAAGTCAATTCCCATTCAATCTGAATTGATTTCAATTCAATTCCCATTTCCCTGCTTTTGAACAGAACCTCTGGAGTTTAACCCCAGGCTGAGACTGCAGCTCACCTTTAGCTATATCCTCATCTTCCTTGGATTTGCTGTTTGAGGATCCATTCTTAGCAGCATTGCTGGAAGCCTGCAAAGGTGGCAACAACAGAGATTAATTAAAATGAAATCTCCATAATTAAATATTTTAAAAAAATTAGCACTGAGTTGTTCCTGATCAGGTGGATTATGGAATAAAAATCACCATTCTTCAGGGGTTTTTTTCTGTTTTCAGCAGGGAAAAAAAGTAAAATAAATAATGAGATTTAATTGGAATAATTGATTTTATTGAAATAATAAAATTTATTTGATTTTAGTCATATTTCTTTCAGTGAGACTACTAATTTAAATGACTTTTTCCACCTTTATCCTTCACTCCTCCCTTCAAGAGAGAAGATTCTCCAGTTGGGAGCTGCTGATTTAAATCCTCCAGTTCTCCCCAGCAGGCACAGTGAAATCATTCCTGGAGTTTTTATTCCCACCAGGAACTGGAATTGGGTGCCAGGGCTCAACTCTTGCATGGTTCTGCCATATGTTTTACACATAGATCAGATTTAGAAGTGAAAACATCTTTGTGGAGGAAGGAGGGGTTGTAAAAGTTAAAAAACTCACAGTGTTTGTAAAAGTTAAAAAAAAAAAAATCTGTGTTTCATATAGAGGAAAGTAAACTTTGTGTAAGGAAATTGTAATAGAAATTGTAATAGAAATTGTAATTGAAATTGTAATAGAAATTGTAATTTTAATTTTCAGGACTGAATAACATGGAAATATTTACAAGTATCAATAATAAAAATCAGGAAAAAACCACCTGGCTGCTGTTAAATTGTAATAGAAATTATAATTTTAATTTTCAGGACTGAATAACATGGAAATATTTAGAAATATCAATAATAAAAATCAGGAAAAAACCACCTGGCATCATATCTGCTGTTAGATTGGGTACAAGAAACCAACAAAATGAAAAATGAATCACTCCAAATCCAGAGAATTCCTGACATGGAAGTAAACTTTGTGTAAGGAAATTGTAATTTTAATTTTCAGGACTGTGTAACATGGAAATATTTAGAAATATCAATAATAAAAATCATGAAAAAACCACCTGGCTGCTGTTAAATTGTAATAGAAATTATAATTTTCATTTTCAAGACTGAATAACATGGAAATATTTAGAAATATCAATAATAAAAGTCATGAAAAAACCACCTGGCATCATATCTGCTGTTAGATTGGGCACAATAAACCAACAAAATGAAAAATGAATCACTCCAAATCCAGAGAATTCCTGACATGGAAGTAAACTTTGTGTAAGGAAATTATAATTTTAATTTTCAGGACTGAATAACATGGAAATATTTAGAAGAATCAAAATAAAAATCAGGAAAAAACCACCCGGCTGCTGTTAAATTGTAATAGAAATTATAATTTTAATTTTCAGGACTGAATAACATGGAAATATTTACAAGTATCAATAATAAAAGTCAGGATAAAACCACCTGGCTGCTGTTAAATTGGGCACAATAAACCAACAAAATGAAAAATGAATCACTCCAAATCCAGAGAATTTCTGACATGGAAGTAAACTTTGTGTAAGGAAATTGTAATACAAATTATAATTTTAATTTTCAGGACTGAATAACATGGAAATATTTAGAAATATCAATAATAAAAATCATGAAAAAACCACCCGGCTGCTGTTAAATTGTAATAGAAATTATAATTTTAATTTTCAGGACTGTGTAACATGGAAATATTTAGAAGTATCAATAATAAAAATCAGGAAAAAACCACCTGGCTGCTGTTAAATTGGGCACAATAAACCAACAAAAAGAGAAATGAATCACTCCAAATCCAGAGAATTCCTGACATGGAAGTAAACTTTGTGTAAGGAAATTTTTTAATTTTCAGGACTGAATAACATGGAAATATTTAGAAATATCAATAATAAAAATCAGGAAAAAACCACCTGGCTGCTGTTAAATTGTAATTGAAATTGTTATTTTAATTTTCAGGACTGAATAACATGGAAATATTTAGAAGAATCAAAATAAAAATCAGGAAAAAACCACCTGGCTGCTGTTAAATTGGGAAAAATAAACCACCAAAAAGAGAAATTAATCACTCCAAATCCAGGAGAATTCCTGACATGGAAATGGGACAAAAAAGGGGATTTGGGAAAGGAAAATTCCAGTGTCCCAAAGCAGCTCCTACCTGGGATGCTGCTGCAGGAAAAGTGACCCCTTCCTCCTTCAGGGATTTGATGGTTGCAGATATTAAACTGCATTGTGGATCCTTCTGGAATTCTTCTGCCCACTCCACCATCAGGGATTTTAACTTTTCACTCACTTTTGGGTGAGCCTGGAAGACAAAATTGGGTAAAAAGAGATGTTTGAGCCTCAAAATGAACACAAAGAGCTGCTACCAAAATTGTTACCAACCCCATTTTATTGTGAATATTCTTAATTATTAATAATTGTTATTAATATTATTTAAATTATTGAGAGGATTTGGGGAGCAGAGTGGAGAATATCTGGCCTTTTACACCCTGATCTGATATTCCAGAGGACGTGCTGAGCTCCTGGAGCACAAATTTTGGAGAAATTCAGGCTGCCCAGCACATTTCTCCCTCTGTGTGTTCCTCACCCTCCATTTAACCTCAATTTTCTCTCCTTTCCTTCTCTCAGGTGTTGTTTTCCACTTCCCAAGCACTGAAATTGGTCTGATATAAACCCTCTTTCCCTAAAAGAATTTTATTTTCCCTACAATCCATCTTTTCTGGTAGTTTCTCCCCAGAAAATCCATAGGGAGAATCCATAGGGAAAATCCATAGGGATCCAAAAATGGGATCTGAGCTGCAGGGACAGCCTGGAAAAGGAAAAGAATTTGTTTGGAGTGGGGGCAAACCAAGCTCAGTTCGTGCTCTGCCTGGAATTCCTGTGGCTCCCACGTTCTCCCCCAGCCCCTGGCACTGGGAGGAGATTCCCAATCCAAGGAATCAGATCCCACTGATCCAACCAAACCACGGCAGCTTTGCTGGGCTCAGCATCAGCACGGAGACATTTGTCACACGGGCCTGGACTCATTTTTCCTTGGAGGAGAGGGAAAAGTCACAATTTTATCCATAATTCCTCCATGTGGGCCAGCCCTGGGGCGAAGGGTCAGTGTTTCCCAAGAACACTGGGAAATAGGAACATTGGGAATGTATTTCCCAAGGAATTGTGCTCCAGAGCCCAGCCCTGGGTGGGATCCCAGGATTTCTGAACACCCTTGGATGGGATCCCAGCATTCCTGAACATCCCTGGGTGAAATTCCAGAATTCCTGAACACCTCTGAGTGAGATTCCAGCATTCCTGACCATCCCTGGATCCCAGTATCCCTGCCCATCCCTGGGTGGGATCCCAGCATTCCTGCCCATCCCTGGATGGGATCCCAGCATTCCTGAACACCTCTGGGTGGGATCCCAGCATTCCTGCACATCCCTGGGATGGGATCCCAGCATTCCTGAACACCCCTGGGTGAAATTTCAGGATTCTTGCACATCCCTGGATCCCAGCATTCCTGAACACCCCTGGGTGGGATCCCAGCATTCCTGCCCATCCCTGGATGGAATTCCAGGACTCCTGAACACCTCTGGGTGGGATCCCAGCATTCCTGAACACCCCTGGGATGGATCCCAGCATTCCTGAACACCCCTGGGATGGATCCCAGAATTCCTGAACACCCGTGGGTGGGATCCCAGCATCCCTGCCCATCCCTGGATGGATCCCAGCATTCCTGCCCATCCCTGGATGGGATCCCAGCATTCCTGCAGATCCCTGGGATGGATCCCAGCATCCCCCCATCCCTGGATGGATCCCAGCATTCCTGCCCATCCCTGGGATGGATCCCAGCATCCCTGCCCATCCCTGGATGGATCCCAGCATTCCTGCCCATCCCTGGATGGATCCCAGCATTCCTGAACATCCCTGGATGGAATTCCAGCATTCCTGAACACCCCTGGGTGGGATCCCAGCATTCCTGAACACCCCTGGGATGGATCCCAGCATTCCTGCCCATCCCTGGATGGGATCCCAGCATTCCTGCCCATCCCTGGATGGATCCCAGCATTCCTGAACACCCCTGGGATGGATCCCAGCATTCCTGCACATCCCTGGATGGGATCCCAGCATTCCTGCCCATCCCTGGATGGGATCCCAGCATTCCTGCCCATCCCTGGATGGGATCCCAGCATTCCTGAACACCCCTGGATGGATCCCAGCATTCCTGCAGATCCCTGGGATGGATCCCAGCATTCCTGAACACCCCTGGATGGGATCCCAGCATTCCTGCACATCCCTGGGATGGATCCCAGCATTCCTGCACATCCCTGGGATGGATCCCAGCATTCCTGCCCATCCCTGGGATGGATCCCAGCATTCCTGAACACCCCTGGGATGGATCCCAGCATTCCTGCAGATCCCTGGGATGGATCCCAGCATTCCTGCCCATCCCTGGGATGGATCCCAGCATTCCTGCACATCCCTGGATGGAATTCCAGGACTCCTGCCCATCCCTGGGATGGGATCCCAGCATCCCTGCCCATCCCTGGGATGGATCCCAGCATTCCTGAACATCCCTGGGTGAGATCCCAGCATTCCTGCCCATCCCTGGGTGAGATCCCAGCATTCCTGCAAATCCTGGGTGGAATCCCACATCTCTGGATCCCAGCATTCCTGCCCACCCCTGGGTGGGATCCCAGCATTCCTGCACATCCCTGGGATGGATCCCAGCATTCCTGCCCATCCCTGGATGGGATCCCAGCATTCCTGCCCACCCCTGGGATGGATCCCAGCATCCCTGCCCATCCCTGGGATGGATCCCAGCATCCCTGCAGATCCCTGGGATGGGATCCCAGTATCCCTGCCCATCCCTGGGTGGGATCCCAGCATTCCTGCCCATCCCTGGGTGGGATCCCAGCATTCCTGCCCATCCCTGGGTGAAATTCCTGCCCATCCCTGGGATGGATCCCAGCATTCCTGCCCATCCCTGGGATGGGATCTCAGCATTCCTGCCCACCACTGGGATGGATCCCAGAATTCCTGCAGATCCCTGGGATGGATCCCAGCATCCCTGCCCACCCCTGGGTGCTGAAGGTCGGGGCTGAGCTCCAGGATGGTTCCTGGCTATTGGGAACACCGGGAGCACTTCAGACCTATTTTTTCCATGGAAAACCACAAACACAAGAGCTGTGAACTCATTTTGCTTCCCAGCAATTTTATTACTTCCCTTAATTGCTTTGCTCAGCCTCTGATGATTGCAGGGCTCCCATGGATCTCAAAATTCCTTTTTAACCCCTTAACTCCAACTGGAGCAATAATTAGGGAAAAGCTGTTCCTGCTTCTTCCATCCTCACATCCAGATTTAATTCCAGCAGCTGCTTGACCCCCCAACCATCTCAGCCCCTTTTCTTGGTTATTTTCTCATTCAGCATTCCCAGAATCTCTAAAAATTAAAATGGAATTGTCTGGAGTTTTATCCTTTTCCTTGGAAAAATGGAATTTCATTTCCTCATCATTTTCCTTGGAAAAATGGGATTTCAATTTCTCATCATTTTCTCTTTATCCTTTTCCTTGGAAAATGACATTTTATTTCCTCATCATTTTCCCTTTATCTTTTCCTTGGAAAAATGGAATTTCACTTCCTCATCGTTTCCCCTTTATCCTTTTCCTTGGAAAAATGGAATTTCACTTCTTCATCCTTTTCCTTGTAAAAATGACATTTCACTTCCTCATCATTTCCTTTTTATCCTTTTCCTTGTAAAAATGACATTTCATTTCCTCATCATTTCCCTTTATCCTTTCCCTTGTAAAAATGGAATTTCACTTCCTCATCATTTTCCCTTTGCTCTTTTCCTTGGAAAAATGGAATTTCATTTCCTCATGATTTTCCCTCTATCTTTTCCTTGTAAAAATGGAATTTCAATTCCTCATCATTTTCCTTTATCCTTTTCCTTGGAAAAATGGAATTTCACTTCCTCATAATTTTCCTTGGAAAAATGGAATTTCAATTCCTCATCATTTTCTCTTTGTCCTTTTCCTTGGAAAAATGACATTTTATTTCCTCATCATTTTCCCTTTGTCCTTTTCCTTGGAAAAATGGAATTTCACTTCCTCATAATTTTCCTTGGAAAAATGGAATTTCAATTCCTCATCATTTTCCCTTTGTCCTTTTCCTTGGAAAAATGGAATTTCAATTCCTCATCATTTTCCCTTTGTCCTTTTCCTTGGAAAAATGACATTTTATTTCCTCATCATTTCCTTTTTATCCTTTTCCTTGGAAAAATGGAATTTCACTTCTTCATCATTTTCCCTTTCCCCTTTTCCTTTTAAAAATGGAATTTCAATTCCTCATCATTTTCCCTCCATCTTTTCCTTGGAAAAATGGAATTTCACTTCCTCATCATTTTCCCTTTGCTCTTTTCTTTGTAAAAATGGAATTTCACCTCCTCATCATTTTCCTTTTGTCCTTTTCCTTGTAAAAATGGAATTTCAATTCCTCATCACTTTCCCTTTATCCTTTTCCTTGTAAAAATGACATTTCATTTCCTCATCATTTTCCCTTTATTCTTTTCCTGGGAAAAATGGAATTTCACTTCCTCATCATTTCCTTTTATCCTTTTCCTTGGAAAAATGGAATTTCACTTCCTCATGATTTTCCCTCTATCTTTTCCTTGTAAAAATGGCATTTCACTTCCTCATCATTTTCCTTGGAAAAATGGAATTTCACTTCCTCATCATTTTCCCTCCATCTTTTCCTTGTAAAAATGGAATTTCATTTCCTCATCACTTTCCCTTTGCTCTTTTCTTTGTAAAAATGGAATTTCACCTCCTCATCATTTCCCTTTATCCTTTTCCTTGGAAAAATGGAATTTCACTTCCTCATCATTTTCCCTTTATCCCTTTCCTTGGAAAAATGGCATTTTCAATTCCTCATAATTTCCTTTTTATCCTTTCCCTTGTAAAAATGGAATTTCAATTCCTCATCATTTCCTTTTTATCCTTTCCCTTGGAAAAATGGAATTTCACTTCCTCATCATTTTCCCTTTGTCCTTTTCCTTGGAAAAATGGAATTTCACTTCCTCATAATTTTCCCTTTATCCTTTCCCTTGTAAAAATGGCATTTTCAATTCCTCATAATTTCCTTTTTATCCTTTTCCTTGTAAAAATGGAATTTCAATTCCTCATCATTTTCCCTTTCACTTCAGCCCAGGAATTTCCTTCAAGCCTAATAAAAATTCTCTTCAAGAAACTTTGCACTTATCATGATCAAATTAATGAATCTTAGGAACACAGATTTTAATTAAAATTATTCATATTATTTTGTAAAAATCTGCAGGATTATCAGCTCTTTACCAGATTATTTTTTCAGAGTAAAAATTACACAAATTTCAATAAAAACACAGCACCAAAATTAGAAAATATTCATTAACTACAACATTAATTTGGAGAATTTACCAAAATAATTCTTGCCCCCAGGATTGAAGGTTCTAAAATAATTACCTTGTTTATTATAGCTCGAGCTTCAGTGGCAAAATCCCTGGAACAAACTTCCAAGTGGAAGATTTTCCCACAGTTGGAGACACAGGCTCCTAAAAGCTGACAGCAAAAAGATAATTGGGAAAATGCAGGGAAAAAAAGTGGAAATTTAAAAAAAAAAGAGTGCAAATAATCCAAAATAAAAAGGTAAATTCAGCATGGACACTGATTTACTGAGGGTAATCAAGATATTAATTGATTGATCAGGAAATGTTTAATTGTTGCACTCCATGAGGTTTTAGGGGGAAATTTGGGGGTTTACTCACTGTGAGAGCTTGTAAAGCCACGTGGGGAACTTTGTGGTTCATTCTCTTCATGATGGCTTTAAGGCAATCCTTGGCTCTGCAAAGGAACAGGGAAATGAGGAAAAAATGGGAGTGACAGGAGTTGGGCAAGGAATGAGGCCAAAACTCCACCAGGAATGAGGTTATTGAGCAAAAATGTCATTAAACCTGAGTCTAATGAACAAAAATGTCACCAAATCTGAGTCTAATGAACAAAAATGTCACCAAACCTGAGCTACTGAACAAAAATGTCACCAGAACTGAACTTATTGAACAAAAATGTCACCAAACCTGAACTTATTGAGCAGAAATGTCACAACTGAGCCTAATGAACAAAAATATCACCAAACCTGAGCTTATTGAACAAAAACATCTCCAAACCTGAACTTATTGAGCAGAAATGTCACCAAACCTGAGCTACTGAACAAAAATGTCACCAGAACAGAACTTACTGAACAAAAATGTCACCAAATCTGAGCCTAATGAGCAAAAATGTCACCAAACATGAGCTTATTGAACAAAAATGTCACCAAACATGAGCCAATTGAGCAAAAATGTCACCAAAACTGAGCTTATTGAGCAGAAATGTCACAACTGAGCCTAATGAACAAAAATGTCACCAGAACAGAACTTACTAACAAAAATGTCACCAAACCTGAGCTGCTGAACAAAAATGTCACCAGAACTGAACTTATTGAACAAAAATGTCACCAGACCTGAACTTATTGAGCAGAAATGTCACCAGAACAGAACTTACTAACAAAAATGTCACCAGAACTGAGCTATTGAACAAAAATGTCACCAGAACTGAACTTACTGAACAAAAATGTCACCAGAACAGAACTTTTTGAGCAAAAATGTCACCAAACCTGAGCTGCTGAACAAAAATGTCACCAGAACTGAGCTATTGAGCAAAAATGCCACCAAACCTGAACTTGTTGAACAAAAATGTCACCAAACCTGAACTTATTGAGCAAAAATGTCACCAGAACTGAATTTATTGAACAAAAATGTCACCAAACCTGAACTTATTCAACAAAAATGTCACCAAACCTGAGCTGCTGAACAAAAATGTCACCAAACCTGAACTACTGAACAAAAATGTCACCAAACCTGAACTTACTGAAAGAAAATGTCACCAAACCTGAGCTGCTGAAGAAAAATGTCACCAGAACAGAACTTTTTGAGCAAAAATGTCACCAGAATTGAGCCTACTGAACAAAAATGTCACCAAACCTGAGCTACTGACCAAAAATATCACCAAAACTGAGCCTATTAAACAAAAATGTCACCAAACATGAACTTATTGAGCAGAAATGTCACCAAACCTGAGCTACTGAACAAAAATGTCACCAAACCTGAACTTATTGAGTAAAAATGTCACCAGAACAGAACTTACTGAACAAAAATGTCACCAGAACTGAATTTATTGAACAAAAATGTCACCAGACCTGAACTTAATGGACAAAAATGTCACCAAACCTGAGCCTATTGAACAAAAATGTCACCAAATCTGAGCTGATGAACAAAAATGTGACCAAACCTGAGCTATTGAACAAAAATGTGACCAAACTTGAGCTATTGAACAAAAATGTGACCAAACCTGAGCCTAATAACAAAAACAAAACCAAAAAACCTGAGCTACTGAACAAAATTATCATCAAACCTGAGCTTATTGAACAAAAACATCTCCAAACCTGAACTTATTGAGCAGAAATGTCACCAAACCTGAGCTACTGAACAAAAATGTCACCAGAACAGAACTTACTGAACAAAAATGTCACCAAATCTGAGCCTAATGAGCAAAAATGTCACCAGAACTGAACTTATTGAACAAAAATGTCACCAGAACAGAACTTACTAACAAAAATGTGACCAAACCTGAGCTATTGAACAAAAATGTCACCAAACCTGAACTTACTGAACAAAAACATCACCAAACCTGAGCCTAATGAACAAAAATGTCACCAGAACTGAATTTATTTAACAAAACCATCACCAAACCTGAGCCCCTCAGGGCTGGGCAGGGATTTCCCCATTTCCCACTTTCTCTGTCCTCAGCTGGGTGTTGCATTGGAAGAAATTCCCTTTTTTTTCCCCTGACATTCCATATCCATCCCCAAAACTCCACTGCCAGGCCAGGAGGGGAAGCAATTGCAGGTTTGAGTCAGGCAAGGAAAGAAATGTCCCCAGAAAAAAGAAATTATTCAATAAATGGGACTTTTAGTGGCCATGGGATTTCATTCCAAGCTCTTGGATTCCTTTTTCCACAGCTTGAGGACACAAAGATTTTTGTAATTTATTTCAGCTCAATCTGAGGTGAGTGGAGAATGATAAATAGAATTTTAAATGTTTCTGCTGAGGGTTTTGCACACTTTAAATGAGCATTAATGGCTGGCATCATTTCCCCTTTGTCCTTTTCCTTGGAAAAATGGAATTTTATTTCCTCATCATTTCCCCTTTGTCCTTTTCCTTTTAAAAATGGAATTTCAAATTCAGGCACATCAAAGGCTTCATTAACACTCATCTTTGGAACATTTAAAAACGTGAAATCCTAAAAAAAAACCCCCAAAAAAAGCTGATGCAGCATTTAAAAAATAGCATCACTGGCAGATACTTGAGCTGCTGGATTAGCAAAGCACACAAAAGTGCCAGAAAAATACATTTAATCCTAATATTTTCATCTTATTTCAGCTACAAACCATCCAAAGTCAACTCAGTTATTTTAAGTTGTATTCTTATTTAGGGTAGGCAAAAATCTTCATTATTTTCATGGGCAGAAAGGAAGAAAATGATACAAAATTGAATTAAAATATGCCAGCAGCAGTGGTGTTTAAAATTCAGAATTTAGGATTTTATTTGCTATATAAATATATATATTTAGATTTAATTATGCATTTTATATATTTCTATTTGTATGTAAATTTTTAAAATTACATTAAAATTAAATTTTTAAATTTTTAAAATTAATATTAACTGCATTTTTTAATCATCCCTTCCTTCAAAATCAGATTTAAAACAGTTCCCTCTACAAAAGCCTTGTGGCACTAAAAAATTTGATTTTTAATAAAGGACTCGAAGGATTTTTTTTTTCCTTTAGGATTAAAGATTCTCAGATTGAACAGATTTGCTGTTATTCCTTGTGGCAGGTAATCAATTAAAATCAAAACAAAACAACAAAAAAAACCCACCCAATTTCAATGTTAAATAATAAAAATTCTGAATTATTTAAGAATTTTGCCTATGCCCTAATTGAGGATTAATTCCAAATTTAAAAGATGTTATCACTCAAAAATTCAGCCAATATTTTTGGCCACTACAGAATGACTGAAATTCCATTTATGTTCCCTCAAACTAAAGTGATTCCAAGTGATTTGATCCCTATTTTTTCCCTTTTCTCTCCCAAAAACAGATAAATATCATAAAAATCTCCTTGCCAGGTATTTTTCAGCACAGAATTTTTTTCCCTTTCTCCTGCTGGCAAACTCCCTTCCCCAAATTCCTGCCAGCTCATTAAATATGAACAACTTGTGCAAAAAAACTCCAGGAAAAAACCTGGGATGTGCTCAGCACGTCCAAAGTGCTCCAAACCCTGCTGGAACATTTCTCTGCAAGGCTTTCAGAGCCAGCCCGGGCTGTTTGGGAGGTGTTTGGAGATTTGGAGATGTGTTCTCTGGGATATTTTCCTCCTCCCAGCAGCTCAGAATTCCTTGGAATGCTGAGGCCCAGCTTACCCATTGGGAGTGCTTCCAACTCTGTCACAAATATCCATGATGAGCCCCCAGTCCTCACTGGTGTTGTATTCATTTGTGGCTTTCTCTGGGGAAAAAAAAATAAGATTTATTAAGTGATTTATTTCTTCAGTTCAGATTCCATCGATAGAATGTGGCCTTAATTAATATTTTGTGGATTCATGGAATGATTTGGGTTGGAAGGAACCTCAGAGTTCATCTTGTTCCAATCCCTGCAGGGACACTCATTCTGTAGATTAATTAATAAGGCTTAATGGTATTTATTAATAATATTTTAATATTAATAATATTATTGGTATTTATTCTATAGATTAATTAATAAGGATTAAGCCTTATTTATTAATAATATTTTAATATTAATAATAATTAATGGTATTTATTCTATAGATTAATTAATAAGGTTTAATGGTATTTATTCTATAGATTAATTAATAAGGCTTAATGGTATTGATTCTATAGATTAATTAATTAATAAGCTTTAATGGTATTGATTCTATAGATTAATTAATAAGGCCTAATGGTATTTATTCTATAGATTAATTAATAAGGCTTAATGGTATTGATTCTATAGATTAATTAATAAGCTTTAATGGTATTTATTCTATAGATTAATTAATAAGGCTTAATGGTGTTTATTCTATAGATTAATTAATAAGGCTTAATGGTATTTATTAATAATATTTTAATATTAATAATAATTAATGGTATTTATTCTATAGATTAATAAATAAGGTTTAATGGTATTGATTCTATAGATTAATTAATAAGGTCTAATGGTATTTATTCTATAGATTAATTAATAAGGCTTAATGGTATTTATTCTATAGATTAATTAATAAGGCTTAATGGTATTTGTTCTATAGATTAATTAATAAGGCCTAATGGTATTTATTCTATAGATTAATTAATAAGGCCTAATGGTATTTATTCTATAGATTAATTAATAAGGCTTAATGGTATTTATTAATAATATTTTAATATTAATAATAATTAATGGTATTTATTCTATAGATTGATTAATAAGGCTTAATGGTATTTATTCTATAGATTAATTAATAAGGCTTAAGCCTTATTTATTAGTAATATTTTAATATTAATAATAATTAATGGTATTTATTCTATAGATTAATTAATAAGCTTTAATGGTATTGATTCTATAGATTAATTAATAAGGCTTAATGGTATTTATTCTATAAATACCATTATAATTATATATATTATATATTATATAATATTATATTATATATAAATATAATAATATATATAATATATATAATATAATATATATAAATATAATAATATTATAATTCTATAGATTAATTAATAAGGCTTAATGGTATTAATTCTATAGATTAATTAATAAGGCTTAATGGCATTTATTTTAGCTTTTAAGTTTTTATTAGCCAGGTTATTTAAGTCCCACGTAAATATTGCAGTTAATAACCAGCAAATGAAATATTTTATTGCATTTGCTGTTTCAAGATTAAATTTTAACCAACTAAACTCGATTTTATTTTGGTTGCTCAGCAGGAAGATTTCCACAAAGGGAACACAAACAAGGCACCCACCAAAGTTCCAAATCCCTTTTGTTCCAGATGTACAAAAAAAAAGGAAAACTTGGAATTTTGGCCATAATTGATCTTCACAAAATGGAAAATATTTACTTAGAGGAAGTAAATATTATTTTGAACCCAAAGTTTCCCCCCAAAATTATAGGAATGTTGAATTTTCTTTTAAGTGCATCAACATTTTAGGACATGAATAACAATTAATGGATGTTGTGGAAAATAAATGAGTGCCCACAATTTTAAACACTTAAAAAAAAAAATGGAAAATCAAGCTAAATCAGCCTCTGGCAGCTGCAGATTCCCTGGATATACAATCCCTAAGAAGGGAAGAGATTCCCAAGGATATTCTGAAGTATTTCCCATGGATCCAATAAAGTTTTCCCGAGCCCTGAGTGGAAATCACAGCCAGCTTTTCCTGCCATGGCAGAAATAATCCCAACTCTTCACTGGCACCAGGAAGGTTTGATGTTTACAGGCTTCAGCAGGAAGTTTTCACCTCAGAATTATGGAATTATTTAGGTTGGAAAAGCATTCCAAGGTCATGGAGTCCCAGCTGTGCCTGATCCCACCTTGTCCCCAAGTGCCACCTCCAGGAATTGCTGGGACACCTCCAGGGATGGGCACTGCAAACCTCCCTGGGCACTTCCAACCCCTGAGCCCCCTTTCCATGGGGAAATTCCTGCTGATTCCTGACACACACGGAGATTCCAGTTCCAAACCAACTCCTGGGATTCCCCCAGTTCTGTGTTCCCATCTCCCTTTACAATTCCCACAGGGATTTCCATTCACACTGAGTGCTACATCCAGGAATTCCTGGGACACCTCCAGGGATGGGCACTGCAAACCTCCCTGGGTTCTCCAAACCTCCCTCCACTTCCAAGCCCTGGCCACCCTTTCCAGGAAGAATTTTTCCCCCATAACAAAAATGGGATTTTAAGGCCTTCCAGGCCCCTTTCCTGTGGCTGCTGTGAGGGGTTTGGAGCTGTGGGAACACGAAATGTTCCCTGCCAGAAGGGGCTGGGGCAGGGACAGCTCTGCTGCTGGGCTGGATTGGATGGAGGTTCCCTTTTGGGAAAAGCCTTTGGGGTTCTGTGTGCAGGAGCCCAGAAATGAGGCTGGGAAAGAGCTCCAAGGTCACGGAGTCCCAGCTGTGCCCGATGGCACCTTGTCCCCAGAGCCCTGAGTGCCACCCCCAGGAATTCCTGGGACACCTCCAGGGATGGGCACTGCAAACCTCCCTGGGCAGCTCCAAGGCCTGGCCACCCTTTCCAGGAAAAATTGTTCCCTCAGGAAAAAAATTTTGTACCAGGTGTTTTTTTTTCCCCTGGTATTTTTGTACCTGGAGGAGAACAGAATTTTGAAATGTGAAATTCCAGCATGGTTTGGGATGGAAGGGACCTTAAAGATCCTCTAATCCTCACCTTCCACCATCCCAGTGCCACCTCCAGGAATTCCTGGGACACCTTCAGGGATGGGCACTGCAAACCTCCCTGGGCACTTCCAACCCCTGAGCCCCCTTTCCATGGGGAAATTCCTGCTGCTGTCCCACCTGAGCCTGCCCTGGCCCAGCCTGAGGCCGTTCCCTCTCCTCCTGTCCCTGTGCCCTGGGAGCAGATCCTGGCTGTGCCCTCCTGGCAGGGAATTGTGCAGAGCCACAAGCACGGCTCCCCCTGAGCTCCTTTTTTCCTGCTCATCCCTCACTCCACACCTTCCCCATCCCAAAACAAGCTCAGCTCCCACCACACCACATTCCCAGGCCTTGTCCCTGAGCCAGCACATTCCCAGAGGGAGCAAAGTCCCTTCTCCTGGATCCCCAGTCCTGGCAGCGGCCGTGCTCATCCAAACTCCGTCCTTTCCCAAACTCTCACGGATCTGGAAGTTTCCCTCCCTGAACAGCAGCTGCTTTTCTCCTTCCCAGGAACAGTTCTGAAGGATAACTCCTTCCCAGATGCTGAGACACAGACAGAGCAGAAGAAACAGATGTGGGAGGATGAATTTTCCATCAGTTTTTCAGCACAGAGGGAACATAACCTTTAAAAACATGGAATGACTTGTGTCTGCAGCTCCCCAATTAATGAAGGAACATTAGACTTGAGCTCACTTTTATAAAAACAATGATAAAAGCAAAATGTGCTGTTTGAGGTGCTTTTATAAAGAATTCCAAGCCCAAAGAATCCCCGTTCCCTGGGTGAGCTCCCCGAGCTGCTTTGCTGCGTGGTTCCACCAGAACAGCACCAGGAGAGGGGAGAGCACCCAAAGGAGCAGCTGGGAAGGGGCTGGGAATTGTTTGGGCTCCCAGTGCCCAAAGGAGAAACGCTGGGAGAGCTCCTGCCCCAAAGCACGGGCACAGCTCTTCCAGGAGAGCAGGGAATGCTTTGGAACAGGGAAAATTCTCAGGAGCAGCTGTGCCACACAAGAGCCAAACCCGGAATGGTGTGGGATCAGTGACTGGGAGGGATGGGAGGGATCTGAATCCCAATCCAGGGCAGGGACACCTTCCACCATCCCAGGGTGCTCCAGCCGGGCCTGGGACATTCCAGGGATCTCAGCTGCTCTGGGAATTCCAGCCCAGCCAGGAATTCCCAATTCCCAATCTCCCCTTTCCCAATGGAAGCCATTCCCTGTGTCCTGTCCCTCTGTCCCTTGTCCCCAGTCCCTCCCCAGCTCTCCTGGAGCCCCTTGAGGGTCTCAAAGCTCTTCTTGGATCCTTCCCTTCTCCAGGGGAACATTCCCAGCTCTCCCAGCCTTTCCAGCCCTCTAGCCAGGCTCACTGCATTATTATTTTTCAAACAATAAAAGCCATACATATTTCTGTGTAATTTCACAATACAAAGAAAAGAGGCCAAAACCTGAGGGAATATTCAGCCACTTTGAGGACAGATCCAGGTGTGGGAATGCTCAAAGCCTCCCTGTTCCCATCTTTCCCAAGCCCAGCTCCACCTCTGCACACAAAACTTCCCAAATATTTTCTTATTTCAGCCCTGAATTCCCTTGGGTTAAGATCACCAAGTGAGATCTGGGTTAAAAAAACCCAAAATATACTAAAATACAACATTGTTTGTCCACCTGTGTCACTTTCTATGCATGAAATAAAATGAGCACTGATTTAGCACATAAAAATCACTGGTTTTGTACTAAACTTGTTTGGTTTTTAGTGACTGTCACCACTAAAATCAAATTTTTCTTGATCACTTTGCCCATGAAGTGAAACAAACCCTGGGCTGCACAGAAATAGTTCAGATTTTACACAAAGCACAGAACTTTTCACAGTGGAAAATAAATATAAAAGGAATTGAGGGCTGCTCCAAGTGATGTTTTCCAGGGATAAAACAGAAAGACATGGATGAAAAGCAGAGATTTAATCACACACACCTTCCCTTTGTTTGCCTGGCTTTTGTAGAGCCTAATTAGGGAATTCCAGCTTGGATTTAATTAGAGATCATAGCCAGGATGAACCTGCAGTCACAGGCAGCCCTACCTCTAATGATCCTTATTATAGCCTAAAAAATTGGGTTAAATAGATTATTCAAATAACTTTTTGTAATAAAAATCCAGTTTACTCAAAAGGCTTTTTAAAATGCAGTTTTTGCTTGAAAAATTAGTGTTTTGTTTCATTGAAACCAATAATCTGAAAAGGAAATAATTTCATTTGTCTGCCAAAAAAACCCTAAAAAACCATTGGAAAGATTTGAGAGGGATTAATTGAGATTATATCCCAGAGCCTGGAAACATCAAGGTGAAGGTGAAAACCTCTTAATTTATGTATAATATATAAAATATATTAAATTATAAATTGGTTTTTATTATAGAAAAGAAAACAAATAACACTGAGGCTGTGGTATATTAAAAAAAATAATCAAGGCAGGACAAGGGAGCAAAAATAATCCCAAAAAATGAGGAAGAAACATCATAAAAATGCAGGCTCAGAATTTAGGAATTTTAAGCAGTCAGATCAAAGACTGGAAAATATTTTCCCTGAGTTCAAGAGGAAAAGAAACATCCAAGCAACAGCAAGAAAAAAAAAGTCTAATTAGCTTTTCTTCAAATATTATTTTCTTCAAATATATTTTCTTCAAATATTAATATTTGCAAGTTTGGAGCCTAAATGTGGAAGACAAGAATTATCATGGGCTGAGAAATAAAAAATTGGATGTTTACAGGCTTAAACAGGAAGTTTTCACCTCAGAATTATGGAATTATTTAGGTTGGAAAAGATGTCCCAAGGTCATGAAGGCCAAGCAGTTCAGAAAATAAACAGGGAGGAAAGGAGGAGGAAAAGGAGGAGGAAAAGGAGGAGGAAAAGGAGGAGGAAAAGGAGGAGGAAAAGGAGGAGGAAAGGAGGAGGAAAGGAGGAGGAAAAGGAGGAGGAAAAGGAGGAGGAAAAGGAGGAGGAAAAGGAGGAGGAAAAGGAGGAGGAAAAGGAGGAGGAAAAGGAGGATTATATAGTAGAAAAATAAATTATTGAAAAATAAAAAAGGAAATGAAACATAAGGGAAATGTAAGGCCTTGGGGGCTGGATTAGGTAGGAAAAGGAGCAGAATGGAAAAGATTCTCCTGGAACAAAAAGGAAAAGTTTCTCTTGGAAAAGATTCTCCTGGAAGGCTCAGCAGCTGGGAACAGGAGGAGAAGGAGGAGGATGCTCAGTTCTGGCACGGGAGGACAAAGTTAAGGAGCCCCAAAAGGCAAATCCAAGCCTGGAATGAAACAGGGAAAGTTCCCAGCACTATCCAGGGAATCAGGGAATGTTCTCATCCCCATTCCCAGCAATCCCTGGTGCCACCCCAAGCACCCAGCACTATCCAGGGAATCAGGGAATGTCCTGATCCCGTTCTCAGCAATCCCTGGTGCCACCCCAAGCACCCCACAATACCCAGGGAATCAGGGAATGTTCTCATCCCTGTTCTCAGCAATCCCTGGTGCCACCCCAAGCACCCAGCAATATCCAGGGAATCAGGGAATGTTCTCATCCCTGTTCTCAGCAATCCCTGGTGCTCTGCACAGCCCTGGTGCCACCCCAAGCACCCCACAATACCCAGGGAATCAGGGAATGTCCTGATCCCTGTTCTCAGCAATCCCTGTTCTCAGCAATCCCTGGAGCTCTGCACAGCCCTGGTGCCACCCCAAGCACCCCACAATATCCAGGGAATCAGGGAATGTTCTCATCCCCGTTCTCAGCAATCCCTGGTGCCACCCCAAGCACCCCACAATATCCAGGGAATCAGGGAATGTTCTCATCCCTGTTCTCAGCAATCCCTGGAGCTCTGCACAGCCCTGGTGCCACCCCAAGCACCCCACAAACACCTCCTGCTCCTCGAGCCTTCCACAATCCTGGGAGAGAAGGGCAGCAAAACCAAGATCAAAGGGAACGAGGCTGCTCCAGAGGGGATGGAAAAGGACAAAGCTGGGAAAACAGTGAGTGCACATGGACTCTGAACACATCCAGACAGGAAATTTTTAAGCTTCCAGAAGTTTTGGGGGTTCCTCTCCAATAAAAGCAGCCCCCAGAGCAGCGTTGCAGTTATCACCCCGTGATGTGCAGCTGTGGCCAGAGCAGCCCAGGCACATTCCAAGGCTCTGCTCAGCTCTGTGGGATTGGAATCACGGGAGCAAATCCAGCTGTGGCACAGGAAAAGCCAAAAATAATAATCATAATAAAAATAAATACTGGAAAAATAAATGAGAGAAAAATAAAACAGGAAATAAAATGTAAGGGAAATGTAAACCCTTGAGGGTTTAGGTAGGAAAAGGAGAATTCCTTTTTCCCCTTTTTCATTCCTTTTTCCCCACAGGTGTTCCAAGGAAAGAGAAGCTCTGGATAAGAGGCAGCTGGATCTGCCCCATTGCTGCAGCCAACAGAAGGCACCAAACTTCCAAATTCAGCACCTCTCATATGTGATAATTTGGTATTTTGCATGGTCTAATTTACAAGAGAATAATAACTTTTTTAAAGATTCTAAAGTTTTCCTGGAAAGGAACTCTGAGATTTAGCCCCAATAATTCAAGTTCCTATTCTGTTGCACTTGCTAAATTTTAACAAGTGATCAATTATAAATAGCTAATTAATATATTAATTAATTATAATAATATTATAAATATTATATATTTATAATTATATTATATATTATTAATTATATATAATAATATAGATATTATTTATATGATAAATTAATTTATTTATAATTAATTAATTTATTATAGAAATAATTAATTAATAAATAATTAATACATTGAACTATTAAAGAAAAAATACACTGAGTAAAGTTTCAGAAACTGGAAGCAAACAGAGTCCCATTTTTGAAGTTCTGCAGCCTGGGAGTCCTTGAAGCTTTGAGGTTTGTTAAAAAAATCCTGCAGAGTTCCAAAAAAATCCACCTGTACAAATCCATCAGTTTGAGCCACATGAAATGTGAGCGTGGACAAACAGCAAACTGCACCAGGGAATTGAAATCAGGAATAAAAAAAATAAATAAGTGATAAATAAAACAAAAAATCAGCTCAACTTCTGCTACAAACAAAACAGAGATTGTGTGGCAACAAGAGCACTCAATCTCTTCCATTTTGGCCATGACAAAAATCCCAGGAATGCTGAATTCTTCTTTTTCCTTGTGTCTCCACTGCTTTTTTCAGCGCTGCCATTCAGAAGTTGTGTAACAAAAGAAGTGACACAGAGCACGAGTTTAAGAACTCACAAGTCAGGGCAGGACACAAAACAAAACAACTGAGTCACCGTCTTCACCCCAACTCCTGGCAGGTTTTGTAATCCCTGACTCACAGAATATCCTGAGCTGGAAAAGATCCAAAAGGATCATCCAGGCCAACTCCTGGCCCTGCACCACAACTCCCATCGTGTGCCCTGTGGTTATAAGGAAGCTACTGGGAAGCTGGAAAAAATCGTCAATGAAAGGATGAAAAGCAGCTGAATTTTTGATTCAATTCCCTGGATTGAATTTTGAATTCAATTCCCTGAATCCCTGCAAACTCAGCAACACCACGGGAAGGGCAGGAGGCACAGACACACCTCAGACAGGTTGGGAAAGCTGGGAAACTTCAGGAGTCTGAGCAAAACGGGACACAAAACATTTCTTGATGTTGCTGAGGGTAAGGGAGGGAGGAACCCACTGATCTTTTCCCTGCCAGAGCCTCTGAGCCTGGCCAGGATGTGTCAGGAGCAGCCAGGGATTCCCTGGAGCTGCAGTGCCCTGGGCCCATCACAGATACAGGAGAAATCCCAGGATTATTTTGGTTGGAAAAGTCCTGCCAGCCCATGGAGTCCAATGGTGCCCACCTTGTCACCAGAGCCCTGAGTGCCACCTCCAGGAATTCCTGGGACACCTCCAGGGATGGGCACTGCAAACCTCCCTGGGCACTTCCAACCCCTGAGCCCCCTTTCCATGGGGAAATTCCTGCTGCTGTCCCACCTGAGCCTCCCCTGGCCCAGCCTGAGGCCGTTCCCTCTCCTCCTGTCCCTGTGCCCTGGGAGCAGAGCCCAAATCCGCCCCGGCTGTGCCCTCCTGGCAGGGAATTGCAGAGAGGGAAAAGATCCCTCGGGATCCTCCTTTTCTCCAGGCTGAGCCCCTTCCCAGCTCCCTCAGGAATTCTCCAGCCCTTTCCCAGCTCCCTCAGGAATTCTCCAGCCCCTTCCCAGCTCCCTCAGGGATTCTCCAGCCCCTTCCCAGCTCCATCAGGAATTCTCCAGCCCTTTCCCAGCTCCCTCAGGAATTCTCCAGCCCCTTCCCAGCTCCATCAGGAATTCTCCAGCCCTTTCCCAGCTCCCTCAGGAATTCTCCAGCCCCTTCCCAGCTCCCTCAGGAATTCTCCAGCCCCTTCCCAGCTCAGTTCCCTTCCCTGGCCACCTCCGGCCCCTCAGGGCCTCCCTTGCCCTGAGGGGAAAATCAAAAAGTGGGAGAAAACGTGAGAAGCAAAAAAAGTGAGGGAAGTTTGGGGAGGGCTCTGCTGTAGAGCTTTTCCCTCCTGGATCCTCCTTTTTTCCAGGCTGAGACCCTTCCCAGCTCCCTCAGGAATTCTGCAGCCCTTCCCAGCTCCCTCAGGAATTCTCCAGCCCTTCCCAGCTCCCTCAGGAATTCTCCAGCCCCTTCCCAGCTCCCTCAGGAATTCTCCAGCCCCTTCCCAGCTCCCTCAGGAATTCTCCAGGCCTTTCGCAGCTCCCTCAGGAATTCTCCAGCTCCATCCCAGCTCCCTCAGGAATTCTCCAGCCTTTCCCAGCTCCATCAGGAATTCTCCAGCCCTTCCCAGCTCCATTAGGAATTCTCCAGGCCTTTCGCAGCTCCCTCAGGAATTCTCCAGCCCCTTCCCAGCTCCCTCAGGAATTCTCCAAACCCCTTCCCAGCTCCCTCAGGAATTCTCCAGGCCTTTCGCAGCTCCCTCAGGAATTCTCCAGCCCCTTCCCAGCTCCCTCAGGAACTCTCCAGCCCTTTCCCAGCTCCCCTCAGTGTCCCCCCTGTCCCAGAGCTGTCCCCAGCCCTGGAGGTGCCCCAGCAGTGCCAGCACAGGGACGGGCACTGCCCTGGGGCTGTGTCACACCGGGGCTGGCACAGCCCAGGGGCCTCTTGCCCACCTGGGCACCCCGGGCTCGTGTCCAGCCGCTGCCACCAGCACTCCCAGAGCCTTTCCCAGCTTTCCAAACACATTTCCCAGCCCGGAGCATTCCCAGGGCTCGGTGTAATCCCGGTGCAGGACGCGGCTCTTGGCCTCGCTGCCTGTGGCACCACCGGCCTCACCCCACGGGTGCCGCTCCCTCAGCACGGCCCCATCGCACCCAGCTCGCTGTTATTCCTCAATTTCCCAAGGAAACATGCGATCCCCTCCTCCAGATCACCCACAGAGACATCGGACAGCACCGGGAGCAAAACGGATCCCCGGGGGATCAGCGGGAGGGAGAGCACGGAGGGGAACAGGGAGAAGAGGAGGAAAAGGAGAAGGAAAAAGGCGAGGAGGAAAAGGAAAAGGAGGAAGAAGAGAAGGTAGGGGCCGAAGAGGCCGCCCCGCCGGGCCCAGCCGCCGCCCCGCCGCCCCGCCGCTCACCCACATCCTGCTCGAAGGGGTTGGGGGCGAAGAGCGGCATCTCGGCCGCGCGGTGCCGCCGCCGCTCCCCCCGCACCCACACACCCGGCCGGAGCCGGAGCCGCCGCCGCGCCCGCCCCGCCTCGGCCCGCTCCGCGCGCGGGGCTGCCCCGCCGCGCCCGACCTCCCCGCGCAGCCAGCGCCGCTGCCGCAGCGCCGCCGCCGGCCGGGATAAGCGGCCGGGCGGGACAACAGCGGAGCCGCCCCGCGGTACCGGGGAGAACGGGGCTGGCGGCGGCCCCGGGAGCGCGGCGGCGGCGACAGGCGCTGTTCAGGGCAGCCCCGCGGCGCGGGGGCCTCGCGGGGGCGGAGCTGCCGAGGGGGCGGGAACGCTGCGGCGCCCCTGACGTCACGACGGCGCCGTGACGTCACGCGCCGCCATGTTGCGGCGGTTCTGAGGGGGTCCGGGTCAGGTTCCCGCGCAGTCCCGGCGGAACCGAAATTAAAATTATCTGAGGGCACAAAATGCGCCGTTCCCGTGGGTGTGCGGCTGAGGGGAAGCTGTGGCTGAGGGGATGGTGGGCGAGCAATTCGTCCTGACACGTCAACAGCAAGAGTTAAAAAAATCAAATAAAAATAGTTAACAATTGTAAATACTGAACAATTTTCCCAGAGAGCTACAGGGAGAAGGGGGTTATGAAACAGAGTCCTGCCTGATGGTTGTCAAACGTGGAGTATGTAAATATTTTCTTCAGGGAGGATGTTTTTTGCTGTTTGATCTTTGTAGCTCCCAAGCCAAATAATAAAGAAGGGCGATGTAATAATGGGTGAAACAGAGCAGCCAGCGAGCTCCGAGTGATGTGCAGGTGTCGGAAAAACAAATTACTCGTGGGTGGAAGTGCCTTGTTAAATTCAGGGCTTGCCACCTTCAGCGAAGTTCACCACAAAGTTCAGGAGGAAGGATTCCCGCTGATCCAAGGAATCCAGGATTTCCAGGCCACAAAAACGTCTGGCAGAACCCCCAAGGCAAGGAAAGAACCAACAAACCCAATTAAATCAGCTCTGGCTGGGTGAAAGGGAATCCTGGCAAGGGGCAAGACCACAACCCAAGAAATGACCCGAAACAGGAGAAGGGCTGGCACGGGATTAATTAGCATGAGGAATTAGAGAATCATTAACTAACAGAAGAGAGGATGCTAATTAATAACTGGCTGAGGAGATGAGGAATAAACAACCATGGCCAAGGAGATGAGGATTAAGGAACCATGGCCAAGGAGAGGAATAAGGAACCATGGCCGAGGAGATGATGGGATAAGGGGTTCTGGTGGGAAACGGGGACATTTTTGGGGACATTCCATAGGGAATGTGGCTCTGGAAAGGAGGGATGGCTCAGTGGCAGGACAGATTTTTGGGATGTGTGGCTGAGGGGATGTGGCCCCCCAAAAATCCCCTGAGCACCGCCTGTCCCCGTGTCCAGCAGGAGCTCCAAGTCCTTCATGGTGCCTCTGGATGAACTGGGATGAGTCAGGGATTGCACCCAGCACCAGGAGCCTTTGGAATATGCAGAGTCACCCATCTCGAGCCAGCCTTAGTCACCGTCCTGATGGAGTCACTGCATTACTCACTGCCTGGTTTTGACTCATTCCCAAAGAACTTGTGGAAAAGTGCCCGATTCTCTGCCTGATTCTGGGAAAAGGGCAGGAATTTGGAAGTCCAGCACAAATCATTGGGGGATTCCTAAAAGCTTCCTGTATGATTCAGTGAGATTTCCCTGCCCACTCACCTCGAGTTTCAGGGGTCACATTCCTTTCCTCAGCTGTAACACCGAAGTGTGAGACTCAGAGACACCTCACTTTCACTTGAATGCGTGAAAACAATACTTTTTAGCATATTTTATGTAGAGTTTTAATTCTTATATTGGCATTAAATCGAATTACACATTTGAATAATTAGAAATTATTATTAATTAAAATTTGATTTGAAGAATGCACTTCTTTCGAAATTTTAGCAGCTCATTTTTTTCATGAAAACAGTTTTCGTTTTTTGAATTTTTTGAACATTTTATACATCAAAATATTTATTTTTACATCAACTGTGATGTTTTTTGGTTCTGAAATTCCATAAAATCGCCAAGTTTGGAGGAGACCTTCAAGATAAGTGGATGGACTGTGGCTGAGGAGATGGTGGAGGTCCAGTTTGTGGATCTCCTGCCTGGCTGTTCCACATCCCTCCCGTTTTCCAGGCTGGATTTTCCAGGGATTCCGGCTGTCTGCAGGTGGCACAGTTGCCTCACATTCCCAGCCACGTTTGCCATCCAGAACCGGCTGCTGGAAATCGCCTCCTGTCCGATTTTTGAGGCAAAATGGAGAGTCTTTCCCGAGCTCTAAATTCTCTAATTGCATCAAAACTTCTAATTTCATGTAATTAATCAGAGCGAGAACGGCATTAATTGGTTTAATGGCCTTAAAAAAGGAAGGATGAACCCATTAGTGCAGGAAGGCACCAAGCACTGATGTTGTCTGGCCAAAGTGGGAATTTTTAACGGATCCTGGTTAATTCCAGACATTAATTCCAGAGTTTTGGCTTTTATTGACTGCACACATCCCACGTGGTGCAGCAGTCACAGCAGCTGGGTGTGGAAATTGAGGGATGGCTTCTCCATTTCCATTGGTTTTGTCACCTCAGATCAAAGGACACTCATTTCCCTGGAGCTTTGCTCTGTTTTTTACCTGGACATGGTGGGACAATGCATCCAAGACCACCTGGAAAGGAAGGATTGGGAAGGATTGGGAAGGACCTTCTGCTGAGTCTGAGCCTGCCAGGTTCAAGCAGTCATGGAGAACATCCAGTCCAGAAGCACCTACAGAACTCCTGCTCTGGGTGACACCACAACCAAAGCCACAGCACAATTCCCAAAGGAAAAATCCCACAGGAAATGGTAAAATCAACAACAAAAACACAGAAAGGAAAAGAAAATATCAGGGCACTGCTATCCCAAGCCATGGAGGAACAAACCATTCCTGAAGGAGCAGCAAGAAGCAGGAGAGGAGGACAGAAAATGATATAAAAAGCTGTTTCCAAACCTGTTTTTCCAGACTCTGGGAATCTCTTTCTCCCTGAGCAGTCTGTGCCCCCGTGTCCCAGCTGTGTCACCATCATTAGGCCCAGCCACCTGCACAGTGTCCATATCCCTGATGGATCCAGGGGGTTTGAGGGAAATCTTTGCTCTCCCCTCCTCCCTGCCCTGTCCCACATCCAGAGGCCAACTCAGCTTTCCCAGTTTCTTTGTTACAAAATGTTGTCATAATATTTAATCTCCAGCCCCGGCCTCGGCACAGCTGTTTGAAAGGACAATTTATATTCCCCAAAGTGCTTTGAAAACCCTGGGGAAGCTCCCAGGAAAAGCTTTTTCCTCGTGCACAGAAGCAGCTTCTCCAGCTTTGTTTCATGTCTGGCTGGATCCTCTGGATTCCTCCAGCTGCCCTCTCATTTACTCTGTGGTTTGCTGGAATATAAAAACCTCCCTGGTTTTTACATCGTGTGGGAGTCACACGGCCCCGAAATGGATGAAACAGAGAAATGCTGAAAGTGATTCCATGGAAAGCATTCCAAGGTGGGAATGAGGAACTGCTGTGAGGTGAGAAACCCATCATTTAAAGTGTAAATATGCTGGGCTTTTACAGCTCTGCTCAGCAGCTGGACACACTTTGTATCCATCGGGATATTCCTGCAGGAGAAACGAGCCTGGAGAGGCTGGGGTGTGTTAATAACTCCTTTCACTGCACACACAGCCTGGTGCCACTTCAGTCAGCGTCCCCTCGCTGCTTAAAGCTTTGATTCATTATTGCTCAGCTTCCTTTGGCTGTTGGCACCCGGCTCAGCCACTCCAGTTTCCTCATGGAAGCGTCTCCGACACTTTCCACACGTGGCTGCTGGAAGCAAGTCAGCGTCAACAGGAATGCATTTGTTTCTCTGATCACGTTTTTATTTTCTTGTTGTTACACCATGGGATTCCTCTTCCTTACAGAGGAAATGCATCCTAGATTTTCCTTGTTCCATGCACAGCACCCACCCAGGGTCAACATCCAGAATTCCCTCAAATGCAGGGAGACAATTCCAGTGGGGAAAGATCTGGTTAATGGACTGGGAGTCTTGGAATCTCCTACAAACCAGCCAGGGCAGGGTGGTGGCAGCAGGGTGAGAGCTCCTTGTGGAGCAGCCAGAAGCTCCAACATTTCCCTGTACACTGGGAAGTATTTGGGAATGCTGCAGCTCCTTGAGCTACAGCTCTTGACTCCCTGATTCCAGGAGGGAACTCTGGGAAAAGTCACAGAATCCTGGGATGGGCTGGGTTGGAAGGAACCTTAAAACTCATCCAGTGCCACCCCTGCCATGGGCAGGGACAGCTCCCACTGTCCCAGGGTGCTCCAAACCCTGTCCAGCCTGGCCTGGGACACTTCCAGGGATCCAGGGGCAGCCCCAGCTGTGCCAGGCTTCCCCACCCTCCCAGGGAAGGATTCCTCCATCTCTGCCCTCTGGCATTTCCTTGTCAAGCGCTGCCCCAACACCTCAGCCCGCAAATCTTGGGAAACACTCTACAAAACTTCTGGCACGTGGGGCAGGTGCTCCCATAACGCAGGGAATTGGCCTGGGAGAAGGGATTTTGTTCGGGGTTGGGTCACATGGAGCATCCCGGTGCCCACCCCATATGGCAGCAGATCCTAACCCAGGTTTTGCGGACAAACCCTCCTCCCTCGGGTGCCATCTGGTCCCTCTGCTGGGTGGGTGCGCGCCGGGCAGGAATGCGGCCGGGGGGGCAATCCCGATTGTTTCCCGGCGGGGCAATCCCGATTGTTTCCCGGCGCAAAGCAAAGTCGGGCTCAGCCGCTTCCTCCGCTGAGCTGCGAGGTTCAGCGTCCTTTCAGCGGGAGCATTTATGTGTGAATGGAAAGTGCCGCCACGCCGCTTTGCAGCTCGTCACCCTCGCACACAGACAGCGCGTAAGCGATTCTGCCTGGAATTCCCTGGGCACTGAGAATTCCAGGATTTCTGTGCTCACAGGCACTGACCCCCAGCAAACATTGCACTGACCTGAGGCTGTGGAAAAGGCTCCCAAAATTGAGTGATAGAACTAGAATTATGGGTGTGCAGTTTGGATAGAAGTGTGTGATATCACAGGGTGCAAAACTTAAAGTTTTAGAATATAGTAAAATATATATATAAAGCAAAATGGAGGATTTAGAGCATAGACTAAGTTCTTTTTCACCTCCTTCATGGGTCTGGGTGATATTTTGTAATTGGGTAGAAAAATCTGCATTGCAGGCCACGGGTGGTTGGTTATTGGGTTAAAAGTAAAAATAATTTAGGTGTCATTTCTTAATTGGACAGTTTGTCCTTAAAAGGCCTTGTAGAGAAAGGGATAGGAGCCATTTTTCACCTTGTTAGCTAGAAGGGCTGTAGAACTCATAGTTTACTATGAGTTATCTATGGTACTCATAGAACTATAGACAAACATTAATTAACATCTGAGTCTGAACAAGAAATACCATCTGGCCCATTTAATCCTGACTCTGGCAGGAAAAAGAAGATAAAACAACACACCTCTGCCTGCCTTCCTCCTCCTCCACCACCCAAATATCCCAAATCCCAAATCCCTCATTTTCCCCAATGCCCCATTGTTTTGGGACGCTCATCTCAATGCCAAAGTGGGTACCCAGACATCTCGTGCCTCGTGCCTCTGAGCAGATAATTAACAAGCAGTCTGGAATATGCAAATGCACGGTTTTAATTAGCCCTGGAACATCCGAGCACCTGCACAGGGGGTCAGGAGGGGAGAGGAGCAGGCCTGGCTGCACCAGACACTCGTGTTGGGGCCGCCTGCCCCACGTGTGCCTGAAATGAGACTCAGCCTCAGCTGATGCCCAGTTCCAGCCCGTGTCCGGTCTGTGCTGCCAGGCTGGTTCCAGTTCTGCCCACAAAACCAGAACAAACCAAACCAGACCCAGACTGTCAGGAAGAGAACGGGGAAGTTGTGGGATGTGTCAGCGGCTGTGACAAATTCAACCCCCGCAGGTGACAAATTAAGCTGGGTGGAGTGGGGAGTGAAAGAAAGCAATGGATCCAATCCTCTCCTAAATGGTGTCAAGATTCTCCCTAATGAAAGGCAATTAAAATGAAGATTAACAAGGAATTGCACCCCAATTCCTGCAACTCTGGTGAGTTTAACCAGTGGAGGCACCCAAAGATCCACAGGGCTTGAGGACACATCCAGAGGCACCTCTGGAGAGCAGCACTCAAAGGGCAGAGCTGCTCCTGGGATTTATGTGCCTTTTCCCATCCCCTGGCAGTGGCCAGGCCCAGCCTAGTGCCAGCCTCACAGCAGGATGCCAGGGGAGCCCCTGCCCTGCTCCCTGTCCCCAGCAGCAGCTTTGTGGTTTGGGGTGTTTGCTAGAGAATTCTGCTGCCTCCAGAGCTCACTTCCAAAGGGCTCCATGGAATTGATGAGGAGCAGAAATTCCCTTTGCTCCCAGCTGTGTCCCTGGGATCCTGTTGTGCTGCAAGTGTGAGGGCAGAGGAGTGTGGTGGTACCCAGATGGGATGTCAGGGTACCCCAGGATCAGCAATGCCAGGTGTCCCTGTCCCAGGATCAGCAATGTCACTTGTCCCTGTCCCAGGATCAGCAATGCCAGGTGTCCCAGGATCAGCAATGCCAGGTATCCCTGTCCCTGGATCAGCAATGCCAGGTGTCCCAGGATCAGCACCACCAGGCTGTCCCAGGATCAGCAATGCCAGGTGTCCCTGTCCCAGGATCAGCAATGCCAGGTGTCCCAGGATCAGCACCACCAGGATGTCCCTGTCCCAGGATCAGCAATGCCAGGTGTTCCTGGATCAGCAATGCCAGGTGTCCCTGTCCCAGGATCAGCAATGCCAGGTGTGCCAGGATCAGCAATGCCAGGTGTCCCTGTCCCAGGATCAGCAATGCCAGGTGTTCCAGGATCAGCATTGTCACTTGTCCCTGTCCCAGGATCAGCAATGCCAGGTGTTCCAGGATCAGCAATGCCAGGTGTCCCTGTCCCAGGATCAGCAATGCCAGGTGTTCCAGGATCAGCATTGTCACTTGTCCCTGTCCCAGGATCAGCAATGCCAGGTGTTCCTGTCCCAGGATCAGCAATGCCAGGTGTCCCTGGATCAGCAATGCCAGGTGTCCCAGGATCAGCAATGCCAGAATGTCCCTGGATCAGCAATGCCAGAATGTCCCAGGATCAGCAATGCCAGAGTGTCCCAGGATCAGCAATGCCAGGTGTCCCAGGATCAGCAATGCCAGGTGTCCCAGGATCAGCAATGCCAGCTGTCCCTGTCCCAGGATCAGCACCACCAGGATGTCCCTGTCCCAGGATCAGCAATGCCAGGTGTTCCTGGATCAGCAATGCCAGGTGTCCCTGTCCCAGGATCAGCAATGCCAGGTGTTCCTGGATCAGCAATGCCAGGTGTTCCTGGATCAGCAATGCCAGGTGTCCCAAGATCAGCAGTGCCAGGTGTCCCTGTCCCAGGATCAGCAATGCCAGGGTGTCCCTGTCCCAGGATCAGCACCACCAGGATGTCCCAGGATCAGCAATGCCAGGTGTCCCAGGATCAGCAATGCCAGGTGTCCCTGTCCCAGGATCAGCAATGCCAGGTGTTCCTGTCCCAGGATCAGCAATGCCAGGTGTCCCAGGATCAGCAATGCCAGGTGTCCCTGTCCCAGGATCAGCACCACCAGGATGTCCCAGGATCAGCATTGTCACTTGTCCCTGTCCCAGGATCAGCACCACCAGGATGTCCCAGGATCAGTGACACTCTCATGGTACCTTTTGCCATCACTGCTGCATCAGAGCAGTTTGCCTGATAGAATTTCCCATTCTAACAGCATTTTTATGAAAATGTTTTCTCCAGTTCCCTTTCTCGCCTTTTCCTTTTTTTAAAAATATATTTCAAATCTGCCCCGGTGTGAGTTCAAGGAAATTCCCCAGATGTGAAGGAACTGCCCTCTCCTGTGCAAACCTGGGCAAGCCCTGCTGCTGGTTCCCCACCTGTCGGACCAGTATGGTTGCAGAGGCCCTGCCCCAGTGTTTGTGGCTTCATTCATGTTTATAAACTACCCCGAGATCTGAGAAAAAGGATTTACGAGTGCAAAATAATAAGTTGCCAAACAGTTTCTAGCCTCATAAACACATAATTTTAAATTCAAGGAGACACAGAGGAGGGCAAGATCACACAAGTGGACTGGGAACAGTTTCCATCCTGGGAGCTCCAACTGCACAATTCCCTCCATTGCTGCAAGCCCAGCCTCGTGTTTAATCACAAATTGTGAAAAAAGCCTTTCTAAAGATATTTTTTGCATTCTAAAAACGGGAAACTCATTTGTTTTTAGCTGCCCTCCTCCTTCTTTTGTTTCTCCCTTTGTGCTGCATTCACGTGGCGTCAGGGAAAAGCTTCCTGGAAATAAGGACTGAAACGTGGGACTCCATTCATCCAGCTGGGTTTGACTTTGTTCCTTTATGTCACACAAACCACAGCAAACGTGTTTGTTGTGGGGCCACAGATCATCCAAACAATGGGGCAGCTGAGCTGGATCCCGAGGCTCCATCCCTCCTCCTGCAGTGGGAAAGCTGGGATTGTTGGGATGTTTTCTCCAGTTCCCTTGTCTTGCCTTTTCCTTTTTTTTAAAATATAAAATATGAGCCACAGAGCCCACTGAGGGAGCCATGGATGTGGGGGGAAATTCTGGAGTTGCAAATTAATAATAATTCATTTTGCTTCTCTCGGTGCCCAGAGAAGCTGTGGCTGCCCCTGGATCCCTGGGAATGTTTCAGGATGGGATTTGGAGCACCCTGGGATAGTGGAGGATGTCCTTGCTCATGTTTTTCTAATCACACTTTATTTTCTTGGTGTTCCACCATGGGATTCCTCTTCCTTACAGAGGAAATGCATCCTAGATTTTCCTTGTTCCATGCACAGCACCCACCCAGGGTCTACATCCAGAATTGCCCCAAATTCAGGGAGACAATTCCAGTGGGGAAAGATCTGGTTAATGGACTGGGAGTCTTGGAATCTCCTACAAACCAGCCTCAGCAGAGTGGTGCCAGCGGGGTGAGAGCTCCTTGTGGAGCAGCCAGAAGCTCCAACATTTCCCTGTGGCAGGGGGTGGAATGGGATGGGCTTTAATGTCCCTTCCAACCCAGAGCATTCTGGAATTCTCTGATAACCAGAGGCAGCTCTCCTGGGCTCCCCCATCCTGGGAGATGCTCACCCTCACCCCTGATTCCTTCCAGCATTCATTTCCCCTCCCTGGGCTCTCCCACCCTGGGAAATGCTCACCCTCAGTCCCTGATTCCTTCCAGCATTCATTTCCCCTCCCTGGGCTCTCCCACCCTGGGAAATGCTCACCCTCACCCCCCTGATTCCTCCAAGCATTCATTTCCCCTCCCTGGGCTCTCCCACCCTGGGAAATGCTCACCCTCACCCCCCTGATTCCTCCAAGCATTCATTTCCCCTCCCTGGGCTCTCCCATCCTGAGAAATCCTCACCCCCTGATTCCTTCCAGCATTCATTTCCCCTCCCTGGGCTCTCCCATCCTGGGAAATGCTCACCCTCACCCCCAGATTCCTTCCAGCATTCATTTCCCCTCCCTGGGCTCTGCCATCCTGGGAAATCCTCACCCCTGATTCCTTCCAGCATTCATTTCCCCTCCCTGGGCTCTGCCACCCTGGGAAATGCTCACCCTCAGTCCCTGATTCCTTCCAGCATTCATTTCCCTTCCCTGGGCTCTCTCATCCTGGGAAATGCTCACCCTCACCCCTGATTCCTCCAAGTGTTCATTTCCCCTCCCTGGGCTCTCCCATCCTGGAAAATGCTCACCCTCACCCCTGATTCCTTCCAGCATTCATTTCCCCTCCTTGGGCTGCTGCTCCCTGAATTTCCCACCCTGCAAAGGCAGGAGCTTCCCCAGCCCTGAGCAGATCCAATCTCCAGGTGGAATTTCCTTGTGGAGCGTTCTGGAGGCTCCTTCCAGCCCTGGCAGGAATCCTTCCCCACTCAGCAGCACACCCGAGGGGATGCACCTGCCCCTGGATGCTCCTCAGCAGGGCCAGGGCTGGGAAGTGGCCCTGGGTGCTCCTCAGTGGCCAGCTGGCAGCAGAACTCTGTTCCTTTTTGTTTTCTTTTCTGCCAGAGTCAGGATTAAATGTGCAAGATGTTGTTTCATGTTGGGACTCAGATGTTTATTAATTTTTATCTCTGTTACAGCCTCACAAGTTGAGAGTTCTACAGCACTTCTGGCTAACAAGGTAAAAAATGGCTCCTATCCCTTTCTCTACAGAGCCTTTTAAGCACAAACTGTCCAATTATGAAGTGACACCTAAATTATTTTTACTTTTAACCCAATAACCAACCACCTATTGCCCACAATGCGGATTTCTCTACCCAATTACAAAATATCACCCATCAAGATGAAGGTGAAAAAGAATTTAGCTTATGCCCTAAATCCTGCATTTTGCTTTATATATATATATATTACTATATTCTAAAACTTTAAGTTTTAAGTTTTGCACCCTGTGATATCACACACTTCTATCCAAACTGCACACCCATAATTCTAGTTCTATTATTTAATTTTGGGAGCCTTTTCCACAGCCTCAGGTCAGTGCAGGGTTTGCTGGGGGTCAGTGCCTGTGAGCACAGAAATCCTGGAATTCTCAGTGCTCCCACAGAGCTCCCTCCCAGCAGCTGCTGCTCTCCAAGCCATGGGGGCTGTGCAGTTCAAGATTTGAACAGAAGGCATCACAGCCACAGCTCAATCACTGCAGAGCCTCTGTCCCGTGTCCTGTGGCACCCTGGCTGCCAGAGCAGGGAGCTGGCACAGCCCCAGGGGCTCCCCGTGGCCACGGATGCTGTGGCTGGGCAATGCCAAACAAACAGCGTGGATGAGCAGCTGCCACTGCCAGCCCTCACACCCCATTAGGCCACGGACCAAAAGCACAAAAATTCTGCTGGTTTGGCCACTGGTTTTCGTTTTTCTACAGAAAAAGCTTCTGGCGTTTGTTAAAAAAGGGGGAAAAAAAATAAGCAGAGCGGAGAGGGCTGAGGGATTTGAGGACTTGTTTAAATAATGGAAATGCTGCTGCTGCTGCTGCTGGTTTTGTTTGTGTCATCAAAAAAGGGCACAGCTTTGAAGTTGCTCGTGAGCAACCACAGCGTTGGGTTATAAAAGCAGCAGGGCTGTGATGCTGCTGGGTTTGCACCTTTCCAGGGCAGAGCATCCAGGGGGTGACAGCATCCCAATGGGAACAGGAGAATTCCTCACTCCCTGCTTCCAGGGCTGCTGACCTCAGAGTGAGCTGATGATTTTTTATTTTTAATACAGAAACAGCAAGAATCTTAATATTTCTCTCCTCCCCCAAAATATTTGCTGTGCTACAGCTTCTTCCTACATCGTGGAATGCCACGGAAATCCATTGGAAGTGGATTGGAAAATTTCCAATGCCATTGGAAATGGCAATGGAAACCAAGGACGTTGCAATGTCCAATCAAGGACCTGTCCTGGCTGTCCCCAAGCCACATCCTCCTGCTCTGACACCTCCTCCAGCTGCCAGGACTAGTAAATTGATTTTTAAAAACATTTTACTGTGCTCTGTAGCATTAAACCCTGAGGTGGTTCTGTTATAATTCTGTAATTCACAGGTATTTTTGTATGATGATTTTTTTTCTGTTTCCTGAGTCATCCTCCATTCCCCCTGATCCAATCTCCAGCCAGTGAGCAACTCCCAGAGAATGCAGCCATGCAGTCCTTTTCTGGCTCACCTTTATTTCCAAATAAATCCAAGCTGGATTATATACCCAGGAAAAGAAGAAGTGTGAAAAAGCCAGATGGAGCCTTTCCCTCTGCTGTCCTACAGCTGCTGCAGCCAGGCCAGCAGAGGGGAGAAGGTTTCCCTGTGCTGTCACTGCCAGGGAAAGTGTGGATGTGTAAAAACCTGATCCAGACATGTTGGCATTGTCAAATAATTCCTGTTGAACCACTTCTGGTTAAACACTGATGGGTCATTTGAATACCTGCACCTCCCTGCCTCTCCAGAGTGGAAACCCAAACTGTTCTCTCTTGTCAGAATCTTGGGGAAATCATGGAATCCTGGGATGGTCTGGGTTGGGAGGGAGATTAAATCCCACCCAGTGCCACCCCTGCCATGGCAGGGACACCTCCCACTGTCCCTGGGTGCTCCCAGCCCTGTCCAGCCTGGCCTGGGACATTTCCAGGGATGAGGAGTTCACAACCTCTGTGGGCACGAGTGGCTCTGAGGAGTAACTGAGTGTGGCAGTGAAATCCCAGGAGTTTCTCCAGGTTCAGGAAAATTTTATTTCGTTCTTGCTGCAGGAATCGACTTCCCTGGTGCTCACCTTGGGGACACTGAGTGGGTTTGGGAGGAGAGGGGAGGAGAGGAGAGGAGAGGAGAGGAGAGGAGAGGAGAGGAGAGGAGAGGAGAGGAGAGGAGAGGAGAGGAGAGGAGAGGAGAGGAGAGGAGAGGAGAGGAGAGGAGAGGAGAGGAGAGGAGAGGAGAGGAGAGGAGAGGAGAGAAAGAAGAGAGAGAAGAGAAGAGAAGAGAAGAGAAGAGAAGAGAAGAGAAGAGAAGAAGAGAGAAGAGAAGAGAAGAGAAGAGAAGAGAAGAGAAGAGAAGAGAAGAGAAGAGAAGAGAAGAGAAGAGAAGAGAAGAGAAGAGAAGAGAAGAGAAGAGAAGAGAAGAAGAGAAAAGAGAAGAGAAGAGAAGAGAAGAGAAGAGAAGAGAAGAGAAGAGAAGAGAAGAGAAGAGAAGAGAAGAGAAGAGAAGAGAAGAGAAGAGAAGAGAAGAGAAGAGAAGAGAAGAGAAGAGAAGAGAAGAGAAGAGAAGAGAAGAGAAGAGGTGCTGCTGGTGCCTGCTGGGCTGAGCAGGATCTGCTGTAGGAACTGCCCAAAAATGAACAGCATTAATGAACCTGTTAATTTTCTGTTGTAGAACAGCTCTGTGGGTCAGCACCACGAGCCCTCTCCCCTTTGCCCCTCACTGCTCCCAAACCCTGCTGTGGGCTGAGCTTCTCCTCTCGGGGCAGGATCTGTCTGTCCCAGGAGAACATTCCCTGATGGCTCACACTGCTCCATCCCTCCTGCTTCCCACTCCAAAACTGCAATGCTGGGGCAGGGCTGAGCAGTCCTGGGGCTCCAGGGGGATTTTCTCCTTGGGATGCTCATTACTGATGTGATCATGGAAGCACTGCAGTGCTCCAGAGGGGCTTCATTAACACCAGCACTAATGATCTGTGTGATTGGCACTTCAGACAGGGGAGTTCATCTCCCTTCAGCTGGATGGGGGCAGGACAGGACAGGGCCCCAGTGACCAGGCAGGAGCCACCAGTGCCACCTCCCAAAGCCCAGGAGGTGACACAGCCACGCTCCGTGGTCCTTTCCATGAGGAAAAAAAAACCCCTCAGCCAAAAAAGCTGGGGAATGTCACTGGCTGCATTCTACATCTGTTCCATCTCAAGATAATTTATTTTAACCTCTGAAGATACAAGGGAAAATATGTGAAGGAGATGGAGACGTGCCAGTATTTCCAGTTCATTACAAGCAAAGAACTGTTGCTTATAGCACTTTTTTGGAGCAGAGAGCAGTCTGGGTTTAAATCCCTCAAGCAATGAGGAATCACGTCCCCACCAATGGAAAGGGTTCTTCAGCCCAGAGTTTGCTAATTAAAAGAGTTTCAGTTTGAAATTCAGTCTAAATTTCCTCCCTTTACATAATGTTCTGTCTGCTTTCTGCAGGCACTGCTGCACCCCTGCAGGGGGGCACCCAAATTCCTGCTCTGAGGGAATTTGGAGGGATTTGGGATGCAGGGCAGGGATATGGGAACTGGAATTGTCACACAGGATGCTCAAACCTCTGAGTTCTGGGGTTTTTTCTGCAATGTTGCAGAGTGAGGATGAGCAGAAGTGATGGAGCTGCATCCTGGCCACGCTGGGGACTGGCACAGCTCGTGTCACCCACCCCTGGTGGCACTGGGGACAAGTGGGCACTGCTGGCTGGGGTGTGACAAACACCTGAGCCCCGTGAGAAGTTGCAGTGATTTCACATTTGTTAATTTTTTAGTCAAGGCTTTCTCTGTGTATTCCCAAAGTCGCATCTCAGTAGTTAAACAATATCTCAGTATCTAAAAATTAGCTTCTAATACATCTCAATCCTCTCTAAAACAATTCCAAGGTCCTTAGGAAGAGGAATTGGGAATCCAAGGGAATTGTTTCCCTTAAATAAAACCCATGAGGATTTCCAGCTGTGTCCCCTGTGAGCCCACACAGCCCCAGGACCCAAAATTCCCAACCCTGCTCTTTTCCAGCTGCAGGTTTTGGAGCAGCACTGCCTGCAGCACCACGGCACGACCCCAAACAGCACCAGGATCCTTTTTCTGCTCCTCCAGTGTGTGTGGGACTAAAGATTTGGGGACTCAGGGTCACCCCAGCTCATGGTTTGCCTACAAGACCAGCCCCAGACACAAACAGCTGTGCCTGCAGACGACACTGGAGAAGCAGATATGTATGAGAATTACCAAGATTAGGGCTTAATTAAATTCCTGCGAGGTTTTTTTTATTTTTTTTTGGGTCTTCATAAATTTCCTTTGAGCTCTCTGCCAACTAGGATGTGCTCGCTGGCTTTGGAATATGAAAGCTGAGTGTTGTTGTGTTTTGCAAATATATTTTTATAATTCATGCAAGTGCTGACTATGCAAAAGTCTCGCAGGTTTCCACGATTAACAAAATTACAAAAGCACAAAGGGTGGCAGTTCTTCTTGTTTTGGGCTATCCCTTGAAAACAAGAGATGGATCAAAGTATCCTGTGATTAAGTTCATTAATCACACCCACACCCTGAAAAACCCTGAGCTCTTCTGAAGCCACTTCTCACAGAGGGGTTGGCCAGGGTGGATTCTGCTGTGGGCTGGGTGTTTATTTACTTGTTTTTCCCAAACAAGGACCTGGCAGGGCCAGGGGGTGCAGGGATGTCTCTGGCCAGGGTGGGTGAGGAGATGCTGATCCCTGCAGGGTTTGGGATGCACAAAAACCTCTGCAGCTTCCAACCCACTAAAAAATCCCTAAAAGCTGCATGGGCAAGGAGTGGACATGGGGATTTCTGTGCTGGGCACTGGGAAGGCCCTGCAGGGAGCAGAATTCCCTCGTGTGTGCTCCTCTAGGGGTTGGATCTTCCTTGTTTTTAATCCTGTGCTCGTCCTTGTCAGCAGGGCCGTGGCTGATCCAAGGCACAGAGCTGTTATCTGTGCATCTGATAAGGGATATCTGCCCCCCTGGTCTGCAAGGCTGCTGCTCCCAGGGACCTCGCAGGGATCTGCATCCACACGTGTTAAAGCACTCGGAAAATCCAACAGCGAGCTGACAATTGCATTCCAGGCTGGCAGAGCAGAGAGGGATTCAGGTCACAGCTCTGCCTGTGGGAGCTGTGCTGCTGTTCCTCCCAGGGCTGGGAAATCACCTCAGCCCTGGTGGGACACAGGTGTCACCTGCTGGAGTCACCAAACTCAGCTTTTTCTCAGTGCCTGCTGATGAAGGGGACGCTGAGAGGGGATTGTCCTTGTGAGGGTCCTGCAGACACACAGTGAGCAGCCCTGGGTGCTCACCAAGGATGTCACCTGTGCCACATCTGCTCTTTCCAAACCCAGCCACAGGTGCTGCTTGCTGGAGAGGACCAGGCCCAGTCCTTGTGAAGGCTGTGAGGATGATAATTGGGTCTGTGCTGACAGAATTTCTCATCCCCACAGGTTTAACCACCAGCAGAGATGAAAACAGCCAGCTCGGGGTGGATTTGCAGCTCTGCACAGGGAGGATGTGCTGTGGCATTGCCACTGGGTCTGCCTCTGCCAGGTGCAAATGAAATTGAAAAATTGATCAGATTAACCAAATCTTCAAATTGAAATTCCAGGTCAGGAATTTTCAGGGATCTGGCAGAATGTGCAGCAGAAATCCGTGTGCAGCAGGGAAGGGGTTATAGCCACAAACCAGCAGCTCCACGTGGAACAAAGCTGGCATTTCAGGGGCCAAGACAATGGATTGTATTTTCTGCCTCCATTTTAGTCATCCACTTGGCACCGAGGCTGAGGTCACCCACCCAGTCGTGCACTGCAGCATCTCTGTTCAGGCCAGCAAGGAGAAGCAAAACAAAGAGGAGCTGAGTCGGCAGGAACGGGGCAGCAATCAGGGATGGAGCCCCTGAAACGCCTCCCTGAAACGCTGCTGCAGCCCAGCCCTGGACAACACTGCAAATCCCTCTGAATGAGCATTTTATTTTCTCTCTGCCACACATCCTAGAGCTTTGCATGGCCACTGGTCACGCTCAATCCCTGCCTGGCATCCCCGGCAATAATTACCGCCCTGGCCTGGTTTTGTGGCTGGGTGATATGATTTGTAATGCAGGCAGATCCAGCCAGGGGATGCAGCCGCTGCTCTCCCTCTGTAAATATTTGCTCTAGCAACAGCTCTGCTTCCTTTGAAACCTCGGGAAAGGTGGCAGGGCTAACGTGGAGGCACCTGCGGGCACGTGGCTTAAACACACAGCAGGAACACACAGCACGGACGGGCTTGGGCTGGGCTTTGTGCAGGTTTAGGTCGGGCTTTGTGCTGGGTTTAGGCCAGGCTTTGTGCCGGGTTTGGGCTGGGCTTTGTGCTGGGTTTGGGCTGGGCTTTGTGCTGGGTTTAGGTCGGGCTTTGTGCTGGGTTTAGGTTGGGCTTTGTGCAGGTGTAGGCTGGGCTTTGTGCAGGTTTAGGCTGGGCTTTGTGCCGTGCACAGAGGAGGCTCAATTTGTCACCCCGGCCTGTTTTCTGGGAAATGAGCTTTAATTATGTTACCAATGACTGGGAAACCTGAGCTCTCTGTTGTACAGCGGCGCTGAGAGTTCTGCTTGTGAGCCTGAGGCACAGACATGGAATTCCAGAGTGGCTTGGGTTGGAAAGGACCTTAAATCCCATCCAGTGCCACCCCTGCCATGGCAGGGACACCTCCCACTGCCCCAGGGTGCTCCAAGCCTCTTTGGGAACTTCTAGGGATCCAGGGACAGCCCCAGCTGCTCTGGGAATTCCAGCCCAGCCAGGAATTCCCAATTCCCAATCTCCCATCCATGGCTGCCCTCTGGCAGTGGAAGCCATTCCCTGTGTCCTGTCCCTCCATCCTTGTCCCCAGTCCCTCTCCAGCTCTCCTGGAGCCCCTTTAGGCCCTGCCAGGGGCTTGGAGCTCTCCATGGAGCCAGGCTGAACTTTCCCCCAGCTCTCCAGTCTGCTGCATCTCCACTGCTGCATCTCCACTGCTCCATCTCCACTGCTCCATCTCCACTGCTCCATCTCCACTGCTCCATCTCCATTGCTCCATCACCACTGATCCATCACCACTGATCCATCTCCATTGCTCCATCACCACTGCTCCATCTCCACTGCTCCATCATCACTGCTCCATCACCACTGCTCCATCTCCACTGCTCCATCTCCACTGCTCCATCACCACTGATCCATCTCCATTTCTCCATCACCACTGCTCAATCTCCACTGATTCATCTCCACTGCTCTGTCACCACTCCTGGGTGCAGCTGCCCACACAGAAGTGCCCTAAGGCTGGGGGGCCCTGCAGCCACCCCCAAACCCCTTCCAAGCAGCACCAGCAGCATTTTGGAGGCTTTGGGATGTGCCTTTCCCAGGCCAAATTGGTGCCCTGGCAGTGCCACCACACCTCACCAATGTTCCTCTGCAGACACAAGAGGAAATCCAACATTCTGGTTTGGGTTTGGTATCTGCTCAGTTCTGCTCTTCAGGGGGAGAAGTTTCTGTGCACTTGAAATTCAGAGTTTACAAGGCCATCTTAAATAAATCAGTAGCTCTTGAGTAGTTTTTGATTGCTGTTTGAATGACGTGGAGCCACGGGTGGCTGCCTTCAGTCTTTCATTTTAAAATCACTTCAGCTTCTCCTGCTGCACGAGGAGGCATTAAAGGGCACAGGAACTTCTCCCCCTGAGCAGCAGAACTGAGCAGATCCCAAACCCAACCCAAAATGTTGGATTTCCTCTTGTGTCTGCACAAGTCAATGGTGAGGTGTGGTGGCACTGCCAGGGCACCACAATGTGCAATTTCCTTTTCCCAATGTGACCTGGGAAAGGCACATCCCAAATCCTCCAAAATGCTGCTGGTGCTGCTTGGAAGGGGTTTGGGGGTGGCTGCAGGGCCCCCCAGCCTCAGGGGGTATTTCTGTGCACTTTAATCCCATCCCCACAGCTGTGCCGTGGGGCAGAGGGTGACAGGGCCTTTGGAAGTTGTGTCCCTGGTCCCTCCAAGCCCTCCCAGCTGGAGTTTCCAGGAGTTATTAAAGATGCAGCAGGTCTGCCCCACGCTCCCTGCATCCCACAGCGCTTCCCTCTCGCCTGGGTTCAGCCAAAGGGAGCCAGGCTGCCCCTGCTGCAGCAGGCAGTAAATAATTCAGGCTGAACTGCTGTTCTCCTTGTCTGCAACAGCAGTGGGGATGTTCAGGGCTGGCTGGGAAGGGGAAATGTTTGTTTTATGGGAAAACCTGCATCGTTGGCTTTCTGTTTAATTTAGCATGAAACAAAACCTTGCAGTCCCTGGAGAAAAGAAGCTCTGGGGTGACCTAATTGTGGCCTTCCAGTGCCTGAGCCTGGAGGAAAAACAGGGAGAGACTTTGGCTGAGGGTTTGGAGTGACAGGACACAGGGAATGGCCTCATGGCCCAGTGTCCCTGGAGCATCCCAGGAGCAGCAGGTACATGGGAACTGCGGGCTGAGGGGGATTTACCATGGTGAGACATCATCAAAGGGAGCTGGTGCTGTTGGAAAATGTGATTTAAAGGTCTGGAAAAGGTGTTCCCATTGAGTGCACAACTGCTCTGGCAAATCCTCCCCCTCCCCTTGCCTTGCTGGGAGGCAAATGTTGTTAATGTCGTTAATCAGCCCTGTTAATTGAGATCCATACTTTTCTCGTGAGTTCTGGAACCCGTTTAAGGCCTCTAAACAGCTTCCACCAGCTGAAAAAAAAATCAGATTGGTTTTATTCCTCCTGCCTGAGCATCCCAGGGAGGTCTCTGGGGGGCAAACAATGGGAACTTGTGGGGCGTTGGTGTTGGAGCCCACGTGGAAGCGCCCGGCGCTGTCCTCCTGCCACGGGGACAAGGGCTGCCATTGTCCCTGCTGGCCTTTGGAGCCAGGGGCCAGCTGAGGGCTGAGCTCCAGCCCCTCCATCCCGCAGGAAAAACAGGGACAGGGATGTCCTGGCCGTGGTTGCAGCCTCTGTCTGCATCTCAGTGCTGCTGCACTCTCACATCACAGCTTTATTAAATATTGACTCCCTCCCCAGCCCTGTTTTCTGCTCCATTATCTCACTTTGCTCAGCGTTTGCGATTCCTGGCCTTGCTGGGAATTCTGAGGCCGTGTTTTGTCTGCCTGCCTTCCTGCCAAGAGCTGGGGAAGGAGCTCCAGGCCAGGCTGGATCCCACCAGGAAATAACGCCGGGGTTGGGTTTGCTCAGCACTGGGATGGCAGCAATGTCACAGATGTCCTTCAGCTCCAGCTGCTCACCTTCACATCCCGGTGCTCCTTGGGCATTCTCCATCCCATCTCCAGCTTTGCATCGTGTTTTACACTCAATTTACACCCAGAGGGATGTTCAGCCTGGAGAAGGGAAGGATCCAGGGAGAGCTCAGAGCTCCTTCCAGGGCCTCGAGGGGCTCCAGGAGAGCTGGAGAGGGACAAGGGATGGAGGGCAGGGTTAGGAGGGATCCTGGTGACAACACCACACTTGGCTCTGGTGGAGCTGCATCCGAGCCACAAAAGTGTTGGCCCAGAGCAGGGCACAAGGAAACCAGACCCAAATTTAATCATTTAATTTCCAGAGAAAACGGGGAAGATATAAACTTAATACCTCACTGTTCTGGGACTGATTTCCACCCCACACCTTCTGCACAAGCTCATTTTCCTAGAGAAGGCTGTCCCAGAAAGCAGCCCATGATTTTTTATCTTTTTTTCATTTCTTGCAGAAAAGCCCCTCTCCTAGGCCAGCTCAGCATTGGTGAGCTGCAATCAATAATTTCTCCTTGGGTGAGCACTGCTCAGCTCAGGGATGGACTTTAGGGGTGCTCTGCATCTTTATTATGAATGGAACATCCCTGGCCCCTGCTGAGCCACGATCTGGGTGTTTATTATATATTTATAATATATATTTATTTATTATAAAACCTCTCCAGCTTTTATCAGCTCACCTGGAACTGCACTGAAATGGCAGCTCGGGATCCATCTGGAAGTGCTGAGCAGCAGGGAAAGGAAAAATCCAATCTTTTCCTTTCAGAGGTTCTTCTGCAGATAAATAAGTACAGATTCATTAATTAACTTATTATAGTTTAGGGGAATTTAGGGATGATTCGTCCCCAAACTTCCAGCCCTTTATCTGGACATTTTATGACTAACTGACCAGTTGGGTCAGGAGAATTTAGGGATGATTTGTCCCCCAAACTTCCAGCCCTTTATCTGGACATTTTGTGACTAACTGACCAGTTGGGTCAGGGGAATTTAGGAATGACTCTGCCCCAAACCTCCAGCCCTTTATGAGGAGATTTTGGTGACAAACAAAGCTGGAGGAAAGGCTGAGAAGTTTCATTTTCCAGTGAAATTCCACACACACTCACAGCTCGGAGCCCTTGCAAAGCTGGTATGGCCATTAATCCCAGGCAGACAAAGAATTCCCTGGTGGCATCACCCGGTGTGAATCACCCAGGTGCTCTGGGAACTGCACATTGTGTAGCTGCTTCTTTTATTTGAATAAATAAATGTGAAAACAAAGGTTTTGTGTATTAATTTTTTATCCCAGAATAATTTCTTTACCTCACACGAGCCACCTAAGTCCCTGCTTTTACTTACCCACGCTAATTTTGGTATTTGCAAATGGCCACATCCCAGTTACAAACAACAACAAATTGCTTAAAAATCATCTTATCCTTTAAAAGAATTCTTTTCTTTGCTCTGCTGCATTGATGTTAAATGTTTTTGCTGCGTGTAAGGGTGTTTAATTGCATGAAAAATTTTGCAAGGCCGGTTTTGACCTGAATATGCCTCACAGCAGGAATTCAGAGCTGCCTTTGGCTTCTTGCTGAAACCCAGGAATTCAGTTTATCCTGCACTTTTCCCAGCCTGGCCCAGGTATTTGTGGCCAGCAGCATCTCCCTGTCCCCCGAGGTCTCCTGGTGTCCAGAGGGATGTAAAAATGCTGAGGAATCACAGAATAAGCTGAGCTGGAAGGGCATCATCAGAAAACTATTGAGTGCTTTCATGGTGGGAATTATTGATGGGGAAAATCCTGGGATTTCTCACATTGGAGTGAGTTTGGCATCCCAGGTAATGAAAATTGGGAGTTTGGCATCCCAGGTAATGAAAATTTGGGAGTTTCTCATCCCAGGTAATGAAAATCGGGACTTTGGCATCCCAGGTAATGAAAAATTGGGAGTTTGGCATCCCAGGTAATGAAAATTGGGAGTTTGGCATCCCAGGTAATGAAAATTTGGGAGTTTGGCATCCCAGGTAATGAAAATTTGGGGGTTTGGCATCCCAGGTAATGAAAATTTGGAGTTTCTCATCCCAGGTAATGAAAATTTGGAGTTTGGCATCCCAGGTAATGGAAATTGGGAGTTTGGCATCCCAGGTAATGAAAATTTGGAGTTTGGCATCCCAGGTAATGGAAATTGGGACTTTGGCATTCCAGGTAATGAAAATTTGGAGTTTCTCATCCCAGGTAATGAAAATTTGGGAGTTTCTCATCCCAGGTAATGAAAATTGGGAGTTTGGCATCCCAGGTAATGAAAATGTGGACTTTGGCATCCCAGGTAATGAAAATTTGGGACTTTGGCATCCCAGGTAATGAAAATTTGGGAGTTTGGCATCCCAGGTAATGGAAATTTGGACTTTGGCATCCCAGGTAATGAAAATTGGGAGTTTCTCATCCCAGGTAATGAAAATTTGGGAGTTTCTGATTCCAGGTAATGAAAATTGGAGTTTGGCATCCCAGGTAATGAAAATTTGGGAGTTTCTCATTCCAGGTAATGAAAATTGGGAGTTTGGCATCCCAGGTAATGAAAATTTGGGAGTTTCTCATCCCAGGTAACGAAAATTTGGGAGTTTCTCATTCCAGGTAATGAAAATTTGGACTTTAGCATCCCAGGTAATGAAAATTCCTGGCGATTTGCTGCTGGGGAGAGGAGGATCCTCGTCTGCTGCACTTCAAT